>OY292317.1:42126067-42464388 GCA_958496155.1 Sisyra nigra
CAACAATGTAATACATAAATTGAAAATCACCTTATTGCAAATTGTAGAACAATTTTAGAGAATTTCATTACAAATATTAAACACTAGCTGATACCTGCTCGCTTCGCTGAATGTATCTAAGTTAAAACGATTGATTAAAAGATTCTTTGCGTTCATAGCGAAATATAAAAATTAATATATTTTGACAGAAAAAAAATGATAGATACTTTCAGACTTTAGATCCAAGAAAAGTTCATCAAAGTTCGTAAAACTACTTTTCAAGAAAGAGATGTTAGCTGTCTCAGATCAGCTTCTATACGATTTTTAATAAAAAAGTACCTGTATTCCTTCCTTTAGGACTTTAAAATCTTTCATACCAAATGTCATTTAAAACCGTACAGCTATTTTAGAGGGGCATCCATTAATTGCGCGAGGCGTTTTTTGCGATTTTTGAAATCCCATCCCCTCCCATTTGATAAGATGTCATGAGATTTGGCATATATCAATAATACAAGTGGCCACCCGTGACGTTGTCCATAAAATTTCTAACAAAATAAATGCATACTTGACCTATGACGAGGGAAACTACAAAGTTTAGAATCTCGTTAAAAAAAATTAACAAAAAAAAAAAAAAAAAAAAAAAACTAACAGCGTGAATTTAAAATAATTTTTATAATTGATTTTAACACTTAGCGAATTAAGAAACATCAAAAGTTGAGCAGGAAACTAAATTTTTAAAGGACACATTTGGTTACATTAAAAAAGTGTTACAATTAGTGAAATTGTAGTACAAAACCTTTCTACTGCGAGTTTTACTCGCACTTGACCAATTTTAAACTAATCTTTTTATTGTTTTATTTATGTTTTATTGTGTTAAAAGAACATTGACAGGAAGTATTTGCGTATGGATAGGCAACCTAACATGTAGATATGCGCTAATTGTCAAATGGCTTTTTTTGTCGTTGCCTACGCAGTAAGGAAAAGTCTTATCCATTGTTGCGTTACATATTTCCTTCAATAAAACATTCTGTAGGCTAACTTATTAAAGACTAGCTGATACCCGCTCGCTTCGCTGAGTGTATCTAAATTTAATCGATTGATTAAAAGATTCCCTACGTTCATAGCGAAATATAAAAATTAATCTATTTTGACAGAAAAAAATGATAGATACTTTCAGACTTTAGATCCAAACAAAGTTCATGAAAATTCGTAAAACTACTTTTCAAGAAAGAGATGTCATGTATGATGAGATGTATTCCTTCCTTTAGGACTCGAAAATTGTTCTTACCAAATGTCTTTTAAAACCGTGCATCTATTTTAAGGGGCATCCATTAATTGCGCGAGGCGATTTTTGAAATCCCATCCTCTCCCCTCTGGTAAGATGTCATGAGATTTGGCATAACCCTTTCCCTCAATCCGCAATCTAATGTGATATTTTTCAAAACAAAAAAATACGTGATATTTGCGAGCTACCTTCCCTTTCCCCAAAGTAAGATTGGATGAGATTCTGCTCGACCCCATCGGCCCCTGAACGCCTCACGTAATTAATGGATGTTCCTTTAAAAGAATAGATTAGTAGCTATCCTACCGGATCTTTAGCAAAACTTCATTAAAATTCGTTCCGTTAAGTAATTGTTAAAATTTGAAATTTTTAGTTTATTATTTTAATACGTTTATTTCTAATTAGTATCTTCGACAATGAACAATGAAACAATTCAAATATTTAAAAAAATGTTATTATTAATTTTATCGGGTGTTAAATTGAAATTCATATTTATTTTCCAGTAAAAATTGGCAATTTTTTATTTTCAACTTTGTAGAGATTTCTTTTGTTATTGTGTAAAATTGGAGGAAAATGCGTTAAAATTCTATTTCACGAACTTCACCAAAACTTTTTAACTGTACGGTTCCTGTAGGATATAATTGTTTTGCCATCCCATGGGAACCATGCATTATTCTAGCCTTAAAAGTAAGCTTTATCATTCTCCCCCAAACTACCACATTGCAAAAATCATATCAATCTTTAACTATGTGATAAACAAAAAACATATCTATCCCAAAGGAATAGTACATCTCTCCTGAGTAAAAAGTAGATCAAATCTTCTTCAGGAAAATGAGTTATTTCGTAAACTTTGACGAAACTGCTTTTAAATACTCGGTTCCTATAGAATACATACTTGTTTTACTATCCCATGGTAACCGTTTATTATTCCGGTATGAGAAGTAATCTATATCATTTTCTGGCCCCTAAACTACCACATTAGAAAAAAGGAAGTTAATCTTTTACTCTGTAAAAAAACAAAAAATATCTATCCCACGGGAACCGTACATTTTTTCTGGATATAAAGTATACTATATGTTAAACCGGATTATAATCTATATCTATGCCAAATTTCATCCAGATCCATTCAGTACTTTTTGAGTGAAAGAGCAACAAACATCCATACAAACTTTCACGTTTATAATATTAGTAAGATATATCCCGCGAATAAAGAGCTTTTACTGTATTACATACGTTAGGTATAAGAATGACCCAAAAATTGAATCAATTAACATATAATGGACTAATGGAATGACTTTCGCCCCTTACATGAACGATTTAAGTAACATCAAAGCAGAGATTCTTCACATTCCTAAGTAATTCATAATTTCTATATTAGAATTTCAGAACGTTGATAATTTACGAGTAGGACTCAACAAATATAAAACTTTGAACCCCTTTTTTGAGTTGCAGGGTGTAATTTCGAAAAATTATAAACTTTAGGATTTTATACAATATACATTTTCAGTCATGACAAAGTTACCTAAATTTTTTATTTTTTACGATTAGGAGAAAATTTTGTTTCACAAAAAATGACCAAGGTATCAGTTAAATGTCAAGGTACATACAATAAAATTGTTAAACTAAAATAAACTAACAATAAATTACGAAAATACGTCATAAAATATTTTTTTCCCAAGTTCGTCATGAAAAAAGAAGTGAGTTGTATAAAACAGAGCCACCTATAAATTGCCTATACAGATTACTAATTAATTTTGTGCTATTTGCACTAATTAATTAATTAGATTTTATCAAAACCGATGCATCTCTTCGTACTTTTATACTTATGTTAGAAGAAAATCACTTAACAAAAGTTAACAGTCTAATGTCAAAAATCTGAATTTAACATACCTTCAGTTGAGGCCTGCATTTCTCCAGTATTATGTTAAGTCACTTCCATCTGTAACAAAACAACATTGATTTAATGTGAAATTATTTTATTAAAGTGTTAAGAAATATTTACAATGTCAAAATTTCCAAGACTTGCAAGTTGCAATCGTTGCAATGCCGGATATAAACCAGCCAAGTTTTCGAGGAGAACCATTTTCTTGGTATTTTTGACGGAAATTAAGCACTTATCAAACATATTATCACTTAATCAGGTTATATATTTGATTAACAATTAAAAATTGATATAAAATTTCTAAATTTGATTGAACCGAATTCACGAAACTCACTAAAGTTATATCAATTACATAGCTTAAACAAGCTGACTTGTAAATCGCTCGTTGTCAATCGTTATCATCGTTATGCTCCACACAAATGACACAAATCCACCATATCGCTTATTATCAATGCAAATAATTAATTCCGTTATTTAAATAATTTCAAATGCTATTTTTAATTTCCCATTTTCGCATTTAAATACGTAATTTAACCCGAAAATAAAGAATTTTATTAGGGACTTTTGTTTAGTGAATGGGAAGTTTTTTTTTCTAGCAGTTGGATAACCTGCGTCAGCCACATTGTTTATCAGACAAGTTGACGTTTTGTCTTAAAGAATTTTTCGAGATAGTTTTCGTGATTTATTTGATTGTAAGAACTTAAAAATTTCTTCGTAAAATGACGACAGCGGCAAGACCGACATTTGATCCGGCTCGTGGAGGTCAAGGCCGTGGTGAAAAAGATCTAAGTGCCATTTCACGACAGTACTCCAGTCGTGATTTGCCTGGCCATACAAAACTCAAATTTAGGTATGTAAACGTTCAACGTGGAAATTTCCAAAAAATATTCAATGCTTATATCGGTTTTTAGGGAACATGGCCAAGGTACAATTGATGAAAATCGCACACGTGATTTTCGTAAAGAGTTGGAAGAGCGTGAAAAGGAGAAGAAGACAGCGGGCGGAGCCCGCAGTGGTGGAGCTGTGCCCGCGATCGAGGCTCATCCTAATAAAAAGTTAAAACTAGACCAAGTACCAGCCGCGAGTCTCGATGCAGACGATCCACTCGACGACGAGGACTCAGACTCGGACAGCGACGACGATGACGCCGCTCTTCTCGAAGAACTTGCCAAAATCAAACGAGAACGTGCCGTAGAACAAGCAAAACTGGTAATCTTGGACTTGAATCATCTAAATTTCTAGATTTAATTCTATATTTTTTTTTTTTAGGAAATCGAAAGAAAAAAGGAAGAAGAAAGGATTCGAATGGAAAATATTTTAAGTGGTAATCCTTTATTGACCCATTACGCTAGTGGTGATGGTAAAACGAATCTTAAAGTAAAACGGAGATGGGATGATGACGTTGTTTTTAAGAACTGTGCCAGATTGGAGCCAGAAAAGAAAATAAATTCCTTCATTAACGATTCGTTACGATCTGATTTTCATCGAAAGTTCATGGAAAAATATGTAAAATAAGCTTAATTTAAGTGTAATCGTTTATTTTTAATTCCTTAATGTATATGTAAAATATTTAATAAATATTACGTTTTATTATCGTTTGTGTTGTTCTTATAAATATTAATTAAGTCTACGACGGAAAGTTGTGAGAGTTGAGGTGTGCTGGGTGGTGGTATGGAAGGTGGTGGGTTTATTGGTATGCTTAAATTTGAGGTGGAAAAAGTTGAAGTTCTTATGACTTGGGAGCTAAGGGTTTTGACTTGGCGCAGTTGTTCGAGAGCTTCTTCGTAGCTGGGGAGGCCCGAAACGATTGTGTAGCTGGGTAACGATTCACTTTCGCCGCTCGCATCGAATTGGTGGTGGTTTTGCGTTGGATTTCGATTGTCAAAGACTGAAATTTAGAAAGAATAACAAAATTAGTTGTTTAAAAATTGGTAACAAATTCCATTTTGGACGATGAAGGTGTTAATTGGAAAAATCAATGTTGCAAATTAGATCGATATGGCGTCGTTTAAAATAAGTGTTGACTCTTTTCATGAGAATGAAGGTTGTGAAATGTACAGGACGACCAGTAAGACCCACGAGATTAAGCCTATGAAGTCAAGTAGCTTGATAAAAAAGTCTCAAAATGACCATTTTGAGCGAAGCAAAACTTGAAATTTAAAAAAAGCGTGGTTCTGTTATAGGCCAGTCAAAATCGACATAAAAATTAACTAAATTCGCAAAACATGATGTATCTCTAATTTTTAGTATGTTGTTTGGACCCATTATTTATAAGATTTATAACTCTAACAATTTCGATTAAATTTACAATACTCTGTTCGTGGTGAGAGGAGGATGATAAATTGATCTAAATTGTTTTTTTTTTATTAGAAAATTCATTTTCGGCACGCTTTTAAGTTTTTCATTACGAGCGTTACATATTTAAGTTTTGATTAGCTTTGATGAATGATGGGTTGCCTATACACCAACAATGAATGCCTTGTTTTATACGTGGGAAAACTCGATATTAGGCCGGTCAAAATCAACAATAAATTAACAAAACATGATGGCCATACAAATGTGATGTATTTATGATTTTTTGGTTTGTTGTTTGGACCCATTAGGGGTGTTCTCAAGTTTGCAACTATCAAAAAGTTGTGGAAAAATTTTTATAGAGGAAAAATCGTGAATTTTTGAACTTGTTTCAGATTCTGCTCGGTATCTCCTAATCCATGCATTTTTATTCGAACGCTATTCTGTACGTTTTTTAAAAGCATAAAATTTGTTACAAATTAACCCCAACCGGAGCTCTGCACGTCAATGAGTTACCGAGTTATGGCACTTTGAAAATAGGCCAGTTTTTTTCAAAAATTAAAATTTTAGTTTTAGACCTTTTTTGGATCGTAGTTGCGTCGAAACCATTGATCCTACGAGCAGAACTTATTGTATATAATTTGTAGGGAATTTAATTAGCTTTAAATTAAGCGTAGAGCGAGGCCTGTAAGCCTCGTAGTTCTTTCACAATCTTAGAGAACCCATATAAAGTAAAATCGCATTATGGTGGGTACTTCAGTATTGGTGGAACGTCAAGGTTTATTTGAGGCTAGTCACCGTCGTCCTCTTCATTGCAGTTTTGCACATTTCCCCAGAGTAGATAGCACACATCGGAGAACATCTAATCTGCTTTCAGGCAAGTGCAGCCACCACTCAACACCCCTTGTTGCATTTACAAGAGAGGTGTTTTAGTAGCTCTCCGGGGGCAGGATCATGCCGACTGGCAATGTGAATGAGCCCAGCCGGGGTCATACCTTCTTAAAAATCACTCAATGCAACAAAAAAGTGTTTAGGTACATTTCTGGGAAAATGCAACTTTACTTTTTATGGGTTTTTTAAAGATTTTGAGGGAACTACGAAGCTTACAGACCCCACTCTGCACTTAGTTTAAAGCTAATTAAATTCACTACAAATTATATTTTGTAAGTTCTGCTCGTAGGATCAATGGTTTCGACGCAACTTCGATCCAAAAAAGGTCTAAAGCTAAAATTGTAAATTTTTGAAAAAACTGTCCTATTTTCAAAGTACCGTACCTCGGTAATTCATTGACGTGCAGAGCTTCGGTTGGGCGTAGTTTGTAACAAATTTAATGCTCTTAAAAAACGTACAGAATAGCTTTCGAAAAAAAAGGCATAGATTAGGAGTTATATTATATCTGTATATTTGTATAGTAAATTATCTTTGCATAGTACAAAACAAAGTCGCACCCGCTGTCTGTTCGCTTAGATCTTTTAAACTACACAACAAATTTTAATGCAGTTTTCAGTAATAGATAGAGTGGTTCAAGAGGAAGGTTTGTAGGTATAAAACATGCATATTATAGTAGAGAAAACTCGGGAAATTAAAAGATTTGTAATGTAATGTCATAACAAACATATTTTTGTGCACTTACATTGCAAACGCTGGCTAAACCTTACGAGATAGATCAAACTTATATGCGGCAAAATTGTGTATTTTAAAAAGATTGATAAAAAAGTCCGCAACGGTAAATGTCTATCTCCTAAGGATAACCCACAGGAACTATTTTTATCTTTTAAATATTACAAAAAAATTATTGGTTCATTACCAAGCTATTTTAAATAATACAGAATTGTTCATTATCGAATCAAATACATTAGATACGTTGTGCATTTCATGTAGATCAAAATTGCTCTTTACAGCATATCATTAAAATGAATATCTTAGAAGATATCACAGATTTAAAAAGCGTTGGCAGAGCGACTGGATATTGTACGTCGTACGTAGTGGCTGTTTTATTGTTTTCTTTTTCTTATAAATATAAAAATTTTATGTTGGTCCTTATTAAAGAAATAGAATTCGAAAAATTCTACGCCAATTAGGTATGCTAAAGTACATGTACTCTTAAAATAGTACGGTTGGTCATCCTACATAGGATAGCATAACATTTAGATCCTACAGGAACCGTGTATTTTCGTAGTATTTTCGGTCAGTTTTGTTAAAGTTCGTGAAATAGCATTTTAACGCATTTTCCTCAAGAAGGCCTGACCAATTTTACACAGTAAGTTTTTCACACTTTTAAGTTTGCGAAGAACAAACAGACAGACAGACAAAACTATTCGAAATAAAAAGTAGCCTATAATGTAAGTTACATTATTTCGTAAATTTTTGTGAAAATTTCATTAAAATCGACCCACCCGTTTTCAAGTTTACCCTGGACAAACAATGTTTTTTTGGCAAAAATTACAATGTAAATGGTATTATGTTATTTGTATAAAATATATGAAAATGTAGGTAATAAAAAGTTTTTAACAAAACACCTTACATTTTTTAGATTAGATAAAAATCTCAGCTAAGAAAAATAATTCCGTTTTTGTTCGCTCGCGCAGGTAACACGTAACATTTTTATTATATAATTTTTCAAAAAGCAGAAATCTTTAATCTTGTTATTGGTATATAGATTATTGATTTTGACTGGCCTATTACAAGGTCGTTGCATAATAAAACTGCAATTTTTCATATAGTTCGATAATATGTCGATATGATGATATGGTCAAGGATTTCATTTTTGGAAATATTTGAGTGGTTTTGAAGGCCATCAACCTCTTTCATGTTGGCCTTTATTAAGTATAATATGTAATGGAAAAATTTTTTTTCACTCATCTCTTTACTTAATCGGTAGTTATTTCGTACGTGAGCGTTTTGGATAAATTATGCGAAAAAAATAATGCGGATATTTCAAGTCTTGTCAAGGCGAGACAAAGTAATTTTTTTTCTTTTTTTGTTATCGTATTTACTGATAAGAGTTTCATTTAAAATGCACTTACAGGTGTAATGAACCTGATGATAATAATTGAATCATTGTTCTGGAAACTAACAAAAAGATTGAGTTAATCAGACTTAAGCTTGATATTTAAACTTTGAAATGAAATAATTCGTTCAGATGCTAGGGGATCTTGTTATTTCCCGGGCGCCAAAATTTGACTTTTTGTTTAGTTTTTGGGAAAATTTGGATTTTAATAGCACAACTCCAATGCTATTTCTTCAGCTGCCCATACACAGTACAACTTAGTTTTACAAGTTGGAAAATAAATTACTATTATTTGAAAAAAAAGGGGGGGGGGGAGTAAGGGTACAAACTCGATATCTCAATTTTCGACAAAACTACAAGTCCTATGGAAAAAAGGCCAATAGCAAAGTTGTAGGTAATAAGAAGGTCTACAACTTTTGTGCTAACACTTTTTTGTTCTGCCCCCAAAATTTTACTGGGGGTTGCATCCCCGGGCTCTACTTCCAACATAGTTGAGAACAGCTGTCAAAACTTCATAGTTCAAAAAATGGCCGCATTCACAGAATTTAACTCCCATAACTGCCCATTCACAGTACATCTTAGTTTTACAAGTAGAACCCGGGGATGCAACCCCCAGTAAAATTTTGGGGGCAGAGCAAAAAAGTGTTAGCACAAAAGTTGTAGACTTTCTTATTACCTACAACTTTGCTATTTGACTTTTTTCCATAGGACTTGTAGTTTTGTCGGAAATCGAGATAAACCGTTTCTACCCTTAAAAACCTCCCCCTTTTCCACTTCCCCACTTCAGATCGACCGTAATTTATTTTTTCTTTAATTTTTTTTATATTCTCTTCCTTTTTTAATGGGTTTATCGTACTATAATTTTTTTTTTCTGTTCAAAAATTATTTTCCCTGGTCTATAAGGTAAGTGCATCGTAAAAATGTTGCAAGGACACGATTCGGTCTTGGTCACGGTCAAATTGATCTTCGACTTACAAAAAAATCTTAAAGATTTACTTCAGTAACGTTAACACTTCAAATCATGGGTCTTATGAAGCGTAAAAATCACTCAATCTCCTTGATTTATGAAAAAAAAAAAATTACACAATCATTATACAATAATCGATGAACGACATTTTTCCTGAGTAAAATTTGATTGATTTTCAAGGTTTTTCCGAGTGATAATGCGTAGGTACATGAAACTGAGATTTTCTCATCGATTCAAATGGCACGATAACATTTTCAATTATATCAAACCACGTATCAACCTCCTATACTCACATTTTTACCTGTACATTTTCTTTATTTTCAATTAGCACATTTATCTGAGATGAAAACAAATTTTCACCTGTCGATTATTAAGTTTATATAAGTGAAATTTTCTTCGCAGATTCAGACTTTGAATAAAGTTTTAATAGTTTTTCAAGTTCAAATGGATGAAAATTTTTTGTTTACTCAAAAGAAAAATTCGGTCAAGATCAAAAATATGTAAAAATAATTTCGAAAACAAGACAAAATTAAAATCGTGAAAACTCTAACAATAATTGCATTATTATGTTTATATTATATATATATCTTATGTCATCATAATTAGATAAACTAACATCAATCGTCGAACCCGTCTCCCCCCCCTCATGACGACGACGTTTTTTTCTTTATTTGATCGTTTATTTTTAATGACGCTAAATGATTTTTATCATTCACAAGACTTCAAAGATCTCAAATTAAATGTTATGTTATACCATAGATCAAGCATAGGATATTTGATTATGCATTTTGTACCTGATAATTAATTATACTATCATCATTATTATTACATAAATAAAAAATATTGAATATTTATAGAAATGAAAAAGTGATGAATTATTTAAATTAACGTGGATTTTGTCACAAATTCATCTATAAATACGGAAATGGAGTTAAAAATAAATCTACTGAATGAACAGTACGATAATTTGGAGTTAAAAGATCTTTCTTCACTTGTTATTTGCATAAAAATTAAATTTAAAAAAAAAAAACATTTTTTCAAGTTTTAACTGACATGAGTGTAAAACTCGAGTTGTTAGCTTTTCTTTTATATCATAGAAGTAGCCTGGCTTCCACTAATTGATTTGGTTTTCAAGCTACTTGACTTAAATTTCAAACTACTTGAAGTAAATTTGACTTAAAATCAAGTTGGACGTTAGTTCATTTCCAAACGAATATACAAGCATAATTTATTTCACAACCAATGTTCAATTACTTGAAATTTGGATAAAGCTTTCGATACGATATGGCTGTCACAAACAGCCACACAGACACACACACATAAACATGTTTCTGAAAATTATTTTTTTGGACCCCGGGGACCTCAAAACATGTATTTCCGGTGAAAGCTCGAATTCGAAAATTCGATCTGATTACAATACTTCCTTTACTATATAGTAGTAAAAGAAAGTAAAAATATCAAACTACTTGACTTACTAAATCATACTACATGTCTACTATGTAACTGCACATAAAATGCACAATTTCTATGTAAATATTCCACACTGAATCTCTATATGCATATGCGAATTTCAATATTCAATGATTTCAAAAGTGAATTCTTTTACTGAATTTTCAAGCTACTTGTCTTAAAAGTGACTTGAAATCAAGTCAAACACCAGCCAAATGCCGGTCAAGCATTGACCTTGCAACTTGTATAGTTAACAATTTAAAATTTATAGTAAAATTCACGTCAAAAAAGTAATCACTATTTAGCTTGATTTTAAATCTATTTGACTTGATTTTGAAGCTACTTGAAAATTAAGTCAAATGTTCAATTTAAAATTCAAGCAAAATTTATTTAAAAATTGGCTAACTATTTGAATGCACATTAAATGCCCATTTTATCAAATGCCAATGTAACTTCAAAACGTTTATATATAAACATTGATAACTGAGTCTTCACTAGTTTATGGAGCTTTTGCAAACAATTGACGATTTTCAAAAGCGTCACTTGTTTTTGTTTTTTTTGATTTATTTAAGGTAGCATCAACTACTATGGTCATTAGCGACCGTCAAATCCGAAAACCCAGAAAAAAATTTTGGACTTTCATTGGGATTCGAACCCAGGACTAGTAAATACGTGAAATGCACAAGTAACTTGATTATCAAGCCACTTGGTTTAAAATCAAGCCAATGTTAAAAATTAAAATTTAAACCAAATTAAACATTGAATTTGCAAGTTTTATCGTTGCAACGTTGAAATATTTTAGCTCAATATACTGCACAAAATTTTCAATTACTTGACTTGAAAAATCTCTATCAGTATATTAAAGTATATTGGTATTGTATGCGGAAGTTCGACCATATGACTTTTCATCGATTTTCGAAAATTTCCATTAGTGTTAGCATATTGAAATTTGCTTATATTTGAGCGATTAGGGATTAATAACTTAGCTTGGTTTTAAAGCTACTTGACTGGCTTAGAATCGAGTCAAATTCAAGCCAAGTAGTACCAGTAGTAAATTTTATGAGAGGTATTTTCTTTGGTTAATGATAATTTTAGGTAAAGCACTAAGACACTTTTGTTGAGACCTTTTATAAGCGAAAGAATTTATCTTGAGTAATCTAGATGCTTCAAGAGCTTTCGAAGCCCAACAAAGCGATGGCAGAGCAAGAAGAATTATAAAGGCGTTGCTTAATGAAGACCCTTTGAAGTCAAGAAGCATCAAGAGACTCGATAAACAATTTCAACATCTCAAAGACTTGGGAATGACTCAGAGATAATAATTCATAAAGGCAGGTAATTGGACATTTTATAAAATGATTCGTGCTTGATATTATTTGTCAATGAAATAATTTACGAAATCAATGCTTGACTTGATTTAAAGCAAAAACGTCAAGAAGCTTGAAAGTCTCGAAATCTACTAGTACCAAGAATCTTTTTTAAAAGTTTCACGTCAGTTTGATGAATGAAAGCTCTTGGCTTGGTCTAGCGACCAATCAGACAAAAAACATACCATCGAGTATTTATTACAAGCAAACCCGATATAAATCCACCAATCTTTGTAATGAAAAGAAAAATAAAAAAATATAAATTTCAATACAAAAATGGTATCAATAAAATGAATTTTATCGAGTGCTCGATTGGTAAATCTTAAATTTTAATGGAAAAGAATCCAAATTTTTTTCAATGCAACTCCTTTTGTGGTCATCGTAATGACTCCAGAGTTCACAATCTTTTGACTTGACAAAAAGGAAATTAATGTACCTTTGAGGTGGCCTTAAACTTTGTTTCTTTTACGACTGAAAAATGGGAATTTCCATTATATCAATAAGATATAAAATTTTCGTTTGTAAATGGGTAATTCTCATGAAATCTTGAAATTCCTGTCCTAGCAGTTTTTAGAATAAACCTAACCGACTTAGGATGTTTTTTTTTTCTTTTCGAAAGAACATCATCAAGGTTAATAAATAAATATTATAAAAAAATAAAAAACCGACTTCAAAAAATACAAAAATTCTTAAACAAGATATGCACTAAAAAGTAACAAAATAATGGCGTATCCTTGCAGTATCTACAACTTACAAATTATTAGGATGATACAATGTACAACTATTGTTATTTTTGGAGTTGGTGTCAGCCAAAGGAATACAACTATATTGGTACTTAGCAATAAACAAGAATACCTTATGAAAATTATTTTTCAAATCAACTTTTAAACAATATACTCGAACTGTAACAATATCTAGCGACCTTTAAACTACAAAATACCAATTACCAACTAAACCTTTTTAAAATTTTTACAAATTAACATTAATATTGATTTTTTTGACTGACACCAACTCCAAAAATAACAATAGTTGTACATTGTATCATCCTAATAATTTGTAAGTTGTAGATACTGCAAGGATACGCCATTATTTTGTTACTTTTTAGTGCATTTTTTGGTTTAGAATTTTTATATATTTTAAAGTCGGTTTTTCATTTTTTTATAATATTTATTTATTTCTCGCGTTTTAGTGATCTGAAGTTTGATAACTGATTTTATTTTCTTGAAAATGGTTAACCTTCCAAACGCGCTGCTCATATAAGGCAGCGCCGTTTAATATTAAAAGTTACTACATCATCCCTTTTTGCCCTTAAGAGTTGAAATTTTTTGCTTTTAAATGTAATAACAAAACTAAGTGGATAACTCTTTCCAACAGAAAAAAAAAAATTATCAAAATTCGATGATTCAGTTAAATGTCACTATTTCATCCCCTATTTTCATTCTTAGGGGGTGAATTTTTTTCTTCAAATTGAAATTTGAACAATTTAAAGGTACGTTGTACGTAATAGAAACAATATTATCAAAATCGGGTTAGCCAGGAAAAATTTATAATATATTATTTAATTTCTAATTTTTAACCCCTTATGTGTGGAGTTTTTTTTTATAAAAAATGGATAAGAGATTAATTTAAAATTGTGTTCTACAAATAAAAAAAGAATTATCAAAATCGAGCATCCAATAAGAAGTTAGTATTTCATCCCTTAGTTTTCAACCCCTTAGAAGTGGAAGATTTCCTTCAAATTAAAGCTGGACCCCACAGAAAGCACCAGCTTTCAAATAAAAAAAGAATTATCAAAATCGAGTTATCCAATAAAAAGTTAATATTTCATCCCTTAGTTTTAAACCCTTTAGAAGTGAAAGATTTCCTTCAAATTATAATGGAACCACACGGAAAGTACTGGCTTTCAAATAAAAAAAGAATTTTCAAAATCGAGCTATCCAATAAGAATTTAGTATTTCATCCATTAGTTTTCAACCCTTTAGAAGTTAACAATTTCCTTCAAATTAAAATGGAACTACACGAAAAGTACTGGTTTTCAAATAAAAAAATAATTTTCAAAATCGAGCTATCCATTAAGAAGTTAGTATTTCATCTATTAGTTTTCAACCCTTTAAAAGTAAACGATTTCCTTCAAATTAAAATGGGACCATTCGGGAAGCACCAGCTTTCAAATAAAAAAAGAATCATCAAAATCGCTTTACCCAGTCGGAAATGCTGAGGTAACAAACATAAAAAAAAAATACAGTCGAATTGAGAACCTCCTCCTTTTTTTGAAGTCGGTTAAAAATGTTGGTAATAACTTTGAGATTGTACGGGCATGTGTGATGAATAATAAATATATAGTACTCTGAAAATCATTCCCTCACTTTGTCTCAAACTCCAGATTAGAACACTGTCTAAAGTTTTTATTGAGAAGTACTTAAAAAATCCGCTTGTAACTATGATTGTAAATACAACAAATTTTCAAAATTTCTCTGAATTTAGGATCATAAATCATCAACAACTTGTTTAATGTTAACTCAACACTTGTCCCATGAAAAATAATCATTCCCTCACTCAGCATTACCAACAGTCGATAAGTAGGTATATTTTTGAGGACTTTGGTAACATTCTCATTAGTTTTTGACAGTTGGTAGTACGGTTACTTGTTCGGAATGGGGCGAATTGGCTTCAAGTTTGTTAGAGTAATTGTTGGAAGAAGATTTCATTGCAATATTTTAAAGATTACATTTTATTCAATCATTCCCTCACAGTGAAGAATAAAAAAGGTAATTATAATATTTCGATGACGTACGAAAGTATGTTTTTAGAGGTAGAAAGCGTAGCAAAAAGCTAGCTGGTAACGAACGGTTATGTTGCGATTTTTTTTAGGTTATGATTTATTTTGTCATTCCCTCACCGTCATTTCCTCATTTTGATTAAAAGTGAGGGGATGATGAGATATGAGAGGTAATGACTTTCAGACTAGATCGACTCGGTTTTCGTACATCTTTGCTTACAGAAACTTTTTAATTTGTAAGTTAATATAATCAAGTAGAATTCTAAATATATTTAAAAAATAAGTAATACTTAAAGTAAATAAAGTAAATAAGTAATATTTAAAATAGTCAAAACTCATTTATTCTGAGGACCACGATATTTTTCACTTCTAGTACGAGAAATAATACAAATTTAAGAGCAAATGAAGATGAATTAATTTAAATATTTAAATTTTATGAAAATTACCCATATATATGAAAGAAAATTATTCGGTACACCCATTGAGATTTGAACAAATCTGAAGATTGTTATAAGAGTCAATATTTGTTTAAACTATTTCAATTTGGAATTTTTCTTTCGTAACAAGTCCCCTAAAAAATCGACAGATTACGACCACATTCCAAATTAAATTTTAATCTATCTAAGCTCGTAAAATTTCATAAATAAGTCTTGATATTTTGAGTTTTAAAAATAACTTGGACATTTCTATAAATAAACTATACGTTTAAATATAATTTTTACTTAATAAACGTCCCATTAAGATTTTAATTCTTTAGTTCAAGTTTCTTT
The DNA here is from genome assembly GCA_958496155.1 of Sisyra nigra. NCBI lineage: Eukaryota > Metazoa > Arthropoda > Insecta > Neuroptera > Sisyridae > Sisyra > Sisyra nigra. The sequence goes on from OY292317.1 coordinate 42,141,842, forward strand.
AAAAATTTTTCCTCTTTATTTTATATCATATTAAACAAATGTATTGTTTAAATTATTTAATTTACATTTAATAATGATCGTTGTTTGTCCATAAAATTTAATATTTACTTTAGCACCGAACTAATTAAATAATTTCTCTTTGTCGGCTCTTCCAATCGAATGATAACATTTTATTAGTTCAAGACAATTAAAAACTTGAAAATTCCTCGATTTTTTTTTTTTTGGAATATTTGTACAGGTGTTTTATGACGACGTTGTTGGGAATTTAATTTAATTTTTTTTTTTTTTTTTTTATAACGGAATTGTTTTGATTAGGTGCGTGTGTGTAGATTTTTTGGCAAGCGTTTTATACAGGGGGTTTATTTATAGAGTGGTGTGAACTTGAAATTGTTGCGACTTACTCGTTCGTTTCCATTGTTGGAATTTGTGGTAGAGCAAGCAGGAGCACATGCAACAGATGCAACTGAGCACCATGAGGGTGAGCACGATGCCCACCCACAGATCGGCCAAGAATTGCTCGTACTCCTCGTTGGTCAAGTTCTTGATGGCCGCCGTCGCGGTGGCTACGGCGTTTTCTTCGTCGCCGCGCCGTCCCAAGTCGCCGATTTCGCTGAACATGAACGTGGCGGCGGCTTTGACGGCACCGTTCTCCAGATCGTGGCCCGTCTCCGGGTACTTGGTCGTCCAGTTGCGACTCGCACGAGCCACGTCCTCGCGCCCCAACTCTAGCTCGAACAACGACTTGAGAGCCTCGTACGCACTCAGTTCCATCACTCAACCCCAAATCAATATACTTGTAACAAACTTTTACCATTCATCATTTAAAAAAAAAATAAACAACAATCACTTCCTCCCGAAGCACTTGGTTAGCTTTTTTGAATTTGATAAGTCGCGATGTGTTTCGCGCGAGTTTTATGTGGAAAAACCACCGTGTGAGAAGCGCGCTGAAAAAAAAAACCACCGATTTGGACTTGATTAGGTGGGAGGGAGAAACATAAATAAAAACGTCTTGACAACATTTAAATATATATATAGGTACATACAGATCCGTTTTAAACACCTTTCATTGTGTTTTCAGTCTTTTTGAATCACTCATTAAACATTTTTAACATCGAAATATTCAATTAAAACTGATTTAACGACTTCTGGTTAATTATATTTTCGTTTAAACAATGATTCTGGTACATATTGTTTGAAATATACGATTTAGCCGATACCATACAAATACTGCAATGTAATGTGGGTTGCCTACACGAAACTTAAAAGATATGTCATGTCAGATATGTAATTGTTGCAACGTAAGTTTGATTGAATAAAGATATTTTCTTGAAGAATTAGCAACAAGAATCAAAACAATTGCCACATCCCCCCTCCTGTATTAACTTTTTAAACACCTGGTAACAGATTTTCTCGATTAACGCAAGTTCTATTGGTCACACAACGAAATGGAGCAAAAGAAAAATAATCGTTAAGACTTTTAACGTTAACAAATATTTTATGTTAATAATTTGGCTAAGAGGTTTCAAGTAAATTGCATTTAAAGGTAGCAACTCATTTGTTAGTTACGATCTAAACCCGGTCTGGACGTACGGAATACAACTTTGAGGAACTGTCAGCTTTAATATTTGAAATATGCAAAGGTTTCAATCTAAAACACTGCGTCTCATCGTTGATGCCCCTTGGTATATCACGAACTGCGATATCCATAAAGATTTAGGCATCACGACCGTTAAGGAAGAGGTATTTAGATTCAGCGCCAAATACCTTGGGCGCTTAATTGATCATCCAAGCCACCTGGCTAACGACCAGGAGGCTGTTAAACTGAAGCGTCTGACATTTCTGGAGTATCGTAGAAAGTTCATACGTTCAAAAGATTCGCTTATTGTCTTGGGATAGATTGCGAAACAAATCTATATAACGAAAATGCTAATAGCTGTTTTCCAATGTTCGCTTTTAACTCAAAAACTACTGGATAGATTTCGATCATTTTTTTTTGTTTTCCTTTTTATATACTTGGTCCTTATCTAAAAAAAGAATTATCACGATAACTAAAGAGGTTGTTTCTCCTTCCACTGCTTACTGATTCTTTCATACTTGAGCATAGACTTAATGCAGCTCAGCGAGATATTAGATTAATAAAGATTTTTTGAATTCTATTTTCTATTTGTTTAGCAGTTTTTAAAAGATTTTTTGTAGCTTTTTTAAAACTCTCTTTTAGTAATTTTTATATTTTACTGTAATTACAGATTCCAAATATATTTGTAAGTTATAACCGTTATAATAATCAAATTACATTTCAACACTCCCTTTTATTATTGCATATATTTTTTAACCAGAAAGAGTTAAGTTAGCGAGAAACATTTGACTATAAAAATTGCTCCCTCAGAATCCGCAATTTCTCCAAGTGTATAGTGTTAACTGAATAATAATTAAATTTTTTGAAAAATTTTCAAACTCAAGAATTAAAATCGCTATAAAACCCAAAAATAATTTTTAATTTAAATTTTTGTTTTTCTTTTTATTAAGTTCTCTATCTGCTCTGTTCATTACGGAAATAAATGACCAAATTTTTGCAATATTTTTAATAATTAATAATATTTAACTATTTATACATGTATTGTTGTACTGTGACGTCATCAACTGCCAAAAATGGATAGTCTAAAAATTGAATTACTTATTAACTATACACCTGAAGCAATTGCGGATCCGGAAAGAGCATTTAAGGAACAATTAAAAAAAAAAATTAAAAACAGTGATTATTTTGATTTATATATAGCAATTTTTATTTCTGGATTTATAAATTTTTGAAAAATTAATTATTGATTAACTAACAATTATACACTTGGAGCACTAGCGGATTCTGAAGAAGCAAATTATGAGCAACTTTTTGGCATATAGTTAAAAATGTTCTACGCTAAGTTCTTTTTAATATATTTTTGCTTTCAATTTTTAATTTTTTTTCCTCTGTAAATTATATATGTTCTTAACATAATAACCTACGCAGACGACGTCGCGGGTATCAGCTGAAAAACTACCCTTACTACCTTTAAAAAAATTAACTCGACTTTGTCTATAATATAACGTATTCTACAAAACTGTAATGTGGATTGCCTATACAAAACCTAAGAGACGAGATGTCAAAAATTACATGGATCGCGTTTTCCTCCCCATCCCCACACAATCTGCAATTGAAGTCTTATTGAGACACCCCAATAGTCTGCAGATGCTTCCTCAGTCTACAGTGTCCGGTTATCAGTCCCGTTACTGTCCTGAGTTGGTTCCTTTCCAGCCGTAAAACCTCGGCGGTGAGCGAATTCTCCCCATCGTTCTCTTGCTGTGCTTCTGACCGGGATTTTTCCCCACAGATTGTTGCTACATCTCTTAATTGTTGTAAAACACCTTGTATCCATTTTTCTCATTTATCTCAAAGTTTATTGGTTGCACAAAATTTTTTTAATCAGGTAAAATTAAGGTAAAACTAAAATTAAGGCAGTAATTTAACAAAACTTAAATCGTTTTCGAGTAAACAGCCCTTAAAAATTGCAACAATTGTCTCAGGTTTACCTTGTTTGTTAATTAATACCTTTACCTCAATGCTGCCTAATTAATTTACTATCTTTCGTTACTTACTATATCGTTTAATCAATAAAACAACTTTGCCTATACTATAACGTAATAAACAAGCGTGTACTGAGGGTTGCCTATGTTAAACATTAACAAGTACTTAAATATTTAGGTACTTAATTTAGACCGATTAAAAACTAAATAAAAGCTTCAATATTATGTGTTAATTGAGAAAATTTATATTTAAAATTAGAATTAGGAGGAAAATTTAGGGTTTTAATTTTTTTTTGCTGTTTGCGATGTTAAGTATTGATCAAACATTCGCTGTAAAATGGCTGGAAAAAAGGGGACACAAGTGCAGTTACAGACCGAAATCAGCAATGACGAGGAATGGGAAACTTTTCTTCGACGCAAAGGATTGTTAGGTACGTTTCAAAAATCCTTTTTCTAGTCCTTAAAAATCATTAAAAATTTTTGCAGTTGTCGATATATATTCAGATTGGTGTGGGCCGTGCATTGCAATGATTAGCTACCTGAAAAAATTAAAATTGGAAGTTGGCGGTGACAATATGCACCTGGCTGTGGTAATAATGACAAAGATTGTCTTGGTAAAATATTAAATTTTACTCTTTTACATAGGCCAAGTCTGATACAATTTCTGCACTGGAACGCTTCCGTAATCGTAGTCGTCCCACATGGATGTTCATTTCAAACGGGAGAATGGTAAACTTGATTTTTGGTACGAATACACCGCGACTGGTCGAGACCATAACTGAAGAGATTCAATTGGAAATTGACGCTCAAAACGGGAACGAGACGCGGCTCTATCTGGAAATCACCGATTTGACAGCCGAAGAACAAGAAGTGGTCGATCGGGAGGAGGCTAAGAAAAAGATCACCGAACAGCTAGAACGGGATGAGGCGCGAAGGAAAGACTACGAACGTCACGTGCAGATGTGCGACACAATCAGTCAACATACCAAAGGCTTTTCGATGGTGGTAATCTGGCCTCAAGTGCTTGACCTCGCCTCAGAACATTCCGACATTTGGGACCAAATCGGTCTGTCCATAGCCAACATTGATAAGACCATCTTACCCCAAAGTACGATCGATGAATGGAAGAACTATGGAGACTTCAACGTGAGTGATCTCGCATGTATCGCCCTTCGAGAGGGCAAATGCTTACTCTGGTTATTGAAAACCAGCGAACCAGAACTCCTAGAACAACCAATCGAAGACCTAATCACCACCCTACTGTATGGCCCCTCGAAATTACCACCGGGCGATCCAGAAACGTCGATCGGTGCCAAGTTTTTACACAAAAAAGAACTTCCTCGTAATCTCGAGTCAATCGTGGAACTCGCCTTGGCCAAAAACACATCGCGTGCCTTCAAAAAAAAGACCATCTCCCAAAAGGTGCAAACCGGCGAAGATCACGAGAACGACGAAAACACCGACCAGGACACGGACGAGAGTGAAGTCATTCCTGGAATTTGGACTCCTCTCGATCGAATTGCCAAAGTTGTCATGGTTCATTCCACATTCCCAAAGGTGACACTTCCGTTTAAGCCTCCCGATCCTGAAATTGTCCCACCACATGTTGTTATGATCTTCGAGGCGTTCAAACGGAAAGAAATTCTGGAACTTGCCGACAATTTCAAAGATCAACTGTTACATTTCGGATTTTTCACGACGGCCAATCCAAACGATTCGGAACTCATTGCGAAAACAGTGCGAGAATTCGAGGAGATTCCAACCAGTAGTTATAGTGAAAAACTGGTTTTGGCCGTTTCAAAAGTGGATCCAGAATTTTTGGGATTACTAGACCAAATAGGAGCTGTCTACGTGAGTGAAAACTCGATCATTGGAGAGGAGGACAGTGCAAAATTTTTCGCGTCCGACTACGAAGTGGTAATCGTCGACGAACCGGAGAAAAACGAAGAAAATGAGGAACCCAACGAAAACGGTTAGTAAACACGTAGATTCTGAATCTATAAAATTTTAATTTTTTGATTCTTAGATGGTGAACCAGAGGAAAACCCCGAAAGAGTGGCGACAAACGTTTTACTCGATGACAATGAATCAAAGACTGAACAAGAAAATTCAAAAGAATAAAATTTTTAAAAATAAATCTTGTTAAAATAAGTATTAATGGTGTTCTTCTTCTTCTTCTTCATCACCCTCTGAAAATTAAAGTTTATTAAATTTGGTTAGCTGTACAGTATTTGATCGAGTACTTGGTTCGGGAGGAGGTGTTGGCGGATCTTCGAATCCTCCCGGAAAGTTTTCAGGGAAGAACAGGGCACATTCCTTTTCACCATCCTGCACATTATCACTGACATACTGAGGTCCCAGAGATGCCAATGTTATAAGTGGATAGCTCCGCTTTCTGGCTATTTTCATCACTAACTTTGCACCACTAAAACAAGAAAACTCATAAAAAATCCTCGAAAAATTGTCAAAGTTTACTATCTGGGTGCTTTGTTGAACTCTTTAAAGTTCCTGGCTAGAAGCTTATGATCGTACGCATCGTAACTACTGAAGAATCCGTATGATAACACTTCTTTGGGAAACTCTTGCATTGTTTCGAACACCTTGAAAATAAATAGGTTTAAAAGAAATTTAATGTTGGTTGATGGTATTACAGTTTTTCGAATGGTAGCATCGAAGGCGATCGCCATATGTGGGGGTGGTGGTTCGGGATCGATCGGAATAAATGGGGTCGTGATTTTTGGAAATAGGGTATGCATTATGACAGCCTTAGCATATGCACTGAGCGGAACCCAAATTCCTGGAATGTCTTCACCCTGAATCTCTTCCGGTTCTTCGATCAACGGTTGGGACTTGGCCAGCTTCGGTTGGCTCTTTTGTGAAGCACTCTTCGCCAAGTTGGGGTGACTCTTTTGCGAGCCACTCTTACCAAGATTACTTTGACTTTTGTTCTCGAGACCCGGATGACTCTTTTGGGAACGCACTCGGCTAGGATCTTCGTTTTCTGGATACTCAACTGGTTCGTCTAGATTGATGCCTTCGTCATCTTCCTCTTCTTCGTCCTCCTCCTCCGGAGGAGGAGGAATTTCGATTGGATAGGGTCGAAAGTGGTTGAAGTGATTGGCGACGCATTCTTCGTCACCTGGCGGCATTCCGGATTCACCATAAATAATTTCAGCGATTATTTTTTCCAGAGGGGCTCCTAGTTTTTCAGGGTCTCCCTTCGATTTGATCGTGTAGATATAAGCGATTCCATCGATTAGACCGTCAATGGCCAGATCGCTCAGATCGAAATTGGCATGAGCTTGCCATTCTTCTACGACTTCCAGCGGGATGTTGCGTTTTTCTAAGGCGGCCGGTGCTAGGTTTGAAGGACCCCAATGTTCGGAAAGTGATGATCCTAAGTCGACCACTGCCGGCCAGATGATAATTGGGGAGATTCCTTTAATGTTTTCGCCGATGACCCGGAAGTTTCTTTGAAGCTTTTCTTCAGCGATGCGACGAGCTTCTTCGGCCGCGGCAAATGCAGCTGCTTCTTCTTCTGCACGAAGCTCATCTTCAACGACTTGTTCGGCCGGTGTTAGTTCTGGAATTGGTCGATATTGACGCACATCGTTACCGGCTTGAGCGTTAGCCTCTCGCTGAAGTTCATCAAGGATCGCTTGCGTTAGTTTCGGAACATTAACACCAAATTCGTAACGAATCGCATGACCATTCGATACAAACAACCAAATCGGTTCACTCTTACCACGAAACCGTTTTAACATTTCGATCTCATCGTTCTTAGCCTGAATTTAAAAAAAATTTTTAGAGAAAAAGAAATTGATATTAAAATTCTTACAATGGCTAACTGAAGCATGTCCCCGCCATTTTCAACCTTAATTTTTTTAAGGTTCCCCACGAACCCAGTACAAGGTCCACTCCATTCTGAGTATACGTCAATAACTAAAAAAAAAGACCTGGTTAAGTAATAAATAAACCCCTTAGAAATTTCCTACCTAAAAGACCTTTTCTTTCAAGGAACATCTCGAACTCTTCGTCGGTATTGATCTCGGTTTGTAGAGCGACCTGTGCTCCACGTTTACCTGCCATAATTCCTCGAAAAAATAAAATCAATTCAATGACAACAACTACCATAGAAATGAACACCTCAGATCAGATTGTAAAAGTTTTATTTTTTGTAAAAAAAAAAAAAAAAATCACTTCTTGTAAAAAATATTTTAAGAGATAAATATAGATCAGTGCATTTATACGATGAGATTTGCGATTCGTTCCGGATGAGAGTCGGGCAGAGCGCCGATTTTAAACGGCCACGGTTTCATTTTGACGTTGTCGATCTGACCCTCGAGCAAGAAGATGAGGTCGTCTAAATATTTAAGATCTTTCAGGTCCTTGCACAGAAGTTGAGCCTCCTCAATGAGTCGGGACACTCGACTATTATCCTCCTAAAATATAAGCAAAAAAAATGAATATTTTCGAATGTTCCATAACAACAAGCAGATTCATCGGGAAGAAAATCAACAAGTCAATCGTAAAAAATACTTTTTACAGCATCTTTAGCCTTTTAAGCTTCACATCTGTGCATCATCAATACATTTTTTTACTTTTTTTATTACTAATTTTATTAGACCTATTGAAGTCTATAGAAGTCCATTGAAATCTATTGAAGGCTATATTGAAATCTATAGAATCTATTGAAGTCTATGGTGGCGACCCCCCTCCCCACTCCCCCTAAAATTTATCTTCGTTTCGTCAGGCCCATCATTAGTAGTTGATAAAAAAATGGATCTCAAAGCACAACTGCGTTAATAACTTCAAAATCTGTACGATCTAACAAATCGTACAGACATTACAAATATAAAACTGCGCAGTCAAACTGAGAGTTTGTGGGGACCTTTATAAAACACTGATTCTGCGAATATAAACTCGATATTTGTCAGTGATTAATGAGGTTTTTGACGAAAATAATTTCAGTAGTGTACTTTAATATAAGTGTTTGTAATATTTGCTTGAAATAATATCGAGTCAAGTAATTAGATAATTTTGGGTAATTAATTGAAATTGAAATAAATAACGTTACAGTGCTTGATTTGATTAAACCTAAATATCAATAGTTGGCTAGAGTTTTATTTGACCATGAGTTAAATTTAAGTCAAATAACTTGAGAATCAAGTCAAGTAGTTGAAAAATCAAGCCTAGTAGTTGCAAAATCAAGTCTACTAAAATTTGACACTGTACAGTTTGGAGAAACGTTGTACAGTGGTACCTCGACATACGAGTGCCCCAACATACGAGTTTTTGCTTTGAGTTACGAGCGAAATTTGAGATACGAGTACAAACAAATTAAACTCGTATGTCAAGGTACCACTGTAATTGGAACTAAGGAAAACTCGTTGCCATATTAATGAAAGTTTACGACCTCAATTGTGTGAATGATTTGATGCGATAAATTGACGTCAGTGTATCAGGGAAATGCATCATTTGTTTGTTTGATGCAATAATTCAATTAACACCAAACCAAATATGGAAATATAATCCCGGATTTTCAATTAGGACAAGCAATACAATTTGTAAATCATTTTATGGTGCAATTGTACGATTTTAATGGAAGAAAAGAGGTAAAATTTTGGTCATCCCTTAAGCCAAACTCTTCTTCATATCATCATCTTCATCAAATTTAATGTTATTATCCGGATTTTTAAGAATTTTAACCCTTAATGGATGAAAAAATAAGATACCAAAGGCTAATTTAAGAATTTATCAAGTCAAGTGTTTGACTTGTACATGTGACTCGAATTTGACTCAATTTAAAGACAAGCTACTTGAAAATTCCAGCAAGATAGTTCAAAGTTATTAACTACCACTTTTGATTGGTTACTTCTTAAAATTTTCTCAGTTACAAAGAAATATAGATCCAAGAATAAATTTAGGAACAAAAAATTAATTTTTTTAAATCCTATAATGGATATTAAAAAATCCCAAGAATTCAGTTTTCTTTAAAAATATTGTCACAGTCTAGGGAGTAACGAAAAATACGGGATATCGCCATTTTGTGAGTTTGAGGGTGGCGCTTGCTCTTTAAACTGTCTCAGCCCGTTGTGCTTGTTGGGCATCGTGGCTGAGCCAAGCCAATCAACCAGCCAATAGGGAGCGATGTGGTTGTAGGATGAGAAAGATCTCGCGGAATATTCTCTCTCAAGAAGATAAGTCTTTGAGACCACCTGCCGCGAGGGTTTGACCAAAAGGATAGCAGAGCTTCTAGCAAACGAATAATAGGAGAGAATGTTCTCGAAAATGGGCAAAACGACATAAAAAGAGGTTTGTTTGAACGAAAAGTCAGTCATAAATAAATCGTCAACGTGAGTGATAAATAAATCGTCAATGTAAGTGTTAAATAAACAGTGAATCGCGAGTGTAAAATTAATTGTGAACAGTGCAGTGTATATAGTGAAATATAAACAGTCCGTGGCAATTAGTGGCTATTGTAACAGTGAACTTAATCATTGTTAAAGTGTAAATAATGTAAATAAATAAACATTTGTTAAAAATTGTTGTCTTTATAACACAAATCCAAGAATCCGTAAAAACGTTACAATATGATCGTACAATTAATCATTGTTAAATGGTTCAGTAACGACTAAACTATTAAAATTAGCAAAAAGTACTTAAGAAAATTTTTTGTAGAGAATTTATTTGTCTTCAATTTGAAACGAGAGCATTTTTTTATAAAAATTAATAGTTTACGAGATACAGACCATTGAAGTCCATTCCATAGATTCTATGAAAACATTTAGATTATGACTGTATGACTTGATTTTTAAGTTGACATAAAGGTTTGAAATCAAGTCAAGCTCATGTAAAATTATAATATTCAAATACAGCTCAATTCTATTCACAAAATGTCCAACTACTTGACTTGATGTTTTTCTAATTGTAAGTTTTATTTTGGGCCAATAATTTGTTGTTCACATTGAAATGAATATAAAAGGATCTTTAAGAAGTTCAAAAAAATTAATAAATTTATCTTTCATTTGATAAAAACTAATTTCAATAATTCAAAGGACATATAACTGGTTTATTATTTTTTTTTTTTATAAATAAGTAAAATGAATATCCAATGACCTCACAAAAACAACAATACGGAAATTGATTTTTTTTAGAACATTTTTTTTCTCATTGTTAAATAGCTTTGTTGCAGCTAAACTTATGCATTTGACAAAGAGTACATGCAACAATATTTGTAGAAAATTTGTTTATCCTTAATTTTCCATTTTTTTCAAAAATGCATTACTTTAAAGATAAAAAAGAATGATTAGATTGTTTATATATACATGATTAAAATGAAACGAGTCTAATTTGGCTTTTAACTCAAAAAATATTGATTTTTTTGAAAAAATTGTCAGGACTAAAATTAAAGCCTATAAAATTTCCTATAAAAATGATTCTGTACAAAATTTTTATAAATTCGTTCATTTCTGAAAAAAAGGCCTTCAACATAAAGTTTTCCGCTTTCAAATTTTAACTATCAAAGCGTTACTTAACTTTACCTTATAATCCTTAAATATGAATTTTATGAAAAAATTGTCTGAAATAAAATTAAGACCCATAAAATTTCCTTTAAAAATTGTTCTGTGCAATTTTTTCATAACTCTCCTCATTTTTGAGAAAAATGACCTCCAACTTATAGTATGTTCTTTTCTATGATCACTTTACACAGGAAATTTATTTTGACTTGCATTTCCCTTGTAACTCAGTAAATATTATTTTTACGAAAAAAACGTTAAGAAGTAAAATTAAAGCGTATAAAATTTTCTTTAAAAATAGTCCTTGTACATTTTTTCATAAATCCTTTCAGTACCGGGAAATCCTTCAACTTAAAGTTTGTCGTTTCCAAGCTTTTAACTATCACAACATAATTAACTATATTGTACTTTCCGTTATAAATCCATAAATATGAAATTTATGAAAAAAATTGTCATGTAAGAAATTAAAGCCAATAATATTTCCTTCAAAAATTGTCCTTTATAAAATTTTCTTAACTTTCCTCATTTCTGAGAAAAAAGGCCTCCAACTCAAAGTAAATTCAATTCTATGATCACATTACTCAGGAAATTTATAGGCTTGTATCTCGCTTGTAACTCAGTAAATATTATTTGTACGAAAAAAATGGTAGGAATTAAAATTAAAGCTTATAAAATTTTCTTTAAAAATAGTCATTATAAATTTTTCATAAATCCTTTCAATACCGAGAAAAAAAGCCTTCAACCTAAAGTTTGTCGTTTTAAAGTATCAGAGCATACTTTGTATTAACTATACCGTAACTATTTCGCTTATAACTCCATAAATATGAATATTATGAAAAAATTGTCTGAAATAAAATTAAGGCCAATAAAATTTCCTTTAAAAATTGTTCTGGGTAATTTTTTAATCTCTCCTCATTTTTGAGAAAAATGACCTCCAACTAGACCTCCAAATAGTATGTTCTTTTCTATGATCACTTTACACAGGAAATTTATTTAGACTTGCATTTCCCTTGTAACTCAGTAAATATTATTTTTACGAAAAAAACGTTAAGCAGTAAAATTAAAGCTTATAAAATTTTCTTTAAAAATAGTACTTGTACATTTTTTCATAAATCCTTTCAGTACCGAGAAAAAAGGCCTTAAACTTAAAGTTTGTCGTTTCCAAGCTTTTAACTGTCACAACATAATTAACTATATACTTTCCGTTATAAATCCATAAATATGAGTTTTATAAAAAAAATTGTCATGTATAAAATTAAAGCCAATAATATTTCCTTCAAAAATTGTCCTTTATAAAATTTTCTTAACTTTCCTCATTTCTGAGAAAAAAGGCCTCCAACTCAAAGTATATTCAATTCTATGATCACATTACTCAGGAAATTTATAGGCTTGTATCTTGCTTGTAACTCAGTAAATATTATTTGTACGAAAAAAATGGTAAGAACTAAAATTAAAGCTTATAAAATTTTCTTTAAAAATAGTCATTATAAATTTTTCATAAATCCTTTCAATACCGAGAAAAAAAGCCTTCAACCTAAAGTTTGTCGTTTTAAAGTATCAGAGCATACTTTGTATTAACTATACCGTAACTATTTCGCTTATAACTCCATAAATATGAATATTATGAAAAAATTGTCTGAAATAAAATTAAGGCCAATAAAATTTCCTTTAAAAATTGTTCTGGGTAATTTTTTAATCTCTCCTCATTTTTGAGAAAAATGACCTCCAACTAGACCTCCAAATAGTATGTTCTTTTCTATGATCACTTTACACAGGAAATTTATTTAGACTTGCATTTCCCTTGTAACTCAGTAAATATTATTTTTACGAAAAAAACGTTAAGCAGTAAAATTAAAGCTTATAAAATTTTCTTTAAAAATAGTACTTGTACATTTTTTCATAAATCCTTTCAGTACCGAGAAAAAAGGCCTTAAACTTAAAGTTTGTCGTTTCCAAGCTTTTAACTGTCACAACATAATTAACTATATACTTTCCGTTATAAATCCATAAATATGAGTTTTATAAAAAAAATTGTCATGTATAAAATTAAAGCCAATAATATTTCCTTCAAAAATTGTCCTTTATAAAATTTTCTTAACTTTCCTCATTTCTGAGAAAAAAGGCCTCCAACTCAAAGTATATTCAATTCTATGATCACATTACTCAGGAAATTTATAGGCTTGTATCTTGCTTGTAACTCAGTAAATATTATTTGTACAAAAAAAATGGTAAGAACTAAAATTAAAGCTTATAAAATTTTCTTTAAAAATAGTCATTATAAATTATTCATAAATCCTTTCAATACCGAGAAAAAAGGCCTTCAACCTAAAGTTTGTCGTTTGAAAGTATCACAGCATACTTTGTATTAACTATACCGTAACTATTTCGCTTAAAACTCCACAAATATCAAGTTGACGAAAAAAAATTAAAGGACTAAAATTAAAACCTATGAAATTTTCTATAAAAAAATTCTTAAAAAATTTCTATAAGTTCACTCTTATCAAAATAACAAAGCCTCCAGAAGAGGATTCGTATTTAATTTTTAATTATGACTTTTAGTATCAACCCTTGTAAAAAATTTTTTGAAATTTTTCACAAATAAAAATGAAGTTCAAAAAATTTCCTGTAAAAATTTTCAATTTTTTTTCCTAAGTTCACTTGTTTTTGAGAAAACTGCAAGACCTCAACATTACAATTTTTATATCCCTCGGTTATAAAGGGCTGTAACAGTGAAATTATAAGAAATCTGAAGAAAATGTATTGAATGGCTTTTAAAGGAAATTTAATCGTCTTTAATTTTCATATGAACATTTTTTTCATAAAAGTTCATAACTATCGAGATATAGGCTAGAAAAGTTGAATATATTCGAAGCTCCATTGAAATATCTGTCATGTAACAATTATGGAACATAGGTTCAAAACTGACCCTGGGTCAAATTTTTTTTTTTATGGTTACCTCCCAATAAAAATTTAAGTAACCCAAAAAAACCAAAAAGACCAAAAATAACGATAAAATTATTTTTTTTCAAGTACAACATGGTGATTGTAAAATTTTTGATTTCCCTTCGTTGTAATTGCTTCAGTATCAGTTTAACATTTAAGATTTGATAAAAATGTTTTAAACAATTTTGATAGAAAATTTTATTATCTTTAATTTTGAAAAGAACAATTTTTTTATACAAATCTATAGTTTTCGAGATATAACCAAAAAAAAAAAAAAATTTCGATGCAAAATTAAATTTATAATAGTATAAAATCTCAAGAACCCTTAAATACCTAAAAATTCATCAAGTCAAGTAGTTTGGCATTTTTTTTAATCAAGCATGCTTGATATTATTACTTGAAAATGAGATTACTAGTGAAATCAATAATTGCCTTGATTTGGTCTTTAAATATTAAAATTTGATTTGAGTTCATACTAAATTTCTATTATTTGTTCAAGTAGTTTGAAAATCAAGTCAAGTAATCTTTATAAAGAAATCTTTCTTTGACATCCATTGTTCTATTACCTGAAATCCATTTCGAATATTTTTAATTTCACTCCGAATCTCTTCATTTCCTGTCCGTAAACTTGCAATGTTTCGATCCAAATCGTTCAAACTATTTAAATCACTATCACGATCACTATTGTTGTTAACAACGGCCCGATTCTTGAAATATTCACTATCAAAATCGTCATCATTGTCCTCCTCAATTTCTTTGGCCATTTTCATCAAAGATCGCGGCGACGAATCGATCTCGACCAAACAATCACTCGGCCGATTCTTCAACAAGTGCAAGCGCAACTTGCCATAATACCGCGATCCCATCCCATTACCATCGGACATTTTTTGTAAAATTTTTGACGTTAACCGCGACAAATCCAGCCCTCTTTTCAACTGACAACATTTGCAATGAAACTGCCCGTCCGTGGCACGCTGTTGGTCGAATTGTTGCATCGAACGGGTGGATATGATCGAGGATGCGGATGATTTGAGCGATGACGATGATGAAGAAGAAGATGTGGCATCGTTCGGGATGGAGTCGCATGAAAAATTCGCCGAGTCCCGTTCGTTTTCTGAGTCGAACTGAGTGGAAATGTCGTGTTGGTGTAGGATAATCTGGATCCAGTCGATATCCCGGGAATTTGACTTGGTCAATTCGTGGATCAAAGATTCGGGAATCGGAACTGTTCCGGATGCGGACAGTGGTTGATAGGAGAGATTCACAGGAACATAGAGTGGTTTAGTTCCAGAATCATCCCGGTTCAAACTGTTCGCAACTAAACAGTATCCGTTTTCTGATAGTTTCGGATCGAGAACTGTATAGAATCGATCGATGTCGATCATTTCTAAATCCTGATCGTTTACTGTGAATTTTTCGGTGGTTAAGTTTTCAGGTGTTAATGTTTCATCCAGAACACTTTGAAGGCGAGCTTCTTTGATATTTTTTGTGTTGACTTCGATAATTTTAACGAAACACTGCGAGTCCATCAGCGATAACGACTCCATGGTCAGTTCCGGTATTTCGTGTGGACTGTGTCGAGTCTCGGACTCTACTGGAAAGTAAAAGTTTCGAGTAGCTTTAAGTCGCGCGTCCTTCTCCCGCACGATAAGACATAGATAAACGCATTACATACACACACACACACACACACACAACTCGCGAACGTGGTAAGATTTTGATGACCCGAGAACTCTTAAAAAATTTTTTTGTTCTTCTCGTTGTTATCGAAATTAAATTCCTGTCGGTTCAAACAAGAATGACGAGATTCAAATAAGCGACGACAACCCGAAGAATGCATCTTGGTCGTAAGAGACGTCGTTGTCGGAGCCCCGACCAAATGCGTTTTTCAACAGATTAACGATACTAAGAACTTTCTATTAAATCGCTTAGACCACAGTCACGTACTCGAGGAACATTCATCACGAAACAAATCACGTTTTAATACTCCACTTTAACGATTAATTAACAGGTAAACGACAAAAACCCAATTCAATTTTACAGCTTAATTTTTAAAATGTAGACATTGACCAAAGTCTTAATATACAGGTGAAAAACGTGCAATGCCACCCCTGTTTAGGACAAGGGCTTAACACGTCTCCGTATTGAATTACACATCGTTTTCGTATTCGAGAGACAAGGAAATGGTAATTTTGAAACAGGTGGGAATATTGTGTCCATGCCTTGACCAAAACCCCCGAGATTTTGTTGGGGCTTCCTTTCATGAAGAATTGACGAAATTTAGATGAAATACAAAGACGGAAGTGACACACAACTACCTGTTTTTATGGTGGTCAGGTGTCTCGACTTTTCTCGTTTGTCGATTTAAATAAGAAAAATTCAAAAGAAATGGTTAGACGGTTAGAATGTTAATCTGGAGATTTATGAGTCGAGGGAGGTACAAAGCGAATTAGACCAGAGCTAAAGCCTTTGAAAATGGTAAAAAGTAAAAAAAAATACAGTAGGATGAAACCCATTAGAAAAGGAAGAGAATATGACAAAAATTAAAGGAACAATAAAATACGGTCGATCTGATGTGGGGAAGTGGAAAAGGGGGAGAGATTTAAGGGTAGAAACGCTTTATCTCGATTTCCGACAAAACTACAAGTCCTATGGAAAAAAGTTAAATGGCAAAGTTGTAGGTAAAAAGAAGATCTACAACTTTTGTACTGACACTTTTTTCACATAACCTCAAAATTTATGTGAATAATTCCAAAAAAAATTTTTTTTTCAAAAAATTTGGTGATAATTTATCCTTTTATATCCCAAACACAGTGTAATTTTTTTGATTTAAAATATTAATTTTGTCACCTTATTTTGACTTAATTTTGAAAAAACACCCTAATTTTCATTTGAAAATTCTCACGTCAAAATATGCACTTTTTTAAAAAAGTCGGTGGTCTTTTTGTTCGTTGAAACCTCTACTTTTTGATGGTGCAAAAAATATACATTACAATGTAAATATTCCCAAAAAATGTAATAATTACAGTGTAAATTTTAATAAATAAAAAGCTGTAGATCTTTTTATTATCTACAACTTTGCTAGTTAGTTTTTTTCCATAGGACTTGTAGTTTTGTCGGAAATCGTGATTAACTTTTCCTATACTTACACCATTACATTAATATTTTTGTTATATTCTCTTCCTTTTCTAATGAGTTTGATCCTACTATAATATTTTTTGGTTTCAAAAGTTATCGACCCTGGTTTAAATTGTGAATGTGTGTGGGAAAGCCTAAACCCTGACGGGGTCGTTTTGGAAAAAATGTAAATTTCATTTTTTAAGAATAAAAATCATTTGGAGATAATTTTTTGATATTTACGCAGGAAAAACCCCACTTTCAAGTCTCAATCAGAGATAATAAGATAGAGAGAGGGAAAAATACGTTCCAATGAAAGTTGGTGTTTTGAATCGAGTTTTTAAGGATCTTGAAGGTTAAAACAAAATGATTTAATCAATTAACTTAAATTTTTGAAGTTATACTTCTTTAGGCGCTATATGAAAAAAATGATGAGAGTGAAATTTTAAGATGCGCGCGCATCAGAGTGACACAAAATTAACAGGATGAGGTTAGCTGCAAAACCACTCGGGTTTTTTGAACGAGGCGCACGTAATTTGATTTTTGTTTTATTTATTTACTTAGTTATTTATTTTATATTTAAATTAAAATAATTATTTCCTTAAATTGCAGTAGCTGTTATACCATTTGGAGTTTAGTGATGAAAATGACGTCTGCATTCCATGCATATTCTTAGTTATCACGAAATCTGGGATTCTGAAATGATTAAACCATCTTAGAATAACAATTTAGTAACACAAGATATGAATAAGATTAAGACATTTACTTTGACAAGTAGCTACTTACTTTATTTCGCAATTTCTATGGAACGTCGTTTTCATGGCATGCATAAATTGTTAACCAGAAAAATTATCCTGACAAATTTTATAAACGTCTTGCAGCTTTCTTTGGATTTTATTTTCATTGTAAAACTATAGTTTTTCACAGTATTTCAGCCATTAAATAGTCATAAATGTACAAATTTACTGCACAAATGGTGACTCGGAAAAAACGTGTTAAACGTCAGATTACTTTTAGGCTATTAGTACGACGCGTTGTTCTTAGAGGCGTTAGTATCGGTTTATTTGACATCACAGCGCCAGTTCGTAATACTTAAATTCATTTTGGACATTGCCCCGTCATCTCTGTTCAACGCGCCGTACTAAAATTCAAAAAAACCGCACCTCTCGTTAAAGTGTCCGGTCCACGTGAAAAAAATTGTGTTTATATATTTTTTCAAGTGCTCCAATATAATTGAGGTTAACTTTTTTTATATTTATATTTTAATTGTTCTCTAAATTTTATTTTTGTTAATTATTTGTATGCAATTAATAAAAACTAATTTTTAATGATGCCGAAGAAGTATAACTTCTCACGCGCGTACATAAGTATACGCACCCACTTTTTTTTACATCTTTCATCATTTAACTCTTAAGACGTGTTGAAACCCAAAAAAAAAAAATCATTGCTTTGAACTAATCGATTTAACTTTTTCATGAAATTATCAACACGCAGCTCGTCGACCACCTATTAATTAACATACGTATTGAGACAGGTAAAATTTTTCATCGAGCGAAAGTCATCGATGCCTGAAGAGGAAAAATTTGGGGAAATAGTTTAAACGTATATATAATTAAAATTTCACTTAAAACTTTAATAACTGTTTACTAAGAGAATTTCAAATTAAAAAAAGAAAAAAATCAGATCAATTTTCCAAGTTCTAATTTTCATCGATCAGCTCGAATATTTAATAGATTTTGAATTGTTAGAAATTAAAATGACTCGGACTTTAGGCAATTTTTGAGATCAGTTCAAAACTATAAAACTTTGATGGTCGAATTTGAATTAAAAGGAGGATGAATAAAAATTTATCAGATTACCAATTAGCCAATATCTTGATAGAAGAAATCATTTTTTATGTTGTCATTTGATGATTGTTTCTGGTTATATAATCCATTCAATTATTAACATTCGATAAGATTTAACATCATTTGCATATTACACTTGCTTTTATTTTTCAATGTTTTTACCTATATGATGAAACCGGTTTTTAAACTTCTTTTAAATAGTCGTTTGAATGTCTTATAATTAAAAATAACTGTCAGTAACTGCATACAAAAATTGATTGAGAATATAAAAATTTATTTTTTATCACCAATTGCTTGTTAAAATGTTCAACAATCAGCGTCCTTATGAACTTTAAAATATCTAAGTGAAGCTTTTTGACTTTAAGCCCATAGTAAGGGTTCAACCGATTTCGAGGGGCAGGAACTCGAAATCATTTTTATAATATTTTTAGAATCTGTGTGTGAAATTTGATCCACTTCAAATTTGCCTATCAATAAAAAACTGAGAATAAAATTGCAGTTGCATAACATCATCAAAAATGTTCATTTATTCTACTTATAAGTTGAATATCTCTTAATTCTTCTGAAATCGAAATGGTTCATTTAAGAAATAAAATTGTTATCATATAATATAAATTTAAATAGATTTCCTATAATTTAAAACTTAAATGAGCATTGTAGTTAAAATAATGCCTGAGTTAACGGCCTTTGAAATTTCAACATTTTTAAAATAGTGGTGCAATACATGATTATGTTGATATTTTTGGGCAATTCTTTTAAACAAGAGTGTTAAAAGTAATCTTTATAGTAACCATTTTAGGATATGAACTTATTTAGAAGACAAAAACATTTTTTCCCGGGAATGGGGATGAGTCCAGTCGAGGTCGTACATGTTTAAAAATCACTTCATACAACAAAAAAGTGTCCAGGTACATTTCTGGGAAAACAAAATTTTGCCTTATAAGTATGGGTTTTTTAAAATTTTAAGGTGAACTATAAGGCTTACAAATCCCACTCTGCACTTAATTTAAAGCTAATTAAATGGCTGATAAATTATATTCAATAAGTTCTACTCGTAGGATCAAAAATTTCGACGCTACTTCGATCCAAAAGAGGTCTAAAAATAAAATTTTCAATTTTGAAAAAATGGCCTATTTTCAAAGTGCCGTACCTCGGTAACCCATTGACGTGCATAGCTCCGGTTGAGCTTAATTTGTAACAAATTTAATGTTCTTAAAAAATGTACAGAACAACTTTCGAAGAAAAATGCATAAATTAGGAGATACCTAGCAGAATCTAAAACTAGTTCAAAAATTTCACGGTTTTTCCTCTATAAAATTTTTATCTCAATTTTTTCAAATCTCAATTTTTCAGAAAATTGCCCCCACTTTTTTTTTTTTTAGAAAACCTTAAGCTGCTTCTGATTGATCATTATTTATACCAAAAATAAGATTGAAGAATTTTACTACTTGAATACCTATATAATAAAAACGTTCCATCTCTCCTGCGCGAGAGAACAAAAAACGGAATCATTTTAGCTATAATTTTTATCTAATCTAAAAAATTTTTAGGTGTTTTATTAAATACTTTTTATTGCCTAAATTTTCATATATTTAATACAAAAAAATAAATGCCATTTACATTGTAATTTTCCTCAAAAAAACAGGCTTATAACAGGGTTTGTCCAGGGTAAACTTGAGCTGAGCTGATTGCAATGGAATTTTCACAAAAAGTTATTAAATATTGTAACGTACATTATAGGCTACTTTTTATTTTAAATAGTATTCTTTGTTTGTTTGTTTGTTCTTGGCAAACTTAAAAACGGCTGATCCGATTTGGACGAGATTTTCACTACAAGTAGTAAATATTACAAAAAGTGCTTTAAAATACTTTTTATTCCGAAAAAATGTTGATTTTCTGAGCAAAAAAATAAAAACTTTAAAAACTGTGGAACGAAAAACATACATCGGCAGGCAGCTGTGATACAATGTACATATACTAACATATCGTAGAGACGACATGATTTTAAACTATGTAATTTGTTATTCTTATAAATTAATGTTCGCAAATTTGAAAATTATAACCATGATAGAAGTATAGCGATAGGTTAAATTCCTAGAAACCATAACTCCATTGTGAATTTACAAGTAGTTAATATATTATTAATAGCTCGGCCGAGTAAACGTTCGAATTGTCGAGGGAGGAGAAGAAAATCCTCTGCAATAAATATGATTTCGTTCATAAAAATAAATATCTTTGTTCAAACAAGAACCCCGTAAGAATAAATAACAAAAACAAACAGTTCGACTTAAGTGATCCCAATTAGGAGTTTGATTTAGAGAGGTGAAGCCGTTAGGCAGAGCCCCCAGAACAAAAAGAACTCCAGCCAAACTTATTTTTCAAAAGAAAATAGCAACTTAGAGGTGACCATCGCGTTGTTTTTTTACCAAAAAAATATATTCTTAATTTTCAATTTATTTTAGCAAGATATATAAGAATTCGTTGTCTAATCTTGGACCCCGGGAAATAGCAGACTTGCCGATAAGACATAATGGACTTAATACTATATCCTAGAATAATAAATCTAAGGCAACCAAAACTGATACCTCAGATCTTAAGATAACATATTGTCACAAATCCAAGACACCCATTTGTGTCTGGCGCCTGAAAGTCGAGGATTAACCAATAACCAACAATAAGAATTGCACAAAAGGATGGACCACCTAAAGTTCTTTTATGACCACGGATTAACAGTTCAAAGTATGAGACGAAGAACGTGTTGTTCTAGAATTCTCTCCATTGGTATACCAATGAAAGAGAGAAAGACAGGCGCTAAGATTACCAATCGAAAAATCTAGAAACGGGTGATCGCTACTATAAATATTCGGAAAGATGAGCCAACAGTTCAGTATTCAAATAAATGTTCGACGAGTATTAACATAAATCATCGAGTGTTCATCGACAGTATTCAAATAAATTCCTCGAAGTGCTTAGTGTAAAAGTGATCAGTGCATGGTTAAATAAAGTGAATAGTGAATCGCGAGTATAAATAAATTGTGATTATTGTAAACATTGTAAATAGAGTTAACAGTGTAATAGTGAAATATAAACCGTACTGTGACTATTGTTGACAGTGAACATTGTTGTAGTGTATAAGTCTTAGATAAATAAATAAACAATTGTTTAAAATAAATTTGTAGTCATTATACACAAACCAACGAACCCGTAAAAACGTTACAATATTAAATATTATTGATCATAAAAAAAGTACACTTCTTAAAGGATAGCTACTAATCCATTCTACTAAAATTAATAAATGATTTCATATGACATTTGGTGTGAAAGGTTCTCAAGGCTTAACATTTTCTTAATATTTTACAATATTCAAAAAAACGTAAAGATCCTACCTATAAGATAGCTTATATCAGTTCCTGGAAAAGTAGTTTAACGGATTTTCATAAACTTACTATGAAATGTAGGTCTAGAAATATCTAATTATCTTTTTTTGTAAAAATAGCTTAATTTGTTATTTTGGGTAAAATTTTTTATTATTCAATCAGATTAATTTAGATACGCTCTGCGAAGCGGGCGGGTATCACCTAGTGTGTATAATACCTTTGTGATATGCATGATTTCTCTACTCATAATATAGCTTTTTTATATATGTATATATCAAAATAAAGCTCTTTATTTCTATGCATGATGATACATGGGTGCCAAACTAAAAGTGCCCGCAAATAAGCAAAAGTAGCTGTAAAAAATGCTGTAAATTAAAAATAAAGTGAGAGAGCGGGCGACGATATTTTTCAGACAAGGAGTGCGAATATTATTCGGTATCAGGCGTTTTGATCCCCGGACAAAATATCTCCGACAAAATATCCCTAACAAAATATTCCCGGACAAAATATCTCCAAGACGATGCAAAGCGGGCGGGTATCAGCTAGTATTCAATAAGTTCTGCTCGTAGGATCAAGAGTTTCGACGCAAATTCGATCTGAAAAAAGGTCTAAAAATAAAATGTTTAATTTTTGAAGAAACTGGCCTTTTTTCAAAGTGCTGTAACTCGGTAACCCATTGACGTGCAGAGCTTTGGTTGAGCTTAATTTGTAAAAAATTTGATGCTCTTAAAAAATGTACAGAATAGCTTTCGAAGAAAAATGCATAGATTAGGAGATACCGAGCAAAATTTGAAACAAGTTAAAAAACTTCACGGTTTTTCCTCGATAAAATTTTTATCTCAATTTCTCAATTTTGTCAAATCTCAATTTTTCAGAAAATTTTTTCCGTTTTTTTTTTTTTTTTTTTTTTTTTTTTTTTTAGAAAACCTTTGGCTGCTTCCTATTGATCATTATGCAAGAATAAATCTGTAAATGAATTCATTAATCAACAACAAATATCAACACCCATTTTTATAATACAAAAATGGAAATTGAAATTAACACAAGGCCGTACATATTGATAAGCCACGTCTCTTACACTAATCCATCAAACTTGTTTATTTTACAAGTTGTGAAACCGGAAAAATTAGAGAATAAACTCTAAAAATTTCCACGTTGAAAAAACATTGCGAAATATTACGAAAAGAAAATTTTCTCCTCAAAATATTTTTAATATCAATTAGTGAATATTATGATAGAAGAAATATTTTAGGGGTTCAATCCTTGAACTTAATAGGCTCCAATTGGATTACATCGACCAAATTACACGTCTAATCCGTATAAAATTTAGGGGGGGGAATTTAATAATCATTACGTGTATTTGGAGGTGCGAGGAAATTCGATCAAATTTCAAAACTTGTAAATCAGCAAAAGTTTATTTAAAAAAAAAAAAAGTTTTTCTCTTTTTAATATCAACTTTTAGTAAAGGATACATTGAAATATTTGACGTTGTTAAGGAGGAAGATTTGTGCCCCTCGACCTAATTTGCTTGACCAAATACGAGGAAATGTTTACGCACAATAATCACTGAAGGTCTTCCCCCCGCCCAAATCAATCGATCATTTGCCTAAGCAAACACGAAAATTACATCATTTGTAAATGTTAAACAAGCATAATTATAATCAATATATTTATAATGGATTATCGATAGAAAAACTGCATAATCCTTCAAACCAGTTCAAGTATTTCGCTATCAGAAAAAAATAAACATTGATAAGACGTTGTTGTTGTCTGAGTGTTGATAATTTCGAGTGGTGGACTTTTCGACTGCTGTTCGAACGATATTGTCTTTGGTCGATTTAAACGAGTTGTGATTTAAATTAAAAATATAATCAATATTTTATCATCAGATGTTGGTCTTGGCAATACCTGGTTGTTCCCGTCGTGTGTTCAATTGCACGCGACATTCTTGGTATTCGAGACCAATTCTGAACGGATGATTTTTTTGTTATCTGATCTGATTATCGGGCCCATTATCTCCCAAATTATTCACTTTTCAAGTGCAAATGTGCAACAAATTTTTTCTACACATTTTATTATCATGATTGTAATGGTCAAATTTTTTAATCAAGGTTTTCCGAACATTTAGTTACACCTTTTAATGAAACCTCCCAATTATTGTATTATTACATGTCGTTAATTTTATCAGATATTTGGATCGTGAAAAATTGGATAATCGATATAAAAACGAAAATTAAAACTTTTTTATATTTTGCATGTAATTTTATGCCGATAATTTATTTCACTTTATGATATTTTACTCACTTAATAAGATATCTGGTTGTATAGGCATTTCTATATACATATCAATCATTGAAATTGCCTATAAAACGCTAAAGATTGCATTTTTCAGTCAAAAGATGCAATTAATAGACAGATTATTTACAGATATGTATTTTGATTGCCAAGCAAACTTCCACAGTGGTCCTCCATGTGACGATTCACAAAATAGTCACGGATAACGGAAAAAACATGAATACTGGTGCTATCTCTAGGATACAAAGGTTATGAATATACAGCTGATTTTCAGTGCAACAATAATTTATGAATTGTCCTGTAAAATGATTGCAAGAACTTAGCATTTGCTACATTCGGTGGTAAAAAATTTCAAAGTATTAACAAAATTAAAGTATAATGGGCGGTTTAAAGCAGTGTTTCTCAAAACTTTTGAAAGAAACAATTCCTTGTAGACCAGATTTTTTTTTGAACACAAAAAAAATTATAGTATACAGAAACCCATTAGAAAAAGAAGCGAAAATAAGAAAAATGAAAGGAAAAATAAATAATGGTTGATCTGAGGTGGGGAAGTGGAAAAGAGGGGTGCTTTTAAGGCTAGAAACGGTTAATCTCGATTTCCGACCAAATTACAAGTCCTATGGAAAAAAAGTTAAATGGAAAAGTTGTAGGTAATAAGATCTACAACTTTTGTGCTAACACTTTTTTCACATAACCTCAAAATTTATGTGAAAAATTCAAATAACCAAATTTTCAATTTTTTATTTTTATTTTTTACAAAAAAAAAATTTCTCATGAAATTTGGTTTAAACTTACTTCTTGATGTCCCAAACAAACTGTAATTTTTTTGATTTAAAATATATACTTTTTTCACCTTATTTTGACTTAATATTGAAAAAGCACCCTAATTTCCAATCGAAAATTCTCAAGTCAAAATATTTACTTTTTTAAATACGTCGGTAGGCTTTTTCTTCGTTGAAACCTCTACTTTGTGATGATGCAAAAAAAAATCTTTACGATGTTAAATGTTCCCCGAAAATGCAATAATTAAAGTATAAATTTTTTATAAATTGCTCAAAATTGTACATAATACAACTGTAGGAATACAACTTTGAGCAATTTATAAAAAATTTACACTTTAATTATTGTATATTTGGGACATTAAAAGGTAAGTTGTACCAAATTTCATGAAAAAAATTTTTTTTTTTTTGTAAAAGATAGAATAAAAACCCAAAAACTTGTTAATTGGAATTTTTCACATAAATTTTGAGGTTATGTAAAAAAAGTGTAAGCACAAAAGTTGTAGATCTTCTTTTAACCTACAACTTTGCTATTTAATTTTTTCCATAGGACTTGTAGTTTTGTCGGAAATCGAGATGAACCATTTCTACCCTTAAGTCTCCACTTCCACACCTCAGATCGACCGTAATTTATTTTTCCTTTCTTTTTTGTTATATTCTCCTCGTTTTCTAATGGGTTCATCAACCTCAAAATTTATGTGCAAAATTCCAATAACTAACTTTTTGGTTCTTTATTTTTACCTTTTACAAAAAAATTTTTTTTTTCATGAAATTTGAAAAAACTTAACTTTTTATATACCAAACATAGTACCCTATATTTTTCTTATTTATTATTTATATTAAAATATTTATTTTTTCACCTTATTTTGACTTAATATTGAAAAAGCACCCTAATTTTCAAAATTCTCACGTCAAAATATTTGCCTATTTTTTTAAAAAAAGTCGATGAGCTTTTTGTTCGTTGAAACCTCTACTTTCTGATGGTGCAAAAAATATACATTACAATGTTAAATATTCTCAGAAAATGCAAAAATTAAAATGTAAATTTTAATTCAAAAACTTGGTTATTGGAATTTTTCACATAAGTTATGAGGTTATGTGAAAAAAGTGTTAGCACAAAAGTTGTAGATCTTCTAATAACCTAATACTTTGCTATTTAACTTTTTTTCATAGGACTTGTAGTTTTGTCGTGAATCGAGATAAACCGTTTCTAACCTTAAACCCCCTCCCTTTTCCTCTTCAGGACCGCAGATCGACCGTAATTTATTTTTCCTTTTATTTTTGTTATATTCTTTTCCTTTTCTAATGGGTTTCATCAACCTCAAAATTTATGTGAAAAATTCCAATAAAAAAGTTTTTGGTCCTTTATCTTCTTTATCTTTTACAAAAAAATTTGTAAATAATTTTTTTGATTTAAAATAAAAAATTTTTTTATCCTTATTTTGACTTAATATTGAAAAAGCACCCTAATTTTCAATCGAAAATTCTCACGCCAAATTATTTACCTAATTTTTTAAAAAAATCGATGAGCTTTTTGTTCGTTGAAACCTCTACTTTCTGATGGTGCAAAAAATATACATTACAATGTTAAATATTTTCAGAAAATGCAAAAATTAAAGTGTACATTTTAATTGAAAAACTTGGTTATTGGAATTTTTCATATTAATTTTGAGGTTATGTAAAAAAATTGTAAGCACAAAAGTTGTAGGTCTCCTTCTTACCTACAACTTTGCTATTTAGTTTTTTTCCATAGGACTTGTAGTTTTGTCGGAAATCAAGATAAACCGTTTCTACCCTTAAACCTCCCTACCTTTTCCACTTTACGACCTTAGATCGACCGTAATTTTTTTTCCTTTCATTTTTGTTATATTCTCTCCCTTTTCTAATGGGTTTCATCAACCTCAAAATTTATGTGAAAAATTCCAATAAAGAAGTTTTTGGTCCTTTATCTTCTTTATCTTTTACAAATTATTTACAAATTTTTTTGATTTAAAAATTTTTTTTAACCTTATTTTGACTTAATATTGATTATATACATATTTTTTTAAAAAAAGGCGATGAGCTTTTTGTTCGTTGAAACCTCTACTTTCTGATGGTGCAAAAAATATACATTGCAATGGTAAATATTCTCAGAAAATGCAAAAATTAAAATGTAAATTTTATGAATACTACATGAATACTGGTGCTATCTCTAGGATACAAAGGTATTGAGCATAAAGAAGAAGATTTGGATATAGAAGTGACATTTTTGTTAAAATGAGCACATTTCTCTGTTTTAAAAATAACTTAAAAACCTATAAATGCAGAAAAAATAGCTTTAAGGTGTTAAAACAAAGTTTAAAGTGTCACAGGTGTATTTTGAGAATTACTAGATCCTTGGTCAACAAGAGTGAACGGGTTATTTTTCACCTAAAGCATCTCCTGTATTGTTACAACTTCAGTATAAAACAGCTAAACCAAACTTAACATAATGTGAGTGACTTTTTGTACCACCAAAAACATGTATACTGGTGCTATCTCTAGGATACAAGGGTTATGAATTTGGAAAATTTCAAGTTAAAAGTGTAATTGTTTTTAAGAAGTGCCCACTTCGAAACACAAGTTTTGAGGTCCCCTGAGTCCAAAAAAGTGGTTTTTAGAAACATGTGTGTGTGTGTGTGTGTGACAGCCATATCGTATCGAAAGCTTTATCCGAATTTCACCCAACTTGGAATTGAGTCTGCATATTATATCGTTGAAATTGGTTAAGCGAAAGCTGTACTTTATTATTGGGCTTTATTTTTGAGCTTTTTCAATTTTTTTTTCGTTAACAGCTCTAACGATTTTCTTTAAACTTTCTATAGACCTTAGACTAATTGATGCCTACAACTTTTTTTTTGAGAATTTATGGCTTGGAAAATTCTAGAGCGATGATTGGTTTAGTATAAATAACCCGAGAAGACGGGCCAGGAGGACAGTTGAACACAGCATATAAATATTCGACCAGTGCTTAAATAAATAATCAGTGCATTGTTAAATAAAGTGAACATTGTGAATAAAGTGTCCCAATGAATTTTTATGGTCCTTCAGGATATTGGGGTCAAATAGACCCGAGGTGTTACTATCACTTTGGTTCTTTTATTTGGGATGAATGATTAGAAGTTAAAGTATTTTAGTTAATCAAAAATGCATAAAGAAATTGTTATATAATTTTGTAAAAATAAATTGCATCGATTAATAAACTTAGTCCAAATAATTAAAAAGCTTTAAGCTTTTATGAACGAAACACTGACGTGAACCAAACCTTTTTTTTAATACAGATTTCCATTGAGCTTATCTTCGCCTCACTTTGCCAAAGACGGAATGATTAATAGATTTGATATCGAATCAATCGTGGAAAAAAATCTCTCAATTTGATGACGTGATTAATTGTCGCTCGATATTTATTTACCTACTATTATAAGTGTTTTATATTAATCAATTTGCACATAATGCGATTAAGAGCTGAGTGCAGTCGAGAATACGCGTCTAAAATGCATAAATAATTAATTCATTGCACCGATATTCGAGACTCCATTCTCTCTCTATTGCCCATCGCCACAACCAATTTTCTTTTTCCACACTTTTTCACTGGACCAATCCACTTGAATCGTGGAAAATTTCATTTAGATCGTGAAAAGTTGCCAGAAAAGTTCAACATAAAATGTGTAACGAGCAAAATTGAAATTATTTTTAATAGCTGACAGAGGAGGAGGAGGAAAGAGAAAAAACATTAAAAAAATTGAAAGAAAAAATTAAGTAAAAATAACCGGAAAGAAGTTAGCGTAGAACATTTTTAACTATAGGCCAAAAAATTGCTCCCTCCGAATCCGTTATTGCTCCAAGTGTATAGTTGTAAGTTAATTAATAATTAATTTTTCAAAAATTTGTAAATTCAAAAATGAAAATTGCTATATAATCCAAAATAATCATTTTTTTTAAAATTGTTTTTAAAATACTCTTTCCGGATCCGCAATTGCTCCAGGTGTATAGCTAATTAGTAATTCAATTTTTAAACCATTCATGTTTATAAGATCCAACGGCAGTAGATGACGTCATAATACAACAATACATGTATAAATAGTTAAAAAAGTGGTTGCGTGTACTTATGTACGCGCGTCAGAAGTTATACTTCTTTGGCATCATTAAAAATTAGTTTTTATTAATTGCATTCAAATAATCAATTTTAAAAATTTGTAAATTAATATTTAATAATAATAATAATATATATATTTAAAGATGTAATTATTAAAAATAAAATTAAAAGAATAATATTTTAATTTATATCAATAAATAATATCCAAAGGAAGCTGCCAGACGTTTATAAAATTTGTCAGGATCATTTTTCTGGTTAACAATTCATGCATGTCATGAAAACGAAGCTTCATAGAAATTGCGAAATAAAGTAAGTAGCTACTTTTCAAAGTAAATGTCTTAATCTTATTCATATCTTGTGTTATTAAATTATTATTCTAAGATGGTTGAATCATTTCAGAATCCCAGATTTCGTGATAGCTACGAATATGCATGGAATGCAGACGTCATTTTCATCACTAAACTAGAAAAATAGTATAACAGCTACTGCAAAATTCGAGAAAAGTAATAACTTATTTTTTAATAATATGTGTCATTTGTATATATAATTATTTTTAGTTTAAATATAAAAATAAATAAATTAGTAAATAAATAAAACAAAACTTTAAATTACGCGCGCCAAGTTAAAAGAAACCGAGTGGTTTTGCGGCCAACTTCATTATGTTAATTTTTGTTTCACCATGGCCGCCCATCTAAAAATTTCACTCTCATCATTTTTTCATAACGCGCCTAAAGAAGTATAATTTCAAAAATAGTTAATTGTAAAAAATATTGCAAAAATTTGATAAATTATTTGCGTAATGAAAAGAGCAGATAGAGAACTTAAAAAAAAGAAAAACAAAAATTTCAATTAAAAATTATTTTTGGTTTTATAGCGATTTGAATTCTTGAGTTTGAAAATTTAAAAAAACTTAATTATTAGTTAGCTATTAACACCTGGAGCAATCGCAAAACCGGAAAAAGCATTTAAGGAACAATTTAAAAAAAGAAATAAAAAAATGATTTTTTGTATTTTATAGCGATTTTAATTTTTAATATATGTTTTATATTATATCTATTTAATATTTTAATCCAATTTATACAGCAGTGTATTAAGTCGTAACGGCTGAAGACACTTTTTAAGTAAAAAAAAATTGGTTTACTGTAAAGTCGGCTAACGGACAATACTTTACGTGATAACGTCATAAAGAACACCTAATTGTTGAAAAATTGTGTACTTTTATGAATTGAATTATTATCACTGAATTATCATTACTTTGTATAATACAAAGGAGTTAATTGAAAATTAACAATTTTTTCAAAACGAAATCAGACTGAAATTTATGAAGAAAAAATTCAATTAAATCTTATTAAGTAAATTGTAAAAGAAAAACACAAAACACGTTGTCTTAGGTAAGGGCACCAACTATCGATATATCAAAATATCGATAGTTGTTATTTATTTCCGAATATCAAATTCGATATTTTTTAAGAGCTTTATTATATTTTATAAAAAATATAATTTATTCCACTTATAGTTGTTGAAAATTTTTCAAGTAATCGCGTTTTGAGATGAAAATATCGATATATCAAAGTATCGATATTTTTTACTCTGCATCTATCGATATTGCTTGTAAATATCGATACGATATATATCGATATATTTGATACATTTGCCCATCCCTACGTTGCCTAGGATTCAACAATAATATCGTGCCTCTCTATCACTTGTATCGCGTTTTCGCTTGCACGCACAGGTTCAAATGTAGGTAACGTAACAAAATGGCCGAACTTTTTCAGACTTGTTGTCGTAGTTCATCAATTTATAAGACGTTATTACGTCAAAAAAAAATTTAAGTTTGCAAATTATAGAAAAAATTAATTATTAATCAATTAATAAGTATACATTTGCAGAAATTGCGAATTCTGATGGAGCAATTTTTTTGAATATAGTTTAATTTAAAAAAAATGTTTCTCGCTAACTTAACTCTATCTGGTTAAAAAAAAATGCAATAATAAAAGAGAGTGTTGAAATGTAATTTGATTATTGTAACGGTTGTAACTAAAAAATGTATTTTGAACTTGTATTTACAGTAAAAAATGTTTTGAAAACTGCTAAACAAATAGAAAATAGAAATCAATAAAATCTTTATTAATCTAATATCTCGCTGAGCTGCATTAAGTCAACGCTCAAATATGAAATAATCAGTAGGCAGTGGAAGGAGAAACATATTCCATCAAGCCCATGTGCATTAGATCGTTTGCCTCACTCTATCAAAGCGACAAAAAATTCACCGCTTAACGCGTTTTGCTTGTAAAAGTTACATTTTTAAAAACTTTATCTACTTTGTTTTTAACGAAGATATCGTGATATTTTTTTTTTTAGATAAAGACCAAGTATATAAGAAGTAAAACGAAAAAAAAATGATCAAAATCTATCCAGTAATATTATTTTATCTATTATTTTATTAACCGACCTCAAAAAAAGGAGGAGGTTCTCAATTCGACTGTATTTTTTTTTAATGTTTGTTACCTCAGCATTTCCGACTGGGTGAAGCGATTTTGATGATTCTTTTTTTATTTGAAAGCTGGTGCTTCCCGAATGGTCCCATTTTAATTTGTAGGAAATCGTTTACTTCTAAGGGGTTGAAAACTAAGGGATGAAATACTAACTTCTAATTGGATAGCTCGATTTCGATAATTCTTTTTTTATTTGAAAGCTAGTGCTTCTCGTGTGTTTTCATTTTAATTTGAGGAACATCTTTCACTTCTAAAGGGTTGAAAACTAAGGGATGAAATATTAACTTCTTATTGGATAGCTCGATTTTGATAATTTTTTTTTATTTGAAAGCTGGTGCTTTTCGTGGGGTCCAGTTTTAGTTTGAGGGAAATCTTTCACTTCTAAGGGGTTGAAAACTAAGGGATAAAATATTAACTTCTTATTGGATAGCTCAATTTTGATAATTCTTTTTTTATTTGTTTTACACAACCTTAAATTAATCTTCTATTCATTTAAAAAAAAAAAAAACTCCACTCATAAAGGGTTAAAAATTAGATATGAAATAATATTATAAATTTTTTCTGGCTAACCCGATTTTGATAATTTTGTTTCTATTACGTACAACGTACCTTTAAATTGTTCACATTTCAATTTGAAGAAAAAAATCCACTCCTTAAGGATAAAAATAAGGGATGAAATAGTGACATTTAACCGAATTTTGATAACTTTTTTTCTGTTGGAAAGAATAATTCACTTAGTTTTGTTATTACATTTAAAAGCAAAAAATTTCAACCCTTAAGGGCAAAAAGGGATGATGTAGCAACATTTAATATTAAAGGGCGCTGCCTCATATGAGCAGCGCGTTTGGAAGGTTAACCATTTTCAAGAAAATAAAATCAGTTATCAAACTTCAGATCACTAAAACGCGAGAAATAAATAAATATTATAAAAAAATGAAAAACCAACTTCAAAATTAATAAAAACGTTTAAACAAAAAATGCACTAAAAAGTAACAAAATAATGGCGTATCTTTGCAGTATCTACAACTTACAAATTATTAGGATGATACAATGTACAACTATTGTTATTTTTGGAGTTGGTGTCAGTCAAGAAAATAAATATTAATGGTAATTTGTAAAAATTGTAAAAAGGTTTAGTTGGTAATTGGTATTTTGTAGTTTAAAGGTCGCTAGATATTGTTACAGTTCGAGTATATTGTTTAAAAATTCATTTGAAAAATAATTTTCACCAATATAATCGTATTTCCTTGGCTGACACCAACTCCAAAAATAACAATAGTTGTACATTATATCATCCTAATAATTTGTAAGTTGTAGATACTGCAAGGATACGCCATTATTTTGTTACTTTTTAGTAAATTTTTTGTTTTAGAATTTTTATATATTTTGAAGTCGGTTTTTTATTTTTTTATAATATTTATTTATATAGATAGATTGGTATTTTTAAAATTTTTTAGAAGGCTTTGAGCTTTTCATTTAGTGAGGTTTAAGTTTTGGATAAGTTTTAAGGAATGTTTCGCTAGATGGTGCTAAATGAAATGTTTGTTTGATATGGTAAAGGGAAGAAAAGTTGTAGTTTTTTTTCACCTTTTAACTTGGTCGCGATTGTAGTATAACGTAGCGACGTCTACTACACGTCCATTACGATGTTCGCCCCTCTGGACTCCGCCTCACAACCCCGCAAGTGCCTACAATCGTCTGTTTCTATAGCATGAAACGTAACGTAATCGATCGTTGCACGTCAAATGAAAAGCTCAAAGCTCATGTGGGGCGCATGCGCACCCACACACTGACGCCGTCTTATTGTACGTACGCTTTTCACATGAGAACGTCGCCCCCCACCGTGTCGTGTCGAACTGAAACGGTTGTATGTGACGGTGGCGATGGGTCTGAGTGAGACGGTGCGATCGGGGAACGACGACGATTCAAAAGCTCATGTACGATTACGGTGTCTGAACGAGAATTAAGCGCGTCTATTTTAATAGCTCGGCCAACAGCCTCAGTAATACCACAACCAAACTCAGTTCTGTGAATGTGGGCCTCCCCATATAACAGTGAATCATTCATCAAACGCAAGAAAACCCGGAAAACTTCCCAAAGAAAACGGTGAAAATTCGACCCTCGAACCATTCACGAATCGTGTGGAAAACCACCCTTAATGTACACGACTGTAAGTCACTGAATTTGCCCCGGTTTTTTAAAACACTCTTTCGTAAATTTTCTTAGTGTCAACCCCCAAATTTGGTCGATTTTCCGATTAAAAAACTAAAAATAATCAAAATGTTGCATTTACGATAGTCAAAGTGTGTCGACATAATGCGTGATTGGATTTTGAGGTTAATGCATCGAAAGTGAACATTTCCAAAAAAAAAAAAAATTTGGGAAAAAATGTGAAAATTTAACCGACGTGAAATTAGCCTCGGATTTGTTTTTTATTATTTTCAATCGAAAAATTTCGATGGCATTATAGTAGTGTTTTGTTTTGACGAAAATTTTCGAAAAATGAGGGACGGGTCGCGAGGTCCCGGCCCGCCTCCATGGAAATGGAAAATTTATGCCACGCTCCAAGTTCTACTTGTTGTGCTTGTCTTCGGCGCCGATCAACCACTGGGAGCCGCAGCCGAAAAGAGCAAATTTTGTAAGTAAATCATATCGACTAGTATACACAAACGATAAACGACACGCTTCCACTATGCTCATGTAAAATTAATCATGTAAAATTTCACCCCCTTTTATATTCCACAAAACAACCACCTTTCAACCCTTCCAAGTTTTGACGATATTTCAAAAATCTAACAAAACACCTAACAACCCTCGTCATATTACCTGGTTTCTATTTGAAATCTTCGCCTTTCCAATTATAAAATCGTTCACGAACGCTGACACGGGGTGAGGGAGAAACGTTACCTTAATTAACCTTCTTATTTATGTTAATTTCGATTCAATCACACACCGTCTATATGTTCATAATTTTGCTTGTCTTAATCAAATTTTTCCTACGACTAGCTAAAAATTATCATCCCCCTATTTGCATGTAACCATTTTGGGGTTAATGAGGGATGATTTTTTTTCGTTTCGAGTCATCTCCTCCTACGCAAAAAAGGAGACAATAATTTTTTGTTGGGTGTGTGGGTCGTAAAAAAATTCAACAATAATGGCTTTGCCTGAAAAAAAATTTAAACCTTATGAGGGTGAAATTAAAAAAAAAAAATTTGTAGCAAAAAATTCTAAAAACTCCTGAACGTTCCTGTAATTGATTGATTTCTGGAAGAAACATTTTTTTTCCACCTGAAAACTACTTTTGAATTAAATATCGAAACAATTTCCGAAATAAATTTGCTTTGATGACTCTTAAAGTGATTAAAACTGGATAACTGGAACCTGATTAACTCGTTAAGAGGAAATAACCATTTTTCTCAAACAACCCATGATAATTTATTTATTTTTGTAATGTCAATAAATTCTTTTTTTTTTTGGATTTCTAATTCACTACTTGACTACTTGATTTTTTAAAGCTACTTGACAAAAATTTGGCTTGAAATCAAGCCAAACTCATCCTAATATCAAATCAAATTTAGCATTTAATATCCAAGTTATTTCATTGTAGAGCTAAATATAAATATTTAATATATTCATAAGACTTATAACTTGAAAGTATGAGAATAAACTCAGTGTGTGGATAAAATTGATGTCATGATGACATACCCTTATAAATCGAAATTGAGATCATCACACCCCTTGAGAATCTGGGCATCTCCACCTTTCAACAAAGATTTAAAATAATTTACTAAGAAATATTGTCATGCGAACTACTTAAGTAATAAAAACTGGATAACTTGAACCTCGTTAACTCGTTTTTTAGATAAACAAGTGATCATCTTCTCCAATAAACGCATAATATTCCAAATTATTTAGTCTCTGTTATTTGGACATTAAACTATTTCATATGCCTTCTATAGTAATAAAACTGGATAACTTGAATTTTATTGACTTGTTTATACAACGAATAAAGTAGCCACTTCCTCCAATGAACCTGTGCAGTTGTCAATGAGTAAGACTTTCAATTATGTAAACTTTGTTATTTGGAATAAACAT
The DNA here is from genome assembly GCA_958496155.1 of Sisyra nigra. Taxonomy (NCBI): domain Eukaryota; kingdom Metazoa; phylum Arthropoda; class Insecta; order Neuroptera; family Sisyridae; genus Sisyra; species Sisyra nigra. The sequence goes on from OY292317.1 coordinate 42,177,985, forward strand.
GATTCTCTGATTTCTAAGAAGTATTTTTAAGAAAACCTGCATATCTTAAAGTTTACATAACCTTATATCAGTAAAAATTCTTCACAATCCTTCGTGCCACAAATTTTCTCTCACAATGGAAACACTTCATTGTTATTCTTATCCCAAAACCCAAAAAGTCTGCTTCAGATCCATCATTCTATTTGGACCAATAAGTTTTCTTCCTCTTTTTCCAAAATTCTCGAAAAACTTAGCTTAAAAAGAATCACTCCGTTACTCGAAAATCACAACATCATCCATTCCCACTAATTTCCCACTATTTCAGACCATCTCACTCCACCACTTAACAGTGTTTGAGGGTAGTAGATGAAACCTCTGAGGCTCTTGAATTAAAACGTTTATGCCAAGGAGCTTTTCCAGCTGGGAGCCCAGTATGCTCCCCTGAGTCGGGGTAAGGGGGTTTGAGTCGGAGGTTAGGATCGTAGTATCATCTGCATAGATAGTTATCATTGTGCAAGAATTGCCTGGAATGTCAGATGTATATATGGTATAAGGAAGCCCAGTATGCTTTCCTGAGGAACTCCAGCTAGGATAGGTATAATGGGAGAAAATTCAGATCCAGATCTCACTTAGAAGGATCGGTCGGACAGATATGATTTGAGGGTAAGGAAATACTGGGATGGCAGGAACTTCTTGAGAAGTCCTGACGTCTTGGAAGTATGACATCCAAGACTTCTCAAGAAGTTTCTACCATCCCAGTATTTTCTTATTCTCAAATCATATCTTTCCGACCGATCCTTCAAAGTGAGATCCGGATCTGAATTTTCTCCTGTTATACCTATCCTAGCTGGAGTTCCTCAGGAAAGCATACTGGGCTTCCTTATACCATATATACATCTGACATTTCAGACAATTCTCGCACAATGATTACTACCTACGCAGATGATACTACGATCCTTACCTCCGAATCAACTCGTTTCAAGCCACTAATAAAATACAGGAATACCTAGACCTTATGGCCAACTGGTCGACATTTACTCTAAGTAAATAAGCAAATGCCCACCGATATCGAACAACTACGAACCACTAACAAGCTCCACGGAGATTCCCTATTTAGGATTTTGCCTGGATAATCGACTTACGTGGAACTCACGCACAAGACTGAAACGACAAGACCTTAACAGAAGCTTTGGACTCGTAAGAAGACTTTTAGGGCCACAATCTCCCATAGACGTACCAACTAAATTAACTCTATATAAATCCCTTCTAAGACCTATTTTGACATATAGAATAGAATTGTGGGGCTCCACTAAACTTTCTAATATCCTCTAAGGTCCTTCTAAAACTCCTAAACGCTTCTATTATGCCACAAAGGAAGTAATTCATAGAGATCTTAATGTCCCTTATATTTTAGTCCAAAAGTTCAAAATCTTTCCTCTGTCCAACACCCAAAAAATCTTCCACGTCGTTTAAAATGACAATTCCCAAAAGACCATCTCCCAGTTTCTTAGAGTTCCAGTGCTGGCTAGTGGCTTTCATCAACATACTCTTGATTTTTAATGTAAAGGTTTTTATTTTGGATCTTATAACCCATTTTGCTCATTGTATGAATGTGTATGGGTAATTCTCATGAAATCTTAAAATTCCTGTCCTAGCAGTTTTTAGAATAAACCTAACCGACTTAGGATGTTATTTTTTTTCGAAAGAACATCATCAAGGCTAAAAATATTGGTTATAACTTTAGGATTGTATGTGCATTTGTGAAGAATAATAAATATATAGTACTCTGAAAATCATTCCCTCACTATGTCCCAAACTCCAGATTAGAACATTGCCTAAGTTTTTATTGAGAAGTTCTTAAAAAATCCGTTTGTAACTATGATTGTAAATACAACAAATTTTCAAAATTTCTCTGAATTTAGGATCATAAATCATCAACAACTTTTCTAATGTTAACTCAACACTTGTCCCATGAAAAATAATCATTCCCTCACTCAGCATTACCAACAGTCGATAAGTAGGTATATTTTTGAGGACTTTGGTAACATTCTCATTAGTTTTTGACAGTTGGTAGTACGGTTACTTGTTCGGAATGGGGCGAATTGACTTCAAGTTTTTTAGAGTAATTGTTGGAAGAAGATTTCATTGCAATATTTTAAAGATTACATTTTAATCAATCATTCCCTCACAGTGAAGAATAAAAAAGGTAATTATAATATTTCGTTGACGTACGAAAGTATGTTTTTAGAGGTAGAAAGCGTAGCCAAAAGCTAGCTGGTAACGAACGGTTATGTTGCGAGATTTTTTTAGGTTATGATTTGTTTTGTCATTCCATCACCGTCATTTCCTCATTTTGATTAAAAGTGAGGGGATGATGAGATATGAGAGGTAATGACTTTCAGACTAGATCGACTCGGTTTTCGTACATCTTTGCTTACAGAAACTTTTTAATTTGTAAGTTAATATAACCAAGTAGAATTCTAAATATATTTAAAAAATAAATAATACGATTTCATATGAAAAATACATATAATCATCATTTCTTCACCTCACTCATCATTCCCTCACATTTAAAATAGTCAAAACTCATTTATTCTGGGAACCACAATATTTTTCACTTCTAGTACGAGAAATAGTATAAATTTAAGAGCAAATGAAGATGAATTAATTTAAATATTTTTCATTGATTTATTGATAGGTAATTTTGAGATTTCATGAGAATTAAATGTATAATTAAGTATACAGATTGCAAATAAATAATCGAGAAAAAAAAAGGAACTGGGAATCCTTCCAGTAGCTACTTATTTAAATAAGAGCACTTAGTACAAAAAAGACCACAAGGATTGTCTTTTTACGGATTTTTTTTTTCACTAAATACGATAAAATTTTAAGAGTGGCTGTCTTTTAAATATAATTAAAAAATACATTAAACATATTAAGGGTGGAAAGTTAAATGTTACATAGTAGTATGCAAGTGAAGCTTATTATGCAGCTACGCTTAAGCGACACCTACGGCTTTTGGGCAAATGTAACGCTTGGCTAATAGCGTTAAAGCTCATGGCGCACACTTGTAATGATACGAAAGCTTAATCCAATCAAATGTTAATTTAAACCATGCACAAATTTCGCAAAATGCATTTAGAATTCGTCAAGCAAAGCTCATTTTTTTTACTAAAGCCACTTTTCCAATTATTTTCTCTTGGAAATACAGATTTATATATATTTATATATATGTAAAATTTTATTTGTATAGTATATGAGCGGAATAAAGTCAGTCATTGTGTCTCGTGTTGACAATACAAGAAATGCATGTGACTGCAATTTCATGCATTTGAATGCAATTTCGAGTTCAATATAAATGCAAAGATGAAGAAAATAATTTTTCCTACGTCTCCCGAACAACATTTCTATGCAATCAATTATCGAAGCTTTTTCTTCGCATCATTTCCCCAATTATTTCCATTCTTTGTTTTTTTTGTTTGTTTGAAGTTATACTTCTTTAGGCGCGTTATGAAAAAATGATGAGAGTGAAATTTTAAGACAAAAATTAACAAAATGAAGTTAGTCGCAAAACCACTGGGTTTCCTGGCGCGCGTAATTTGAATTTTTGTTGTATTTATTTTCTAATTTATTTATATTTAAATTAAAAATTATTATGTTGTACAAATGACACATATTATTAATAAATAAGTTATTACTTTTCTCGAATTTTACAGTAGTTGTTATAATGACTTTTTGAAGTTTAATGATGAAAATGACGCCTGCATCGCGGCGCGGTTTTAGAAGCATTAGTAACGTTCTCTTTTATCATCACAAATTAACAAGATGAAGTTGCCCGCAAAACAGCTCGGTATTTTTAACTAGGCGCGCGTAATTTGAATTTTTGTTGTATTTATTTACTAATTTATTAATTTTTATATTTAAATTAAAAACAATTATATATAAAAATGACACATATTATTACAAAATAAGTTATTACTTTTCTCGAATTTTGCAGTAGCTGTTATACTATTTGAAATTTAATGATGAAAATGACGTCTGCATTCCATGCATATTCTTAGTTATCATGAAATCTGGGATTCTGAAATGATTCAACCATCTTAGAATAATAATTTAGTAACACAAGATATGAATAAGATTAAGACATTTACTTTGACAAGTAGCTACTTAATTTATTTCGCAATTTCTATGAAGCTTCGTTTTCATGACATGCATGAATTGTTAACCAGAAAAATGATCCTGACAAATTTTATAAACATCTGGCAGCTTCCTTTGGATATTATTTATTGATATAAATTAAAATATTATTCTCTTAATTTTATTTTTAATAATTATATCTTTAAATAAATATATTATTATTATTATTAAATATTAATTTACAATTTTTTTAAATTTATTATTTAAATGCAATTAATAAAAATTAATTTTTAATGATGCCAAAGAAGTATAACTTCTCACGCGCGTACATAAATACACGCAACCACGTTTTTTCGATATGAATAGATTAAAATGCATATCGTTAGACACAAAAAAAAACTAATTGAAATTTTATTTTATTCGAGCCACGTTAATTCGATTCGAACATTGAAATTAATTCGGTGGCTGGTCGTCGTTGTGTTTTACTTGAATATAGACACACACACATATACACACACACACACACACACACACAGTCTATTATTTGTGTGTCGATAAAAGCCAATTTCGACGAAATTACGTCGAACGTGACATATTCGAAGCGTGCATCAGACACGATTTTGAAGTCCGTCGCGGAATCAAATTTAAATATTTATCGAACGGCCAATTTGGCGATTAATTCGAAAGCTCTCACCCCCACCATATTCTCATCCCTTAGACTCGACCAAATCATTCATTTACGAGTCGCGATTTGAGGTTTTGCTATAGGTCCTCTTGTGTCTGTGTGTAGTGCTCATATATATGTTGAAAATGGGTAGGGAGTGCGGGGGTGTGTGGAATTGGCGTTCTTTAACCGCTTCACTACGCTGAAGGGGATGATGTAAGACTATAGGGGTTGATAAATGGGTGACGCGTGACTGATTTGCATACGGAAATTGTACTTTTGTATGAGTGTGTGTGTATGTACGGAATTTTTTTTCGTTTTCTTTTTCGTTTTTCGCGTTAAGTATTTCGCGTCTTGTGTGCGACATGAAAGTCCAACGAGCGAGGGCAAAGTTTGTGTATGGGGCGCGCGTTTATAAGCCCGTTAATGATCGACTAATGGCCGTTTAATGCTAATAGAGAAACATAGAATGCGAAAATTTATGCGAAAAACTTTTACTAAAAATTGTGAATGACTTAAAAAAAAATCAAAAAACTAGGAAAAATTTTCATCCTTCATCTTTTGTAATCGATACTTTACGTTTTTAATGATTAAGAATTCGATTTTGGAAGAAAAAATTTGCCAACAAACCGCCCCATGTTCGCCATTTACACGTTTTCTCAATCATGAATTTTTTGAAAAAATTCCAAATTTCAGTCTGGTCACAACATTTGGATAAAATCGTGTTTTTGGTATTGTAAGTGGCTTTGATAAGAATTTTCAACATTTTCACAATCTTTCTATCCTATCAACGTGCAATTTGTTTTTTTTTTTTTTTCAAATCCACCAATCAAGGGTCATCGAAATCAAGCAAGGATTACGTCGACAAATTAAATATAATTTGTAGATCAACAACAGCTTAGAAAAGATACAACGACAAACCCATACAAATTCGGGGATAAAACATCCCCTACCGGGTCCCACCCGTTCGCATCTTGTCATGTTCCATTCAATTCATTCCGCGCGTGTTTTTCGTACCCATTCTTCGATTTATATCTCCGCTCTTCATCGCCACTTTACCGGCTCGTTTTATTTTCCTCGTCTCGTCTCGCTTTTACGCTGATATCTAAAAGACGCTTGATCCGGCTTAACGGATTTCAAGTAAACCATTGTGCGACTAATACGAAAGCCTTCCACGTCCCGAACCCCTCCCCTCACCGTTTTCGATGATCGAAAAAGCCTCTCGACGTCTTGCACGAAGCTTTAGTCAAGATATACTTGTACACGATAGGGTTTTTATGAACCTCCATCTTTACATTTCCTCGGTGTCTAATTACCCTTAATACCGAATTTTTCGTTACTAAAATCACGGTCATAAGTCGTGTAACATATAACAGCTACGATGTCTTGCATAATATTATCAGAAACATGGAGAGAACGACACGATGCAATGCCACCCTTTCATGCAACATCAATTTTTCTCCTGTACCACCCTATTTATCTATCCCCATTTCTGCGATGGAAGCCAAAACCCCGATCTGACGATCCCCGCATTACAAAAGGCTCAAAACGAGCGAAGCGACTCGTTCCTGATAATGTAACATCCCCTGATTCCCGTTTCGTACCGCTCCATCTGTTTTACATACGACTACACACACACACACACACATACACACACCTATCGATACGACCAGGTCAAATATGCAAAGAGGTTAACCTCTCTTGTCATATTATATTACATATTAGGGGCGAGTCGAGTCGAGTCGAAGCAAGGCACGGGGATGATGGTGGTGAATGTTAAGGAATTGAGGGCGGCCGGGAAGAGATATTGTGCTATAAGGGATGAAACCAGCCATGTTAGTTAACAAATAGGAACGATAAGGAGACGTGTCGTGGTGGAGGAAGGGATGTACATACAGCACCCGCTTGAATAATGGAATTTCTGGGTTATTTCTGGCTTTTGTTACACATTTATTCGAACAATTCGAAAAATTTCTCAGATTTAACACCGGCATATCGGTTGTTGTGTCGGTCTCTTTATTACGCTAATGGCTGATAAAAATTTCCTCACTAATTAGCTCACTGATTTTTTGCTCATTTCATGAAATTGTTTGCGTGAGACCATTATAAAATGGCGCTTGTTTCATTAAGCAGTAATTATTTGGGTTAATAAGCTCACCAAAAGTAGACGCTAATTTCATATAGCTGTGCTTCTTTTGTATTAGACGCCATTTTACCAGCTTGAAGAGTATGATAATTTTGAAAATTTAGCCATAACAATTTCATAATTTTTTTTTTTAGTTAAGTTAAAAAGGATACTTACATTACAGGTAGATAAACAATATCGTAAAAGCCTTCCTTATCGAAACGAAAAAATCTGACCATTTTTTTTTTTCAAAATCACCTTTACTTAAATATACAAACGAATCTGGCGCCTACTTTTGATGAGCTTACAAATTTAAAATAAATCTCTGCAATTTGAAACTAGCCTCATCTTTTGGTGAGCCAATCGGGTAACTTTATATACAAAACTTTGATAAGGATTGAAAAAAAAATATTAAATACAGTAAAGTCCCACTTAACGAGCATAGGTTGTTCTTGTTAAGCGAAACAATAGCTAAAAGCCGAAATGCAGACAGGATCCTGCATGTGACGTCACTATATCTATCTCCTACTTCGTCACTCGTTCTGTGAAACATCACTCGTTAAAGGAGTCATATTTTTGCATTATGTTTTGCTCGTTTTGCGAATCACTCCATAGGGGTGGTGCTCGTTATTCGAGGTTTCACTGTACAAATCTTTTACGAAATGTCACCAACTTTATTTTTATGAAAAATGCAGTTTTAATACACTTATAGTTTTTGAAGTACGTGCCTCAGAGAAAAGTACATTTTAATAAGTAATACGAATGATTTGTGTTTAAAAAATAGGTGCCATATGAAAATTTTTTGTTGGGATGATATTCAAATTAATACCCTAAGACCTTTGAGACCTCAAAAATAAGAAATACATCAGAAATTTGTATTTGCTAATCTACTGAATCGAAAAGCTTATTAAAAAGTTAATCTTTATATAAAAAATGTTATGATTGATGTGTAAAATCGGATGTTATACACATTACCCGGTTATTATACACAATTTTCAAGAAGCATGGTGTTATAGTGGCTGGTAGAATGTTCATTTTGCATAATGACCGGATATTATATAAAATACCCATAGTTCGTTGGGAAATTTGTTAAGATTTAAAAAAATAAAATCAATTTTTTTTAACTCAAAGAAAGCTCAAGAAAAACTCTAAAAAGTCTAATAAACGTATTTCGGTCATTTCTAAGATCAGAGTTTATGCATACTCCCCGGTTGTTATATGAAATTTTTAACAAAATATATCATTACATACAATCACCATTAATATAATTTTTCAAATAGGTTATTTGGTATAATGTCCGGATATTATGTACATAAACCGATTATCTTATACGAATCGGGTTATTTCGTTTTTTTTTTCTTCGTTTTATTTCTGCGACTCGTTCAATTAAGGCCTAAAACTGCGTGGCTAGCAAAATGTTTACTCTGCATAATGACGGGATATTATATAAAACACCTATAGTTCGTTGGGAAATTTGCTAAGATTTAAAAAAATCAAATAAAATTTTTCTTTAACTCAAAGAAAGCTAACACTCAAGAAAAACTCTAAAAAGTCTAATAAACACAGTTTGGTCATTTTTAAGGTCAGAGATTATGTATACTCCCCGGTTGTTATATGAAATTTTTAACAAAATAAGTCATTTCATACAATTACCATTAATATAATTTTTCAAATAGGTGATTTGGTAGAATGTCCGGATATTATGTACATAAACCGGGTATTTTACACGAACCAGCTTTTTTTCGTTTTTTTTTTCTGCGACTTGCTTAATTAAGGCCTAAAACTGTGTTTGAAATTCAATTTAAACTCGTTAAAGTTTCAGCGTGTTTCCAACGTCTTTACAATGGGGGCTGCACTTAAATAAAGATGTCACCCTTTTAATTCCCACGCTCAAACTTTCATCCCCTATTAACGATCAATGCTTTTTAAGACATTTTTTTCGACTAAACTTTTTTATAAATGTTTTCATTATTGGTTGTCGCTTCTCGGACAATTTTCCGATTTTCCGATAGGTAAGCACTTTATTTTTTTATTTTTTTTTTTGGTATCGCCGGCACGAACGCAGAAAAATTTCCCCTCGATTTTGAATTGCGTGTCTCGATGATTTGTTTTTGTGGCGAGTTTCCACGACTACTGGTAAAAATTGACATATAGGCGCTGCGTTTCGAGGAAGCCCACGAAGTGGGCGAAATAAAGACGTAGAGGAAGAGGAAGAAAAAAATTTTTTTTTTGTTGGGCTCTCTCGTTATATGATGGAGATTTTTTTTTTCTAGATTGAAATTAAAATAAAAATGTTGCATGTTGCCAGGCCATAAATGTTGGCAACCAAGTTCTGGTTAGAAGCTGGAAAATGAGGGATAAACATAGCCATTAACAATCACATTAATTTATCATTTGATTTAAGGGGGGGGGGGGTAGAGACAAATTAATTTTTTTCCCCTCCAATATGTGTTTAACCCTTTGGAAAAAATCGCGTTTTGATATTTGAATATTATTAAATGAGAGGAAAAATATACCTTAGGGTTTTTCACGAGGGAAAAACCACCGGAGGGAGAGAGATAGGGGCTGTGGAAAATCGGTCATATAACGCCCTATTTTGTGTGAGATGGAAAAATCCGCACGAGTAAATTCAATACGGTCGCTGAATGTTGAGAAATTCAATACGCACCCCTTCGTATGTAAAAGAAAATGGGGGTTGAAACGGGGGGATGATTTTTTTTTTAAATCGTGTCGTTAAAGGACCGTTATTATACATATGATTATCAAAGATGGATTGAATGGAGATTTCTTGAAATAAATTTTTTTCAATCAACTCTATTTAATGACGTCACATCTTTCAATTGAACCAATTTCATCGTTGACATTTGCAATAAAAATTTTTTTTCTCTTAATTTTCGATAGTTTTGTAGGGTGATAACGAAAATTTCTTATCTTAAACGAAAGTTAAAAGTGTATGGAACAAATAAGGATGTGAGTCGTTAGTCTAAATCCTGAAAAGGATTCACTCAGCTCGAGCAAATCTGACATTTGGACATGGTATAGAACGGATGATGATTTGACCGAGGATTTCAACGTCAATTTTTCAAGATTTTCTCTCACCCCATCCTGGTATAAAGCATCCGTCTGTCAAGACAAATGAATTAAAATCCATTTGCTGCTGCGCTTTCCTCATCCTTTCCATGGTCGTCCAATAATCTCGTCAGATTCAATTTTCCCCGGTGGCGATTCATCTTAATTGATTAATAGACGCAAAAAATTTCTTTCAACCCTTTTCTTTCAACAAACAAAAAAAAAATTTGCAATGTTCGCAAGAGAGAGCCAAATATTAATTACACTACCCTCCCCCTCCCTCTCCCCACACACTTCCTCCCCCTAAATGTCTCGCTTATCTTTGTCGCTCACGCAAACGAGTTTCGATTCTGCCCACTCTCAATTAAATAATTAGAGACGACGCGAGCTTTATTCTTCTTATCGCAAAAGTTTGTTCGTATTAAAGACAGTCGCTATTTGAAAAAGCTGTCGAAAAGTTTTTCGATAATGAATAGAAACAATTTGAAACGACTGGCTGGTGGGGGGATTTGAACTTTATGCGAACTTAATGGGAGAAAATCTTTTTTTTTCGTTGTTAAATGGAGAAAGAGTTTGACCACAATGACAGAGAGCTTTTTTTAAGGATGAAGAATTTTTAATTATGAACGTAAAGCTTAATTATTTTGATTCGTTTTTTTTTTTAATATGAAAGGTATTATTGCGGGTTCAGAACGAAACTTTTGCAACTAAACACAGGAAAAACTTTCATAGTTTCATTGGAGGCGGTAAGCCTTAGAAATGTTGGTTTCATTTTTTTATAACTCTTTTTAAAAAGCTTAGGCCCTAAAGCTTGAACTGACTCGATATTTAACTGTTAGCATTTGCTCAAGTTTGAGAATTAAGTCCAGTGCCTCAAAAATTATATTAAAATTGACCAAAAAAGATTTCGATAAAAATTTGATCACTATCTCATTTTAGCCCCTTGGGGGATCACTTTTTAAGAAATTTTGCCAATATTTTATCGTTAAAGGAGCTTTGATGTATTTAACGAGAAATATATTCAAGTATAAGTTTGAATTGATTTTCAGCCCGATTTAAATCAAGTTAAGTTATGAATTCCTAATTAAAATTCGTAAAAAGGAGCTTTAAAATCATTTTTTTTTTATATTTCAAGAGCTTCGAAATGAAGTTCTTTTGAGTAACAATTTAATTTTCGTCCCTTAAGAAAGAAATTCGTTTCTTCGTCATAATGTTGTCTTTCAAGGAGTTTTGTTGCAGAGTTACTTGATTGACCTTTGCTTGTTTAAATAAAATTAAAAAGATGGGGTAAGGTTTTTTTCCATTTAAGGTTATATTTACCAAAAGGGTGGATTTTACTAAATTTATTAGTTGACCAAAATTGCAATTTTCTTGTTTTATAATTTGAGAAAGAACCGTTTTTTTACCTTTCAAAATTCATCTTTCCTCCTCAATTTGGCCCCCTAGGGGGTAAGAAGATCAATTTTTTCAATTGAGTTTCAAATTTTGATATAAAAGCTTTAGTGGTAAACATTGTTGAACTGGAGTCCAATAGAGAAGATGACTCTTTGATTTAGCAAAATTTTAGGTATCCCCCTTGGGGTTAGGTTTTGATAAGGGGGCCCTTATAAAAGTTATAACATAATTAAATTCATGGACATTTTAATAATTTTTACTTTTGCAAAGCCAATTTTCTCATAAAACGATATTATTAAATTAAAAAAAAAATCTTCCCCCCCCCTTTTTACCTCCTTAAGGGTATGCTCTAAGAAACTTTTATTGGAAGTCTTAATTTTGTTACAAGAGGAACTTTTGGGTGCTCTTTGATAATATTGTTATGTGTGTTACATCAAAAAGATAAATCTTGGACAAATCAAACTTTTGAACCTGACATTTTTAGAGTTATATCTCAATAAGGGTTGTTTTTATAAAATTTATTACCTTAGAAATTTTTATAATTTTTAATTTTGTCAAGAACAATATTTCAATCAAATTGTCTTCATGTAATAAAAACTGTTCAATTGTAAAAACAATCCATCCCCTGCTTGGTCCTCTTAGGGGTTTAATTTTTAGGACATTCTTTTTTAGATCTTGATTTTTCCAATTTTTTTATATAAAAAGAGGTTAAGGGCAAAATGTTATGATTTTCACTTTTTTGTTTGCTGAAAATGCGTTAAATGATGAGTCTAGTCCAATTTTTTGTTGAATCTGAAAAAGGGTTGCTTTTTTACGAGAAATTTTAGGATCTTTAATTCCTTGAAGAACCAGAGTGAAATCATCCCTTATTAATATGGTCTTCAAGAACTTTATATCAAGGTAGATATCAACGAAAATTTGATTTTAAAAGTAAAAATTTTTGCTACTACATTTCAGTGGCAATCAAACGTTTCAACAGAACTTCGTGAAAGCCTTTTTATACAGGATATGGGGTTGAAATAAAGTAAAAAAGTCGACAATTTTGGTTTTTTTAGTTCTTATGCTTTTGCTCGTTACTGTATACAACTAAACTCGTTAAACTTTTTATTTTTTTGAGGAGGAAAATTTAGTACCTCTAACTGATTTTGAAATAGAAAATGTTTTTTATATTTTTTTTTATATAAAAAGAGGTTAAGGGCAAAATGTTATGATTTAACTTTTTTTTTTTGATGAAAATGCGTTAAATGATGATTCAAGTCCAATTTTTTTGTTGAATCTGAAAAAGGGGTGGCTTTTAGAAATTTTCAGGATCTTTAATTCCTTGAAGAACCACAGTGAAATCATCCCTTATTAAGATTAATGTTAAGAACTTCTTATCAACGTAAATTTTAACGAAAATTTGATTTTAAAAGTAAAAATATTTGCTACTACAGTTCAGTGGTAATCAAAAGTTTCAACAGAATTTCTTAAAAGTCTTTTTAATACCGGATTTGGGGTTGAAATAAAGTATAAAAGACGACTAAATTTTTTTTAAATGTTGTTCTTATGCTTTTGCTCGTTACTGTACACAACTAAACTCGTTAAACTTTTTATTTTAATGAGGAGGAAAATTTACTACCCTTAACTGATTGTAATATAGAAAATGTTTTCTTCTTTTAAAATATTGACAAAATTTCTTTCAGTGTCAAAATTGTTAAGGGTTACCTAAATTAGTCGACAAATGGAAGTACCTAGAAAAAAAAATATAAGAACCAATTTTATAGAAAATTTAGTCAGCTTTCTTTTTGTCATGAACAATTTTTGGCTACGACTCGTAATTTTTGAGTAACAATCAAAAAACTAGGAAAAAAAAATTAATTTTATAGTTTCCATAAGCTTTGGCCAAATTAATAGGCAAAATAACCCGACAGACAGACGGATAGAGTAACCTAACACATGTAGAACGGGGTTAGATGAGGGAAATTTCAAAGTTTGAAGAAACCGCAAACGGACGAGATTAGAGGAGACAGATTTGCCACATCCACAGATCCCGAGTCGAGAGAGTGGTCATTTAGAGTTTAGGGACAAAGTCGCCTCTAATTCCCGGATCGATTCATCCTCCCATTTAGTCTTCCGCACCACACACCTTCACTCTAATCCATTGGCTATCAATACGTAATTTCCTTCCGTTTCACCCCAACAACATTAGCGCAACAAGATCGAATTGCGAGAGGAAAAATGACAAAAAACCAAATAACGCCCGTCCACGAACGATTTATCATCGTCGGGAGAACTTTTTGAGTGCACCCCCAACCCCATCGATTGAATTAACGCTGTTCGGAAAAACTTTCCCATTTCTCCTCAGCGATAATATGAAGTTTCTCGATTGCCATTGTTTTAATCGAAACAGTCAAAGAACGTCTTTTGGTGGTCGGTCCAGATCACACTGACCATGCATTGGGGGGATGAAGAAGGAAAACATGAAAATCTCGGTCGAAAAAAAGAGAAAAAAAAATTGGTAAATTATATGTCATGCCTGACCGGAAATTCAGTTCGTATTTTCGGCTACTGGAACACAAATTCACCCTCCGGGTTTCGGCATATCCACACACACCCCCATGCATACATATACAAACAACCCACAACCCGCTCAAAAGCACGGTCCGAATACGAACGGATGAAAGGAATTTTTCGAGGTTTAGGATTATGAGAAGGAAAACGTGAGTTTATAGAGGATGGGGAGTGGAACGAGAGAAAGTGTGGGGGTCGATTCCGGGATGATAAAGTGGTTGGAAGGCCATTTATAAAGATTGTTGATACATAATGGGGGTAGGAATAAAAACCGAAATGAAACGAAAAACTTTCAATCTTTCATCTCTCGGTTAATTCGATACTTGGCAAAGCCAATAAAAGATCGCTAAAATAAATTTATTATCATTTAATTATTTAGCCTCCCCCCCCCCGAATATTTTCGTCACCTTTTCTTTCTGGGCAATGATGTTAAACGAAGAAATTGAATTTTTTTCCTCGTAAAACTTTATTTGTTATATTGAATCGTAGATAAAAGTTTAATGAGCTTAAATGAAGAGGATTTAACGTTGAAAGCATTCACCGTTAAGCTTTGCCAGGTACAAAAAATTGATGTTTCAAGGAGCTGAAGAAAAAAGGCTTTAAAGGTAATAAAAGTTTCTCATACTTAGCAGAAAATATTGGGAGAGTTAAATAAATCGGGTTTTAAACGTCAATATTAAGCTTTTAATCGAGAAAAAAAATTAAAGGGACTTGCATGTTGTGGAAAACGTTTTCAACTTTTATTTTTTTTCCCCCTCTACGGGGCTAACTCTCGGTATTAACTAGTAGACCAGTGCTTTTATTGAAAATGGTAAAAAGTGAAAAAAATTATAATAGGATTAAACGCATTGGAAAAGGATGAGAATATAACAAAAATGAAAGGAAAAATAAATTATGGTCGATCTGAGGTGGGAAAGGGGGGGAGGGGGGTTAAAGGGTAGAAACGGTTTATCTCGATTTTCGACAAAACTACAAGTCCTATGGAAAAAAGTTAAATGGCAAAGTTGTAGGTAATAAGAAGATCTGCACTTTTTGTCCAAACACTTTTTTCACATAACCTCAAAATTTAGGTGAAAAATTCCAATAACCAAGTTTTTAGTTTTTTTTTATCTTTTACGAAAACAATTTTATTTTTAATGTCCAAAATACACTGTAATTTTTTGGTTTAAAATATTAATTTTTTCACCTTATAATATTAACTTAATATTGAAAAAGCACCCTAATTTTCAATCGAAAATTCTCACGTCAAAACATCTGCTTTTTTTAAACAATCGGTGAGATTGTTGTTCGTTGAAACCTCTACTTTCTGATGATGCAAAGAATATATACATTACAATGTTAAATGTTTTCATAAAATGCAATAATTTAAGTGAACATTTTAATAAATTGCTTAAAATTGTACATTATACAATTATTGTACTTATTGCATTTTCTGAGAACGATTAATATTATTATAATAATATTTTTGCACCACCAGAAAATAGAGGTTTCAACAAACAACAATCTCACCAATTGTTTAAAAAAAATAGATATTTTGACGTGAGAATTTTCGATTGAACTTAGGGTGCTTTTTCGATATTAAGTCATTATAAGGTAAAAAAATTAATATTTTAAGTCAAAAAAATTACAGTGTGTTTCAGACATTAAAAGGTACAATTTTACAAAATTTTATTAAAAGATAAAAATAAAAACCTAAAAAACTTGGTTATTGAAATTTTTCACATAAATTTTGAGGTTATGTGAAAAAAATGTTAACACAAAAGTTGTAGATCTTTTTATTACCTACAACTTTGCTATTTAAATTTTTTCAATAAGACTTGTAGTTTTGTCGAAAATCGAGATAAACCGCATTTTCTGAGAACATTTAACATAGTAATGAATATATATTTTTTGCACCATCAGAAAGTAGAGGTTTCAACGAACAAAAGGCTTACCGACTGTTTAAAAAAATCAGATGTTTTTAAGTGAGAATTTTCGATTGAAAATTTGGATGCTTTTTTGATATAAAGACATTATAAGGTGAAAAAATTAATATTTTAAATCAGAAAAATTACAGTGTTTTAAAAAAGGTAAATTTTTACAAAATTTCATGAAAAAAATTTTTTTTTTGTAAAAGATAAAAATAAAAACTAAAAATTAGGTTATTGGAATTTTTCATCTAAATTTTCAGGTTATGTGAAAAAAGTGTTAGCACAAAAAGTGTAGATCTACTTATTACCTACAACTTTGCCATTTAACATTTTTCCATAGGACTTGCAGTTATTGTCGGAAATCGAGATAAGCCATTTCTATTCTTAAACCCCTCCCTTTTTCCACTTCGCCACTTCAGATCGATCGTAATTTATTTTTCCCATAATTTTTGTTATAATCTCTTCCTTTTCGAATGGGTGTCATCCTATTTTTTTTTCTGTTCAAAAATTATTTACCCTGGTCTATAGAGGAGCATCAGGCTTTTAAAGAAAGCCAGCACCTACCTAGGAGCTACCATCGATATCTCACCAAACGTCATGTCCTTCTTTTGAAAGCTGTTTATATAAATTTTTAACCATACTTTTTTAAATATGAACAAAAAAAAATGACGTTTCAATTGTTTTGAACAAATCACGATCGAAATTTTAAAATTCTAAACAACAATTAAACAGTTGAAAAATTTCGAAACATATGAAAAGTGAAAAAATAGAAAGTATTGAAAACAATTACAGTTTCATTTTTTTTATTGGTTTTTTGATGATATCTCAAAAACTATTGGTCGTAGCAAAAAATTTCTTCTTAACAAAATGAAAGGTCATTAAATTTACTACAAAATGATGTTTTGGATTTTTTATTATTCTTATTCGTTTTCGAGATATCGACTGTTTAAATGTCAACAAGACTTCATTTCAAAATAAGAACGCCTTTTAATGCCTTTCTTTTATTTTTTATCCGTAAAAGTTCTTTATTGATTAAAAAATAGGAAGATAGCGTCTAACAATAAAATCTACCTTTTCTCATTAAATGAATTATTTGAGCTTTTATGGTCAAGTATATGCGGGTGTTATTGAGCTTTTTTTATTTCCTCTGTTCTTTGGGTCTAATCCGCGATGCGTCTCGAAATAAAAAGAATCATAGTCAAATAAATTATTTTATTACAACGAAACTAAATATCGTTTAAGTGACTTGGGGTGCTCGATGTCTGGGTGCAACACCCACTACCACCCTCTGACTGATAACCAAACCATCCCCCTTGTAGTCGACGTGAATTATGAACGGAATACGAGACAACTTGTGCTGCAAATCATTTCGCCACTTAACCAAACCGGTTTCATTTCCGTGCCTTAACTATCAACCCTATGAATGCATCAAAGCAACAAACCACCCCATCCCTTACATTGGTAAAAAATTGAGGACCAATCAAAGAATGTTCATTGTTCAATATGATTGTACAAACGTGTGTGGGCATATGAAATAAATTTCGGTTGAATCTGTGTCGGGAGACCGATTTACTAGCGACCCTTTCAACCCCTTCATGCATAATTTCGTTTAAATAACGAAACAATTTAACTTTGCAAATTAATGATTAACGCTCGATCGAGTTTTGCGAGATGAAAATTTCCGCACTTACCTTACCGAATCGATTCCGAATCTCGATTGCTGTGCCATCTAGAAGCAAAAAAAGATAACAATTAGGAAAAAAAACTTTTTCTTGTCATATAAAAGCTCTTTAAACATTTTTATATACATAAATCTTAACCTCCCGTCATTTTATCTCCCTCAAGTCCCCGTCCCGTTCACGGCGAGCTTTTTGTATTGTTCTTTTGGGTTGTTTGTCGAGTGAAAGCTCGTTTTCTATGCCGTCTTGACGAGCTTGCGTCATTTGTTAATTTTGTGTGTATGTGTGTGTGTGTATTACTTTAAGCTTTTGTTACATGTTATTCGATGTAATAATGGCGTCGTCGTTAGTCGGCAAAAAGCCGTAATTGTCTCGGACCTGGTTTCAAATCTGACAAAAAATCCTCCCGCACAAATGGGTCATTAATTAGATTTTCCAGCGAAAGAAAATTGCTTGTTTATGAGTTACGAGAGACGCACGAAAAAAGGAACACGTTAAAGGGAAAAATTAATTTTATTTCTTGGCTCGTTTCGAAAGTTTCTGTCAGGAAAACTTCGTCTCGTGTTTCGTCTCGGGCGTCGTTTATTCGTCGGTCGCATCTTCGCTGCGAGCGGGGAAAATGTTTAAGGGAAACTTTTCCGCCATACGATGGAAAATGCAAAGTGGTGCAGATTGCATTGCCTATGGGGGCGGGGACACGACGGGCGTGGAACCAAACCAGTCGACGAAGAACAACTTTTCCTAGTTTGTGAATTCGCGAAAAAATTGCGAAAACACGAAGCAACCAAAAAAATGAATGGATAAAGCAAAGTTTTTCCTTCATATTGGAATCCGTTTGAAATTTACCTTAAAGTTGATTCCATAAACTATAAAAAATTTGTTTTGATAAAAAAAAAATTTTAACCTAAAATTCGAGAAATTAATCTTAAAAAAGAGAAGAGGGTTAAATTTTTAATCACGATTTTTTCGTTCTATCGATTTCATGATATTTTTTCCCTTTATAATCGCGACTAAGAAGATAAAGGGTGATGCGACCCTCTATATTAACCCAAGGAGCATCAGGCTTCTAAAGAAAGCCAGCACCTACCTAGGGGCTGCCATTGCTATCTCGTCATGAGGATCATTAAAAATTTAATTAGAAAAAATGGATATAATATTTAATCGTAAGACAAAATCGATATTTTGTTTGCTCTTATAAAAGGGGTAGGCGGAGTAAAAAAATTAAAGTTTAGTTTTGTTTTTTAACAAAAAAAAGGAGGTTCTCAATTTGACTGTATTTTTTTTAAATGTTTGTTACCTCAGAACTTTTGACTGGGTAAACCGGTTTTGATGATTCTTTTTTATTTGAAAGTCGGTGCTTCCCGTGTGGTCCCAGTTTAATTTGAGGAAAATCTTTCACTTCTAAGGGGTTGAAAACTACGGGATGAAATATTAACTTCTTATTGGATAGCTCGATTTTCATTATTCTTTTTTTATTTGAAAGCTGGTGCTTCTCGATTGGTCCCATTTCAATTTAAAATAAAACGGTTACTTCTAAGGGGTTAAAAACTAAGGGATGAAATATTAACTTCTTATTGGATAGCTCAATTTTGATAATTCTTTTTTTATTTGAAAGCTGGTGCTTTCCGTGTGGTCTCATTTTAATTTGAGGAAAATCTTTCCCTTCTAAAGGGTTGAAAACTAAGGGATGATATATTACCCTCTTATTGGATAGCTCGATTTTGATAATCCTTTTTTTTTTTGTTGGTAAAACATAATTTTAAATTAATCTAATACCCATTTCTTATTAAAAAAAAAACTCCACTCATAAGGGGTTAAAAATTAGGGATGAAATAATATTATAAATTTTTCCTAGCTAACCCGATTTTGATAATTTTGTTTCTATTACGCACATCGTACCTTTAAATTGTTCACATTTCAATTTGACGAAAAAAATCCCCCCCACCTAAGGATGAAAATAGGGGATGAAATAGTGACATTTAACTGAATCATTGATTTTTGATGATTTTTTTTTTAGTAAATTTTAATATTTAAAGGCGCTGCCTCATATGAAGAAATAAAATCAGTTATCAAACTTCAGATCACTAAAACTCGAAAAATAAATAAAAATTATAAAAAAATAAAAAACCGACTTCAAAATAAATAAAAAATCTTAAACAAGAAATGCACTAAAAAGTAACAAAATAATGGCGTATCCTTGCAGTGTCTACAACTTACAAATTATTAGAATGATATAATGTACAACTATTGTTATTTTTGGAGTTGGTCTTCGTCAAGAAAATAAAGATTAATGGTAATTTGTAAAAAGATTTAGTTGTTTATTGGTATTTTGTAGTTTAAAGTTGTTACAGTTCGAGTATATAATATAATATTTTTTTTGAAAAAAAAAAATTATAAGGTATTCTTATTAATTGCTAAGTATCAAAATAGTCGTACTTCCTTGGCTGACACCAACTCCAAAAATAACAACAGTTGTACGTTATATCATCCTAATAATCTGTAAGTTGTAAACATTGCAAGGCTACGCAATTATTTTTTTACTTTTTAGTGTATTTCTTGTTTAAGATTTTTTATTTATTTTGAATTCGGTTATTCATTTTTTTATAATTTTTTTTTTTTTTTTTTTTTTGGAGGTGGGTGGGTGTTTAAAGTTAGTTTACTAGTGAAAGTCCTATCATGACTGTCTCAAAACAGAAAATTTCTGTAGGCCCAAAGTTTTAGATCATATATCCAGGGAATCAACGGGGATCGAATCCAGTACCACTGACGCATATAGATTAACTGCTCCATTCGCTGCACCACTAAGTGGTGATATTTTGGTATTATTGTCTATTCAGATATAAAAAAAAAGAAAACAATCGAAGATAAATTAACATTCCCCAAAAGTTGCAACCGTTTTCTAAAATGGAAAAAAATCATAATGTAGACAAAAGTTGCAATTATAAAAACTTTGATGTCGAAAAAAATTGTGAAAATTATGTCGTTTATCCCACATTGAATTGTTTTTAATACCTTAATTTTTGAGGGGTCAAAATGACCCCAACGATTAATTTTTTTTTTTTTTGTGGAAGATTTGATTGTTTCATTACCGGCTATTATGACAGAATTCAACCCCGTCTTTCACCAATTCTACCCAACCAAATCGCACACCTACGTCAAGTTTCAGGGGTTGCATTAAAACAAAATACAAACCCACGAGTGGCATTGAGTACCGAACCATCCCCCCCCCCCACATACAACGGCCGTTTCATCGTCGAGGCGGCTTTGAAACATTCCGGATCTATTTTCCGGAAGTTCCTCTTGTGTATATTATGAGTGAGGCATTAATTCCGGTTCCCGATTTAACCCCCCCCACCCCATTCCCTCTCCACCAACCCACTAATCTGACGAGATTTACATCCCCTGGGGTTCATATCTCAATCGTTCACATTTGCAAATATTTCTCTGTCTCCGTCACGACTCAGCAATGCTTTTCAGGGTGTATTTTAGAAAATCCCAACCACGAGGTGAGGCATTACGGGTTGTTGCCTGCTTTCGTATTCACTCTCCCAGTTGTTAAACGAACGACAGCCGTTACAACAACAACAACAACAACAGAATTTCTTCCGCCTTGTGGTCACTTTATCATCCGGTTGTATCGCATCAAAATGCATTTTTCGCTCGTCTCGAGATGATAATATGAACTGACAAGTAAAGAAAACAACCATCTGTCCATCTGTTGCCACCCCCCCCATCTCCCTGATGTACCCACTATTATTTAATATGTGGCGGATATCGTAATTTTATTGAAAACCACAATTTAATTATTTCGTTGATTACAATCAGTTCATTCACATCGGTTCGATCGTGTTACAACAACCCCTCAAACCATCGCGACTTAAGCCCTCTCAACACCCCCCCCCCCCAACCACCTTGTTGTACGCCCCATATTGTTTCGCAAGGTGGGTTGTTTATAAATAAAAACAAATTGATTCAATTTTCATACGAATCGATCCTTCTTTCACATTCAAAAGTTCATCTCTCGAATTGGGGGATGAAAAAAAAATCGCACAGCCTTACACACGTAAAACCATGAAATGTGAGATTATTAAAATATGAAATTTGAGCCATAAGCGGATCAGGACTCTTGAAAATGCGACGATGATGGTACGCTATTAAATAATTGATTTTTGTGGTCGAAAATCGTGGATTGGTGAAAATTTTCGATGGCATCACAATTTAATTTATTTTTGTGGAATTAGTTGGAAGGGTTTAAAACTCGACATTTAGATTACTATTTTGTAGTGTACTAGGGATTATCGGGTACAATTAGCTGGCTAAATATTTTTATGATTGCTTCATATTTTTAATGTACATGAGAGCTTTCCAATTTTTAATCATAGTTAATTGAATTTGTTAAGGGTTCTATACAGTACAAAAGCTCATCCCCCATCCCTGTAATGTACAAAAATTTTTAGACAGAGGATGTACCAAAAATCAGATGTTAAAAATATAAAATGTTTAACTTTTAACATTTAAAAGTAGTTTAATGAAAACTTTCTAATAATAATAGTAAAAAATGGATTTTTTTCAACCTTTCTTTTGACCCACTTAGGGTAGGAACACCAAAAAACCTTAGTCTTTATAAAAAATTACATTTTTGTTCTATTTAGTGCCCCAAAAATTAAGATCATAAGAAGAAAAATTGAGCAGTTCTAGTGGCAATTCTTGTCATTTTTATCCAAACTATACCAATTGAATGAACTAATAATTTAACTCTTTTCCCATATTTGGTACTATTTGAGTATTTAATGAGGTACTAAGCCGTTCAATCAAGCATTCATGACTCAAAAGGCAAAAAATTAAAATAAAATAAGGAAAAATTGAAAATTATCCTTGCTCTATCTTATTTTTCCTAGTTGAGACTTAAATAGATTCCTTTTCCAAATTGTTGCGATTTCTCAGCTTTTGGTTTTTCAAAAAAGACCAAACGACAGCAAGAAGTTTCCAAGGCAAAGGTGAAAATTGTGAAAAAATTTAAAATTACCTGGCTCTATCTTATTCTCTCTGGTTGACACTTAATAAAGTTATTCTCCCATATATTTGTAATATTTTAACTTTCGTTTTTTTAAGAAGAAATTCATATTCTAAGTATTATTATGTTATCAGAAGAAGACATTCGATGACATGAAGAACTTCATTTCAAATTAAGTTTTAATTTTTTTTTCATCCCCTAAACGTTTTTTATGATACATAAATATTACTCCGATATCCTTTCTATAAGTAGATCCATTATAGTATGATGTCCATGGTGTAAGAAAAATCGTAAATGGGCATGACAATAGTTTTATTTAAATAACAAGTTTCATGCTCACTTACGCTCTCACTTACACCATTGACATTATATTTTCATTTTTATTTTCAATATTCACACATCAGACATATTTAATTAGAAGTAAACATTGAAATATTTTTATTCATTCTAAACGTCTAAAACGTCCGCGATAAACTAAATATTAAATATTTAAAATTACCATTTCTCTACCTTATTCTCTTTGGTTGAGACTTGAAAGTGAGTTCTACGTAAGCACATATCATTAAGATGAACTAACTTAAGTTTTAACCAGAAAAATTAAGCTAAAGCAAGTTAAAAGCGTCAAAAGTATGAAGGAATCGAACCAATTTAAGTCTTAATCAGAGATAGTAAGATAAAGCGAGGTTATTATTAAATTTTTTACGATTTTCATTTTTAACCTCGGTTATTTTTTAACAATTATGGTTTATTTGAAAAGCTTAAAGGATTGCAAGTAGGTATATGAAAGCAAAACCATGCAAGTCCCAAATAGAAAAAAATCAGATAGAGCAAGTTTAATTTTAAATTTTCCCTATTTAAAAAATTAAGCGTCAAAAGTATGTAGGAATCGAACCTATTTAAGTCTCAACCAGAGATAATAAGATAAAGCGAGGTTATTATTAAAATTTTCACAATTTTCATTTTTGCCTTGGTAATTTCTTAACAATTATGGTTTATTTGAAAAGCTTAAAGGATTGCAAGTAGGTATATGAGAGCAAAACCATGCAAGTCTCAAATAGAAAAAATCAGATAGAGCAAGTTTAATTTTAAATTTTCCCTATTTAAAAAATTAAGCGTCAAAAGTATGTAGGAATTGAACCTATTTAAGTCTCAACCAGAGATAATAAGATAAAGCGAGGTTATTATTAAAATTTTCACAATTTTTATTTTTGCCTTGGTAATTTCTTAACAATTATGGTTTATTTGAAAAGCTTAAAGGATTGCAAGTAGGTATATGAGAGCAAAACCATGCAAGTCTCAAATAGAAAAAATCAGATAGAGCAAGTTTAATTTTAAATTTTCCCTATTTAAAAAATTAAGCGTCAAAAGTATGTAGGAATTGAACCTATTTAAGTCTCAACCAGAGATAATAAGATAAAGCGAGGTTATTATTAAAATTTTCACAATTTTTATTTTTGCCTTGGTAATTTCTTAACAATTATGGTTTATTTGAAAAGCTTAAAGGATTGCAAGTAGGTATATGAGAGCAAAACCACTCAAGTCTCAAATAGAAAAAATAAAAAAAAGCAAATATATTTTTCAATTTTCCCTATTAAAAATTAAGCGTCATAAGTATGTAGGAATCGAAGTTATTTAAGTCTCAACCAGAGATAGTAAGATAAAGCGAGGTAATTATTAAATTTTTCACGATTTTCATTTTTGCCTTGGTAATTTCTGAACAATTATGGTTTATTTGAAAAGCTCAAAGAACAGCAAGTATATGAGAGCAAAACCATGCAAGTCTCAAATAGAAAAAATTAGATAGAGCAAGTTTAACTTTTTAAAATTTTCAAACTAATTTCATTGAAATATCCGTGTGTCCCTTGAACAAGTTGGAGTCGAATTATAATATTCATGAAACATGTTATATATATTTGCACCCTTCTACTTGACGTATGTTTAATTTTATTTTGGCAAACTCGCGAGGGTTGTATTTGTATTATAATTTTCTCTTGGAAATTTGTTCGCTTCATCATTTGGACAATTTGATACCTTGTTTGATCTGCTCGCGGCATCAAATCGAGCCGTGGTCCCACCCACCACATCCAACCAACCACACAAAGCAACCCACCCCCCACCACCCCTAATATATTCTGAGTGAAATATGAGAGTTTAAACGCGCAAATTTTCCATATTATTGAGTGCGGAGAGATGATACGATGAACGAGTAATAGGGTGACAGGGTGAAGTCAATTGAGGCTCGCCCATTTTACAACAATGTACATGTGACGTCACGTATTCACTTCATATACGTGCTAAGGTACACTTCTTTTATCTTCACAGAAATTTTCTCAACTCCGTGTTTTGTGTGTGTGTTAACGGTAAAATAACAGACGTTTTAGAGTAAATATTCATGTGATGGAAAATCGTTTCACTCTGCCTGCACACTGAAATAGTTTTCCACGTCTTTGAAATGTTTCACCGTTGTTCGCATTTTGTCAAACGGGAAATCCGAATTTGTTGAGTCGAGGGGATATTTATATGGAAATTCAATTTTGAAAGTGCAAGGAAAATACAGTGGTACCTCGACATACGAGTGTTTTGAGATACGAGCCGGTGAGCGAGTGATTTTGCTTTGAGTTACGAGCGAAATTCGAGATACGAGTTCGGTTTAGCAGGTCGAAGGTCTTGAAAAAAGTTGCAACAGGTCGTGTATCTGATCTTTTTAATAGAGATCAAAAAGATAAAATTCGAGATACGAGCAAGGTTAAACTCGTATGTCGAGATACCACTGTACTAACCGGAAAATTTCTCGAAAAATTAAAAAAAAATTCTTAAGATCCGGACGAGAATAAAAAAAAAAGCTTTTCGTCACAAGCTTTTTTACGGGGGTGGGTGGGTGCTGGGGGGTTGTAAAGTTCAAAATGAAGATAAACGTCCATCATCACACATACAATGCACGTACAACGCATTCATAACGCACACAACTCTTCTTCTACGTTATTTTCTCAATTTTCCACCCAAAAAAAAAACATTTTTCTTTTAAAACGAAAAAATTAAAATATATTCTCTTGTCGCCCTCAATTTTATGACCGATTTGGTTTTTCGATTGTCGTACCCAATAAACATGCAATTATTGTCGATGATCTTTTCAACGAGTTTCGTTTTCATTCGAATCGAATGAAAACAAAATAAATTGATGGGGATTTGTAAAAATAAACGTAGTCTCTCGTTTTATATATATATATATATATATATATATATATATATATATATATATATAACAAAGTGGGATTTTCGAGAAACGAGAAAATTAAGATTTATCACCCTTCGACTTGAAGAAAACTTTACGACGAGAGAGAAAAGCGAAAAGCTTTGCCTTTTCGAAATTGTTATAATCAAGTCTTTTCCGATTTTTCTATTATGAAAGAAAAATAATGATGGACAAGACATAGAATTAGTATAGGTAGAGGGTGTGATTAGGGTTGGTAACAGAGGGTGTGAAACGAATTTCTTGGAATTCCGCATTGCTGATATGTAAATATGTATTTTCTCTCCCCCTAGTTTTTTTAACAGTTTTTCATATATTAACGACGAAACATCGAGAGAAAAAATCGATTTTCAAAGGAAAATTTTTCACGAAGCAAATGAAGTAGTGAAAAGGAGCAAAAGCTCTTTCGAAAGCTCGTTTCTGTTGTCTGGTTGATAATTTGACATTTTTTAGATGTTCTGGTCGGTTTGTGTTGTTGCGAGCTTTGGTCGTGGTTGAAACTTGTCTAAATACCGATGGTATGTTGGTCGTTTTCCATCGAATATTTCCATTCTACCCCTTGAAAAGTGGGGGTGAATTTTCGACGAGAAACCAACGAGAAATCGCTTTTATTTTCGTCTTTCTTCCCAGTTTTGTTTACGTTTTTTTTACGTTAGTATTTATTTCGAAGATTTTTTAAATAGTACCTTATTTAATAAAATTTTTGCCTTTGTCCTCGAAAAATTGTCCTTGAAGCAGGAATAAAATAAAAATATTTTAAGTCCCTGACGTTACAAAGCTCTAAAAAAACTTAAAAACATGTCGTTTTTTCGAAAAAGGTTTGTTCGCGGATCTGATACTGAACCGATAACGAATAAATCCAAGTGGATTTAGAATAATCGCCAAATGCTTATGAACTGGTTAAGGGTTATTTTCCCGTGAACGAGTTTGAAAATGTTCAAAAGTAAGACGAGGATTAACGAGAACCCACGAAAATTGTTAATTGAATTGAACGTTGACAGACGACAGATCAACTTTAGTTGACCGATTTTAGTTGATCGATCAAAAGTTGAATGAAAAACCTAGTGTGATGGCTCGTTCAAACTTTTTTTGATCCACTAAAAATTGATCATGGTTTTCACACGAGGTTCTTCATTCAACTTTTTTTGATCAACTAAAGTTGACTCGTGTAAACTCAGCATGACAGCAAAACTGGATTTTGAATTAGCCACAATTTAGCAAACTGCGCATGAGTAGGAAAATCGAATTTTTCATCCTAACAAAAATCTGAGGATCGCTAAAACCAATTATGAATCGGTAACGAACGCATTTCGTGTGAATATTGGACCGTAACTCGGCTCATAAACTTGCATGCGCTTGGCGATGATCCTAAATTGGTCTTGAACTAATTCGTTATCAGTTCAGTATGGTATCCGCGAACAAACCTATAGTAATCGTACTTAAAATTTGTCAAGTTAGGGACATTTTCTCTTCGAAGACAGTGACGTTTTCTAGAATATCTAAAATTCAGAATTGCTTAAGACTAATAATCGAATATAAAAGAAACAAGAATACACTCTTTGTCTGTGTCTTTGTTGTAACAATAAGAAAAACGGTTTTTCCTACTATGAATTGGTATACAACTTTGTTAAAAAAGACGTTCTTACACTGCTTGTCGTTTGTTTAGAAAAAAACAAATCTCATTGTTGTAACAATAGAAAAATTTGTTTTTTTTTTCCATTACAAAACAAAAGACTACTGAACATTATTTTTGGTTTTTAGTCAGGTTTGTGTGATTGAAATTATTTTTGTTTCGTTTCAAGTTTCTAAAAATTGTTCATTTCAATATTATTCCTATATTATAAAAGAACTTAATTTTAAAAAACAACAGAAAAATTTGTTTTTTTAACAATCAAAAAACAAAAACCTAACAATATTTTTTTGTTTTTTCTTTTGTTTTTGTAAAAAAACAAGGTAATGAAATCAGTTAGCATAAGGTAACATTGATGAGAAAATGGGCTTTAATTGAGTACATCCTTTTGGTCTTTTTTTCGATTTATGGTTATTATGATATTATTTCTAAGAGGACAGTGAAGTTTAGTAGAATATACAGAATTCAGAACTAAAAACAAATTACTACCTCATTGTTGCAACAAAAAAAAAAAATCCATTAAAAGGTCAAATACTGACAATATATTTTGTTTTTCAGTTAGAGTTCAGTATTAATTTTATGTTTGACTTCGTAAAAAAAAATTTGTTGTTAGTTTTAAATATCTGCTGCGAGGCGTCACAGTACTTTCTTTTACTTTAATTTATGAATCTCGCTGTTGTTTAAAATAAATATAAGCACTTTATAACTATACATATAAACAGAACTATAGGCATACAACCTTTATAAATATACGAATTTCCAACCTTCACCCCAGTACCATCCTTATTCGAATTTTCCCAGAAAAAAGTTTCAAACAAAAGTTGTAGGTATCAATGTGACTAAAAACTGTAGCCAGTTTAAAGAAAATCGTTAGAGCCATTTTCGAAAAAAATCTCAAAAACTACAAGAATAAAGTGGAGCTTCCGGTTATCCGATTTCAACTAAAAGCTTCGCGGCACAACTAGGTATAATAGAGAGGTCAAATACCAAGTTTGGTGAAAATCGGAAAACGCTTTCGATACGATATGGCTGTCACACACACATATATTTATATTTCTAAGAACTACTTTTTTGGACTTAGGCGACCTCAAAACATGTATTTCCGGTGAAAGCTCAAATTCGAAAATTCGACCCGATCACAATACTTCCTTTACTATATGATAGGAAAAGAAAGTAAAAATATTATTGACATTTTCAAAGATTCCTCAGACCCATATTCCCAGGGTCGTTTTAAAAATAGTATTCAAACTTTTATTTTTATTTTCCTTTCCCTTATCACCGCGATCTACTGTGATGTGACCCTTTTTTTTTATCTAACGGTGCATTAGGTTTTTTAAAGAAAGCCAGCACCTGCCTAGGGGTCGCCATTGCTATCACGCCAGGCATCAGTCTTTTCAAGATGCTGCCGTTTTTTTAAAGCTACCTCTGTTGATATCGGCTTTTCCAATCTTATGAAGATGGTAATTTAAGGTACAATGACCTATGCAAACGCTTATCAGAAGCCTTATAATCCTTTTCCGGGTGATAATATGTTTAAGGTCCTATTTTTTGAGTAATTTACGATTTTTACTTTCTTTTACTACTATATATGTAGATAGTAAAGGAAGTATTGTAATCGGGTCGAATTTTCGAATTCGAGCTTTCACCAGAAATACATTTTTTTGAGGTCCCCTGAGTCCAAAAAAGTGGTTTTTAGAAACATGTCTTTGTGTGAGTGTGTGTGTGTGACAGCCATATCGTATCGAAAGCTTTATCCGAATTTCACCAAACTTGAAATTTCACCTCCATTTTATACCTAGTTGTACCGCGAAGCTTTTGGTTGAAATCGGATAACCAAAAGCTCTACTTTACTCTTGGCGTTTTTGAGCTTTTCCAATTTTTTTCGAAAACGGCTCCAACGATTTTCTTTAAACTTACTACAGTTCTTAGACTCATTGATACCTACAACTTTTGTTTGAAACTTTTTCCTCGGAAAATTCGAATTTCTCAAAGTTTCGTTTGTCACAGACAGATGTCAGTCGTGTCAACTGACTTCGCGATCGAAGTCAGCTGATGATGCATAGATGTGAAGCTTAAAAGGCTTAAGATGCTGTAAACAGTATTTTTTACGATTGACTTGTTAATTTTACTATTTGAACTCTCTCTACCTCCATGACCTAGAGCCCACCATAGGTACACTGTAGTAGGTCGAAAGCTCCCTGAAAATTGCCAAACAAGTTAAGACTAAAATTTTATAGTTTTTTTTTTTTTTTTTGGGTGTTTATAGTCGCTTTAACATCTATGGTCATATAACGACTGTTTTACACACAGAAATATTCTGTAGGTCTTGAATCTTAATTTTTAATTTTATATCTAGGGATTCGATGGGGATCGAACCCAGAACCACTGGCGCATGTAGCAGAGAGAGCAGTTGCTCTCTACACTGCTCCATCAAGTGGGTTTATAGTCTTTTGTTTAAACTATTTTTAAACAATAGAAAAATGTGTTTTTCTTACAAAAAAACAAAAGATTTACAAGATTTTGGTTTTTTGACAATAAAATGGTATTTTTGAAACAAAACTGATGAAAAAATTTCTTCAGAGGACAGTGAAGTTTTACAGCATATCCGGAGATTTCAGGGTTTATCAAACTAAAAAGAAAATCCTTTCATGAAAAGGAATGGTAAAAATTTAGTCTTTTGTTTTGAAAAACATAAGATTTCCATTTTTTTACAATTAAAAAAATTTTCTTTTTCTGAAAAAATGTCAGGCTAGACAGGAAATTTGTCGAGATAATGTGGTTTGATTTACTAGGAAGAAAATTTTTTTTTTTTTAGTCTCGTTTCATTCGTGGTTTATATTAAAGTAACGTTGAGACGACAGAAACTTGGAACGTAATTTAATTAGTTAACTTTTATACATTTTAAATGCCGGCAACGCAACGATACGGAGCAATATTTAACAATGTGTGGTTCTGCCGCCACGTTTCATGCACTAGGGTACCCACGTTTTCAATGGTGTCCAACAAACATGAAGCTCTCCACACGCCTCGGGCACTTTTATTAGTTGCTACTACGCTAGATTTTAAATTGAAACCCGAAAGAAAGAGCATTACAGAAAAATCACACTACTGAATTATTAATTTTTTAAACGAAACTAAAAATTTCTATCATCACTAACAATGAACTAAATTCATTTATTTAATTTCAATTTTTTTTTTTTTTGTTTCAAACAAAAACTGTTAATAACAAGGCTGATTTCTTTTCGTGTTAAAATTGACACGTTAATTATAATCATTTGCATAAATGCGGAAAAACCGATTACGGTTTTTTTTTCTTTCTATTTTGTCCCTTGTGTGGGCACACCCCTATAATCGATCGCTATTTGTTTATCAATTAAACAATTAAAACAATTGAATCATTCGGTTAATTTGACCATATGGAAGTTGGTTAGAAACGAGAGACGAGCGAAAAGCTTCGTACTACGTGTTCGATTTCAATCACTGAGCCATTATTATTTAATGTATCAATCAATGATTAAGAGCGCGTTTCCTGTATTCCCGTATTTGTTTGCGTTGGCATTTGCGAATCTGTGCATGTGCAATAATTATATCGAATGTTAGGTTAGTTGATGAGGGAAATGCTCGAAAAAGGTATGAAATTAGTGATGGACTCGGAAATGAAAAATTCAAACATTCACAACGTACAATGGGTAATGGAATGGTATAATAGTACGAGAGCTAGCGACGTCAAAAAAAAAATATCTGCTGCGAGGCGTCACAGTACTTTCTTTTACTTTCGTTTATGAAACTCACTGTGGGTTAAAAGAAATCTACGTACTTTATAACTATACAAATACATATAAACAGAACTGTATGCATACAACCTATATAATATGTACATATATACAAATTCCCAAACTTCACCCCAAAATCGTCCTTATTCGAATTTTCCCAGAAAAAAGTTTCAAATAAAAGTTGTAGGTATCAATGAGTCTAAGAACTATAGAAAGTTTAAAAAAAATCGTTAGAGCCGTTTTCGAAAAAAATTGAAAAAGCTCAAATACGCCAAGAGTAAAGTAGAGCTTTCGGTTAACCGATTTCAACAAAAAGCTTCGCGGCACAACTAGGTATAATAGAGAGGTCAAATACTAACTTTGGTGAAAATCGGATAAAGCTTTCGATACGATATGGCTGTCACACACAGACATGTTTCTAAAAACCACTTTTTTGGACTCAGGGGACTTAAAAACATGTATTTCCGGTGAAAGCTCGAACTCGAAAATTCGACCCGATTACAATACTTCATTTACTATCTACATAGTAGTAACAGAAACTAAAAGGAATTTTAGGTCGGCCAATTTTTATATATGTTATTTCTAGCACTATCCCGGACATCATACGGGCTTGTAGCGGGCAAACTAGCCACTTTACGACAGTTAGCCACTGGACATTTTTAAAGTTATACTACTTTAGGCGCGTTATGAAAAAATGATGAGAGTGAAATTTTTTAGATGGGCGGCCATTTTGAGACAAAAATTAACACAATGAAGTTGGTCGCAAAACTACTCGGTAATTTGAATTTTTGTTTTATTTATTTATTTTTATATTTATATAAAAAATAATGATATATACAAACTAGCTGATACCCGCCCGCTTCACAGAGCGTATCTAAAAATTAATCTGCTTGAATAATAGAAAATTTTACCCAAAATAAGAAATTAAGCTATTTTTAAAAAAGCTAATTAGGTATTTCTAGACCTTTATTTCATAGAAAGTTCATGAAAATCCGTTAAACTACTTTTCTAGGAACAGATATAAGCTATCTTATAGGTAGGATCTTTACTTTTTTTTGAATATTGTAAAGTATTAAGAAAATTTTAAGCCTTGAGAACCTTTCACACCAAATGTCATATGAAATCATTTATTAATTTTAGTAGAATGGATTAGTTGCTATCCTTTAGAAAGTGTACCTTTTTTAGGATCAATAATATTTAATGTGTTATCTTAAGATCTGAGGTATCAGGTTTGGTTGCCTTAGATTCATTATTCTAGGATATAGTATTAAGTCCATTATGTCGTATCGGCAAGTCTGCAATTTCCCGAGGTCCAAGATTAGACAACAAATTCTTATAGATCTTGCTAAAATAAATTGAAAATTAAGATTATAATTTTTTGGTAACAAAAACAACGCGATAGTTACATCTAAGTTGCTATTTTCGCTTGAAAAATAAGTTGGGCTGGATTTCTTTTTGTTCTGGGGGCTCTGCCTAACGGCTTCACCTTTCTTAGTCAAACCCCTAATCGGGATCACTTAAGTCGAACTGTCTGTTTTGGTTATTTATTCTTACGGGTCTCATTTTTGAACAAAGATATTTATTTTTATGAATGAAATCATATTTACTGCAGGGGATTTCCTTCTCCTCCCTCGACAATTCGAACGTTTACTCAGCCGAACTATTAATAATATATTAACTACCCTTAAATTCACAATGCAGTTATGGTTTCTATGAATTTAACCTATCGCTATACTTCCATCATGGTTATAATTTTCAAATTTGCGAACATTAATTTATAAGAATAACAAATTACTTAGTTTAAAATCATGCCGTCTTAACGATATGTTTGTATATGTACATTGTATCACAACTGCCTGCCGATGTATGTTTTTCGTTGCGCAGTTTTTATAGTTTTTATTTTTTTGCTCAGAAAATCAACATTTTTTCGAAATAAAAAGTATTTTAAAGCACTTTTTGTAATATTGACTACTTGTAGTGAAAATCTCGTCCAAATTGGACCAGCCGTTTTCAAGTTTGCCAAGAACAAACAAACTGACAGGAAAAACTATTTTAAATAAAAAATAGCCTATAATGTAAGTTACAATATTTAATAACTTTTTGTGAAAATTCCATTGAAATCGGCTCAACTGTTTTCAAGTTTACCCTGAATAAACCCTGTTATTACCCTGTTTTTTTTTGGGGAAAATTACAATGTAAATGGCATTTATTTTTTTGTATTAAATATATGATAATGTAAGCAATAAAGAGTATTCAACAAAAGAATATTTTACCCGTACAGGTGCGATGCGCACTAATACACGCATATATATATATATATATATATATATATATATATATATATATATATAAACTGACCGACTTAAAATTCTCTCTTGAAAACGTTGCTAGCTCTTAGACTATAAGGTTTAGTTGGAATAGATTTGAAGCACAATCGAATGATATTTGACAAATATCAACACACAAAACTTGATGGGGGTTGTAGAGAGGACGTGACATGCAAATTTTATCGTCAATCAGACAATTAATGTGACGACAATGTAATTAACAGGACCTGTGGAAAGGACAAAGCTAACAATCAACGGACATGCAAACATTTTCTTACCGATTTTATGTTGGGGTTTTTCTTTTTTGATTTATACACTAACCGATGAGTGTTTGTGAAAGTTGAACGAGCTTTGAAAAAAGCTCCACACCAAGACCCACCGGTATGTATTATCAGCGACATAAAAGATGTGGATGCTGTGTGTGTGTGGCATGAACGAGTTTCAAAGTGAAAGAAACCAATAAGAAAATCATTGATTTACAAAACGAACCAATCAGAATCACGAACAAAACAACTTGATTCGGCTTTTAATGAAAAAATTTAACATAAACATTTTTAACTTCTCTACTTCACAGTGAAAATTGATTGTGTTTTGTTATTTTCAACAATTAATTTTTTTTTAAAACAATGAAAAAAAAGAACAACGGGCAATCTAATTGATTGTGTTTTGTTATTTTCAACAATCAAATGGTTTAAAACAATGAAAAAAAAACAAAGGACAATCTAATTGTTTATAAATCCTTTTAATATCGTTAGCTAAGTCTAATTTTTACTAATATAGTTTGGAATTTTTCATCGTTATTCGCTTTAGTTCTATGCCAGGACATAATAACGCTTTATTTGTTGGAGTTATTTGACATTCAAAGACAACCAACGTCGCCAAATATACATAAAGCCACCATTTTCCGATTCCGGGACGTTTATTTGTTCGCCAAATAATTCTTTTATTTTCTCCTCGACTGTCGATAGTTTGCATCGAAACCGCAATAGTCATCCACCCTCTCAACACCACCACCCATTGTGACACAGAAGACGCCAAAATCAGGTTATTACACACAATATGTCGAAAGAAGAAACTTATAATATATATTATTAAACTTTGTGCCACATTATCTCTCCAACTTACAAGTCCTCGAGCAATAAACAAATAAATGGTACAGAGTTTTGAAAGATGAAGAGGTGGAGGGGAGAGAGAGAGAGACGTTTACACATTTACCACACGTCGAAATTCCAAGGAAAAACCAAGCCTCGTCTTCTTTCAACTTACAATTTCTCCTCCAACCACGTAAACTTGAAACCCACTAGACAGAGTATTTATGTATATATGGAAGGGAATAAATAAAAAAAAAACATTACAAAACAGGCTGTTTCAATCCCCTGTTCTCACCCCCTCCCCCCGTTATATGATCCCATTTTTTTTCTTGCTTCATAAAAAAAATAAGTACAAGTCTTGATTCATACTTATACTGGTTGAGGGTGGGGGGTATAAGGGGATGTCGTGGTCTGTCTTTATTTCATTTTGAAGTGAAAGAAGACGACGACGACGAAGAAGCAGAAGAAAAACACCTCACAACCCCCACAATCCCACTGACTGCAATTCGACCAGCTCAGTTTAATTAAAAATAATGAATTAGTCGCCAAGTTGTGTTTGTTTTCTTTTCATTCACGAGCGTAATGCGCGTATATTTTAACAAGAGCTACGTACATTTTTTTCTACTCCTCCCTCCCCCCTGCCCGTTTCAACAATCAGGAGTAAGTCATCGTGATGATAAAACATAGGAAAAGTCAAGCAAATCCTATTAAAATAAACGAAAAAAAAATTTGACAGGTCGAATGTTCTTTTTTTTTGTTTCAAAACAAATTTTGTTTCAACAATTGTTCAAAAAAAAAACAAAACAAAACATCAAACTATTAGAGGTCTCCACTCTGGCGACTGAAAATGCTTCGATTGAGCCATTATGTATATTGTACTATAAATTTTGAGTTAAAGAGATAAAACATTGGAAAGCTCAAGTAAATGTACCAGTTTAAACGTTCTTTAGCGATTCATTAAGTCAAAAAATCGAACATTTTGAATGTAAACAAGTTTCAAAACGAAATAACTAGGGTTTTCAATGCTTGGCTTGACTTGATAATTGAATGCTAACATTTAATTTGATGCCACATTTAAGTCATGTTACTTTAAAAATAAAAAAATGTTTTTTAAAAATTAAAAACCAAGTCAAGTAGCTTGAAAAAATCAAGTCAAGTAATGAATTCTTAATTTTTTTTAAATTCAAAACTATACGAGAGAAGGAAAGGTTAACAAAAGTATATAGACTCAAGGAACTATAGCTTTGCTTATAAAACAAAAGAATGAGAATAGACCTAATGAACATCCAATTAAAATTGGTAAAAACAAAACAGAACACAGAAATTTTCACGCTGAACACTAAAGAAGCAATAGCTTAGTCATTTTATATGTTCAAAATTGCGAATCTATAACTAAGTGACTGCATACAGGAGATAGAACAATGGAAAGCTCGGAGAATTTGTATGATTTACTTTCTTAAAAGTGAAAGTTTAGGAAATTTCGAAAGTGTTTTGTTTTGTTTTATAATTTAATTTTGTTTGGAAACAATGAAAACAAAAGCAAAAACAACACAATAGTTTTAAATCATTTGTTTTACCGATTTTTTGAAGTTGGGTCGTGATAAAAATAAATCTGAGCCCTGTGGAAAAATTCACCGATTTCCCGTCCTTCCTTTGTTTTATTTTTGTTTTTATAATGTAAGAAAAGCTTGCATTTTTTTCTAAAATCCAGGACTTCCTGCCTTAGCTTCTGAAGAGAGAGAGAGAGAGAGAGAGAGAGGTTAGAGGGAAATTCACAAATCCGTAATGTTCAGGAAGATCCCGGATTTTATAGGGAAACATATTTTTATAAAACCTAAAATTCGGTTAGAGTACTAGAAATTATTGAATTAAAAAAAAAACAAAGAGAACCCGAAGAAAGAGGGAAGACGTGGTGACTTTTACCCCGGGACCATTTTTTTCTTTTCTCAGCACTGCTTAAAGCCTATTAGCGTTGGTAAAATTGCTTTTGTTTTTGTTTTCATTGTTTCCAAACAAAATTTGATTGTTAAAGTGAACAAAACACAATCGAAATTTTTAAAAGTTCCACTTTTCAGACTAAATAAAAAGCTGAAAATCGATCACGTTGTATTTATTTACTCGTATTAATGTGTTCATTGCAAAACTTAATAGTAGAAGATCCGAACCTACATCGACCTTCACCGAGTTGGTAATAGAATGAAACATACGAGGGGAGGTCCAAAAGTCCTCGGAATGGAAGGGAAGGGAGGGGGGAGGAAACGCTCGCTTAGAATTCTACTAATTAGGGACTCATTTGAAATATATGTGTCAAGTGTCAACCATATGACTTCAGTCATCTACGAGATATCGCCCAACAATCAAGTCAAACCCGAATTGAATTACAATTATGGAGCAAATCGAATTTCGTGCCGTTATAAAGTTCCTTACAAAGCAAGGAAAAACCGCTCAAAACATAATGAGTGAGATGGGTGCCGTTTATGGGGACCGATGCCCTGGTAAAAC
Source organism: Sisyra nigra (assembly GCA_958496155.1). NCBI lineage: Eukaryota > Metazoa > Arthropoda > Insecta > Neuroptera > Sisyridae > Sisyra > Sisyra nigra. The sequence goes on from OY292317.1 coordinate 42,215,080, forward strand.
CATGATTTACAAGTGGCATGGTCTTTTCAAACATGGCAGAGAGTCCATTGAAGACGATCCCCGCCCAGGACGGCCGCTTGAGGCCACTACGGCAGACATCATCGAAAAAGTGGAAAAATTTATATCAGAAGATACTCGTCTAAAGAAGAAACAGCTTTCTGCATTAGTTGGAGTATCAGACACCACCATTTTGAGGATTCTACACGATCACCTTGGCATGACAAAAGTTAGTGCAAGATGGGTGCCAAGAATGCTCACGCCGCCTCAAAAGCAACAACGAGTCGAAGCGTCAAAGCACTTTTTGAAGTTGTGTGGCGCAGATTATACCCCAGTTTTGCAGCGGATTGTGACTGGGGATGAAACTTGGGTTCATCACTTTGAACCTGAGTCCAAACAAGAATCAATGCAATGGCATAAAAAGGGTACCCCACCCCCTAAGAAGTTTAAGGTATCGCAATCGGCCGGAAAGTTAATGGCTACGGTTTTTTGGGATTGCAAAGGAGTTTTGTTGATCGACTACAAGGAAAAGGGTGTCCACATTACCGGACAATATTATGCATCATTGCTGGAGAGACTAAAGGAAGCCATTAAAGAAAAAAGGCGAGGAAAATGGACCAAGGGTGTGCTGCTTTTGCAAGACAACGCACCGGTTCACACGAGCAATGTTGCGATGGCTTCCCTACACAGGTGTGGGTTTGAATCGCTGGTCCATCCACCCTACAGCCCAGACTTGGCCCCCAGCGATTATTATTTGTTCCCAAATTTAAAAAAAGATTTAAGGGGAAAAAAATTTAACAGCGATGAAGAAGTGAAGGAGGCGATATCGGCTCATTTTGAGGACAAAGAGGAAAAATATTTTTTTGATGGTTTAGAGAAGCTAATCGCAAGATATGAAAAATGTATTAAGCTTAAGGGGAATTATATTGAAAAAGAAAATTAGTCTCTTTGTTTTATTTAATTTACAACCCCTCTATTCCGCGAACTTTTGGACCTCCCCTCGTATGTTATAATGAATTTAGTATATAAGAAAATATATTAAAAATGGGTTGGCTAAAAATATTTTATTAAAAATAGTCTGCCCCGGATTTTTTTAGCCAACCCTTTTTTATTATATTTTCTTATATACTAAATTCATGATAACATATGTTTCATTCTATTATCAACTCGGTGAAGGTCGACGTAGGTTCGGATCTTAGACTATAAGTAAATATGCTTGATTTTCTTAAATCCCATATTACAAAACTATAAGCGTTCGATAGGTTCTACGATTTCGATCTTACATAAGAGTTCGATGTTTTTTTTTTTTTTTTTTGGTTATTTAAAAGAAAATTTGATAGTTGAAGAAAACAGAAGACAATCGAATTTTTTGAAATTTACAAAATGAAGAGTACAAGTTAATCCCGGATTTTGGAGAAAAGAATTTTCCATGATGTGATGCAATTAAAAATGCTTTAAAGGGCTCTATTCTTAAAAATTGTAAAAACAAAAGAAGGAATGAAACATCCGTTAATTTTTCGACAGGACCCGGATTTACACTCAACACAATCTTAATATCCTTCTTTTAAAGTTGACAAAACAAATAATTTAAAACAATTGTACGTTCTCTTGTTTTCATTGTTTGCAAACAAAATTTTATTATTAAAACAAAACACACAAAAATATATCGGACTGTAAATGTGTTGTACCCAAGTCATACTACGAGACATAACATTGGAAAACTCAATCAACTGTTTGACTTATGCAAGTCCAGACCGTGGAGAGATAGAAAAGTTGCGGATGTTTTTCTTCAAGCCCGTATTATTCAAGGAAGTCCCGGATTTTAGAAAAAAGTGCAAGTTTCTCGTGCATTATAAAAACAAAAATAAAACAAAGGAAGGACGGAAAATCGGTGAATTTTTCCACAGGGCTCAGATTTATTTTTATCACGACCCAACTTGGATCTTCAAAAAATTGATAAAACAAATGATTTAAAACAATTGTGTTGTTTTTGCTTTTGTTTTCATTGTTTCCAAACAAAATTAGATTGTAAAACAAAACAAAACTTCAAAATTTTCAATCTAAAGACAAAGAGAAGCGCTTCAAATGAATCATTTTACTTTCTTTTACTTCTATATATTAAAGGAAATGTTGTAATCGGGTCGAATTTCGAGTTTTCACCAAAAATACACATTTTGAGGTCCCCCAAATCCAAAAAATGGTTTTTAGAAAAAATGTATCGAAAGCTTTATACGAATTTCACCAAACTTGAAGTTTTGTCTTCATATTACATCTAGTTGTGCCGCGAAGCTTTTGGTTGAAGAGTTTATTTACATTTTTTCGACAACGGCTCCAACGATTTTCTTTAAACTTGCCATAGTTCTTAGACTCAGCAATGCCTACAACTATTATTTGAAACTTTTTCCTAGGAAAACTCAAATAAGGAGGGTTCTAGGGTCAAGGATTGCCCAAATCCTATTAAAACGTCTATACAAAATTGTTTAATAAAAGATCGATGTTCTTTTGTTTGAGTTTTAAAAAACAAAATTGATTGTTGAAAAAAAAACAAAATCGAAATTTTTAAAATTTCTCCTATGAAAACAAAAAAAAGCTTTAAGTGAGCTATTTTACGGTAAATTGTTAACTATTGAAGTAGGAAGAAAAGTCTTTAGATAAATTTTGTACAAAATTTATTAATCTTGAATTTATCTAAGAGTGATTTTTTCGTGAAAACCTATAGCTTTTACGATACACATGTTTTTCACTTTGATTTTTCTTTTTAGCTCAACTTTTAGTTTTTAGACTATATTATAGTGGGCAATTTTGCGATCTTTAATTTTGTTAAGGAAGATTGTTCCCGTAAAACGAATAGTGTACATGTTGAAGGTTGTGATAACAATAAAAAGTTTTTTTTTTCTGTAGCGAAAAATTTTTAGTTTGGTTTAGTTGGAAATTAGTTAATTGTTGGCGAAACAAAAAACGGCCAACGTTGATTGTGCTGTTTTTGCTTTTGTTTTCATTGTTTCCAAACAATTATTAGATTGTAAAAAAAACAAAACACTTTTGAAATATCCTAAATTTTCACTTCGAAGACTGAGAGAAGCGCTGCAAACGAATTTTTTTTTACTTTCTTTTACTCCTATATATTAAAGGAAGTGTTGTAATCGGGTCGAATTTCGAGTTTTCACCAAAAATACACATTTTGAGGTCCCCCAAATCCAAAAAGTGGTTTTTAGAAAAAATGTATCGAAAGCTTTATACGAATTTCACCAAACTTGAAGTTTTGTCTTCATATTACATCTAGTTGTGCCGCGAAGCTTTTGGTTGAAGAGTTTATTTAAATTTTTTCGAAAACGGCTCAAACGATTTTCTTTAAACTTGCCATAGTTCTTAGACTCATCAATGCCTACAACTTTTATTTGAAACTTTTTCCTAGGAAAATTCAAATAAGGAGGGTTCTAGGGTCAAGGATTGCCCAAATCCTATTAAAACGTCTATACAAAATTGTTTAATCAAAGATTGATATTCTTTTGTTTGGGTTTTTAAAAAACAAAATTGATTGTTGAAAAAAAAAACATTCAAAATTTTTAAAATTTCTCCTATGAAAACAAGAAAAGGCTTTAAGTGAGCTATTTTACTGTAAATTGTTGATTATTGAAGTAGGAAGAAAAATCTTTAGATAAATTTTGTACAAAATTTATTAATCTTGAATTTATCTAAGAGTGATTTTTTCGTGAAAACCTATAGCTTTTACGATACACATGTTTTTCACTTTGATTTTTCTTTTTAGCTCAACTTTTAGTTTTTAGACTATATTATAGTGGGCAATTTTGCGATCTTTAATTTTGTTAAGGAAGATTGTTCCCGTAAAACGAATAGTGTACATGTTGAAGGTTGTGATAACAATAAAAAGTTTTTTTTTTCTGTAGCGAAAAATTTTTAGTTTGGTATAGTAGGAAATTAATTAATTGTTGGCGAAACAAAAAACGACCAATGTTGCTCTTTGTATTGCGTTGAAATGTTTACTTTGAATTTTCAATACGGGCCTGTGGTGTTTTCATTGTTGTATGTATATATATAAAGTAGGCCGGGTAGTTTTATCGTCATCGTTTATTAAATTTATTAAATTTATTAAATTTTACTTTTTTTTTTTTTTTTTTTTTTTTTGGTAGGGAATGGTTGGTGTTTTGTTAGAAGATGGCGTCGTCCATGTTTGCTCGATTTAATCCGTTTAATCCGTTGTTGATGCTATCAGATAATTATTAATTTCAACTTTTCCTAAGCTCTTTTCGTTTCGTTTATTTCCATCATTTTTTTGTTCGCCTCCCCGTCTTCTTCCACTCGCACTGTGTCATGCTTTATCAAGATTGTGAGTTGGAAATTTACAATGATGGAAACTCGGGGCAGGGCGGGTGAAAGATAAATAGGATATGGAGAAAATTTTTTTTTAATAATACAAATGGGGAGAGAACGAAATGAAAGAAACGGAAAAATGACTTTTATATTTGGGAAATAATTGGATTTGTTTATAGTTTTGGTCGATGGGAAAGAATCAATTAATTTTGGACAATGCTTTTCTTGGAAATTGGGAAAATTCTTTGAAACATTCAACTCACCGAAAAAAGTGGCAGAACCAAGCAAAGTGCACCCAACAGCAGCTGCATTTGTCTGCAAAAAAGAAAAGTTCAAGTTAACGTTTTTTTTCATTTCTTCGCGTTTTCAATAAAAGCGTTTTGAAACTCTCTCTTAAAACTTAACACCGTTTACGACTGTACGAACGACTTGTTCGATTTCTCTGTGAAAATTGCCTGTTTGAGTTGAACGAAGCTTGATGTCGTTGGTGGAATCCCATTAAAAATTATTTTATTTGCCGAGAACGAGCTTTAATAGACGATGAACATAGAAATTAAATGTTTATACATTTTTTTTTCCTTTTGGTCTTGCCATTAAAAAAACATTTCACAGAATTCTTATGAACGTTAAAAAAAAATGTTCATTTACGATCGAAATCTGAACTTTTAAGTTTTTCCAATTGCCTTGCCACTTCTTGATTGGGCAGTTACAGAAAACGATAAAATACTGGAAGACATTTTTATAAAACAATTGCAAGGTCTATTGTTTTCTTTTTCAATTGTTTTAAAACAAAATTGGATTGTTACAAAAAACAAAACACGATCAATTTTTTTGAAATCTAGCCCGTTTTATTTTATAAACTTCCTAAAAATAGGCTTAGTTCGTGAAAATCTGAAATAAACCATCAAAAAGCTTCTTTTGATTCAAGAAAAAAAAATTTTTATTCGATTCAAAATTCAAGTCCAAATTTTTTCTTGGTGACGAGTAAATTTGAGAATTTCTTTTTTTTTTTAAATTTCTTTCAAATTCCCACCCTAATGGCTTATTTTGACCAACCCGTTTAGTTTCTGTGGCTGCTAAAAACCCTGACTTAGCATATAAAATATTTGCTGCAAGGCGTCACGGTATTTATTTTTTTTTTGAAACTTCCTGTTGATTAAAAGAACTTTGAACTTTGAAATTTGAATTTTTCCAGGTAAAAGTTTCAAATAAAAGTTGTAGCCACTAATGAGTCTATGAACTGCAGCAAGTTTAAAGAAAATCGTTAGAGCCGTTTTCGAAAAAAATTGAAAAAGCTCAAAAACTCCAAGAATAAAGTGGAGCTTTCGGTTGACTGATTTCAACCAAAAGCTTCGCGGCATCACTAGATGTAATATACAGAATAAATTCAAAGTTTGGTGAAATTCGGATAAAGTATTCGATATGGCTGTTACACACAGACACACACACAGATTGTAAAAATGTTTCTAAAAACCACTATTTTGGACTCAAAACAGGATCTCAAAACATGTACTTTCGATGAAAGCTCGATTTCAAAAGTTCACCCCGATTACAATACTTCGTTTACGATATAGTAGTAAAAGTAAATAATTAGGTTACCCACCAAATGGTTGGGGAGTGGTGGATCAAAAAGTAATTAAAAAAAGATATAAGAAAATTAAGGGGCAGGTGGCAAAAAAACAACAAACTTCAATCAATCAAAGATACAACAGGCTTTGGAAGACTTCGCTCGGAACAAATAGAGCCGAAGAGGTGAAAATCTGGCACCTGAGAAAAGAAAATTGCAAGTTCTCTCATGACCACATGTTAACTAATTTAATGAGTGATTGCACCCATCCCAAAATAGTGGAACATAGTCTCGAAACACTACTAGCCTAAATTTTCAAACTACTTGACTTGAATATGGCTTACAGTCAAGTTAAACTCAAGTTAAAATTAAGTCAAACATTGAACTTGCAAGTTGTTTCATTTAAAAATTTAAATAATCACGGTGAGCTGATGTAAGTGCAAATTTTATATTTGTATGTAAATGACTTACGCTCTCTCTTACTGTTATTACTTTTTTCAAGATCACAACGTTAACAATTTCAATTTTCAAGAGACACAAGTAGAGTTATCCCCCATATTACACGGTAGGTGGGTTATAGGAAAACGCGTTAAAAGGACACTCTCGTATGACCCCCTTATTCCGCGTTATATTCAAATAATTCACATTTAATTTTTCTCGATAAGGGTAATGGAAGTTTAAATCAATACATATCAAAGAAAAAAGAAAGAAAGAGTGGAATAAGAAAGAAAAGAGTCGAGTGGACTAGAAGGGTCTAGTGACAATGAAGATAACAAATAGGAAATTTAGAATAATAGAAATAAAAATAAAAATATATAAAACTAGCTGATACCCGCCCGCTTCGCTGAGCGTTTCTAAATTAATCTGATTGAATAATAGAAAACTTTACCCAAAATAAGAAATTCAGCTATTTTAACAAAAAAAAGCTAATTAGGTATTTCTAGACCTTTATTTCATAGAAAGTTCATGAAAATCCGTTAAACTACTTTTCCAGGAACAGATTATAAGCTATATTATAGGTAGGATATTTACGTTTTTTTGAATATTGTAAAATATTAAGAAAATTTTAAGCCTTGAGAAGCCTTCACGACAAATGGCATATGAAATCATTTATTAATTTTAGTAGAATGGATTAGTAGCTATCCTTTAGGAAGTGTACCTTTTTTTGGATCAATAATTTAATGTGTTATCTAAAGATCTGAGGTATTAGGTTAGGTTGCCTTAGGTTCATAATTCTAGGATATATAGTATTAAGGTCATTATGTCTTATCGGCAAGTCTGCTATTTCCCGGGGTCCAAGATTAGACAACAAGTTCTTATATATCTTGCTAAAATAAATTGAAAATTAAGAATATAGTTTTTTGGTAAAAAAACAACGCGATGGTCACATCTAAATTGCTATTTTCTCTTGAAAAATAATTTAGGCGGAATTTGTTTTTGTTCTGGGGGCTCTGCCTAACGGCTTCACCTCTCTTAGTCAAACTCCTAAACGGGATCACTTAAGTCAAACTATCTGTTTTTGTTATTTATTCTTACGGGTCTCGTTTTTGAACTAAGATATTTCTTTATATGAATGAAATCATATTTACCGCAGAGGATTTCCTTCTCCTTCCTCGACAATTCCATCGTTTACTCAACCGAACTATTAATAATATATTAACCACCCGTAAATTTACAATGGAGTTATGGTTTCTAGGAATTTAACCTATCGCTATACTTCTATCATGGTTATAATTTTCAAATTTGCAAACATTAATTTATAAGAATAACAAATAACATAATTTAAAATCATGTCGTCTCTACGATATGTTAGTATATGTACATTGTATCACAACTGCCTGCCGATGTATGTTTTTCGTTGCGTAGTTTTTATAGTTTTTATTATTTTGGTCAGAAAATCAACATTTGTTCGGAATAAAAAGTATTTAAAGCACTTTTTGTAATATTTACTACTTGTAGTGAAAATCTCGTCCAAATCGGACCAGCCGTTTTCAAGTTTGCCAAGAACAAACAAACAGACAGGGAAAACTATTCAAAATAAAAAGTAGCCTATAATATAAGTTACAATATTTAATAACTTTTTGTGAAAATTTCATTGAAATCGGCTCAGCTGTTTTCAAGTTTACCCTGGACAAACCCTGTTATTACCTTGTTTTTTAGGGGAAAATTACAATGTAAATGGAATTTATTTTTTTGTATTAAATATATGAAAATGTAGGCAATAAAGAGTAATTAACAAAACACCTTAAATTTTTAGATTAGATAAAAATCTCAGCTGGGAAAAATGATTCCGTTTTTCGTTCGCTCGCGCAGGTGAGATGGAACAGTTTTATTATATAGGTATTCAAGTAGGAAAAATCTTCAATCTTATATTGGTATAGATCCAGTGCTTAAAGAGTGATGAATACAAAAATATAACATGGAAATCCCCGCGTTACATGGAAAAATACGTGTTATTCGAGGGAGGTTATAAGAGTGTCGTGATGTAGGGGGGATAGCTGCAGATGTGAATTGCAAAGATTTAACCTTTCTCTATCGTCTTATTTCTGGTTGAGACTTTAAGTAGATTTTTTTGCCGCACATATGATGTTTTTTCTAGCTACATATTCAAATATACACGAGCTTCTGATCTGCTAACTTATTAAATATAGATAACAATTACAAAAGGTATGTGACTTACGCTCTCTCTTACTGATATTCGTTTTTTTAAAATTTAAGCGTGTAGGGAATAACACAAGTAAAAAAACGATTGTATAAAAAAATTGTATCGGCTATCATTTTTTAGAGATTTTTACTATCATAGCTTTAAATTAGTACGACCAAAAAAAAGCTCAATTGGAAATCTCTCTCTCCCTTCAAAAGCTCTTACCAATCGATTTATTCTCTATTCACTCATACAATATAAAATTACCTTTTGAACTCAATTCAATTCCATTGGGAAACTCCACTTGTGTGTAGGTGTGTGTGTGTGTGTTTTTGTCGTATCGTTACAACTATTAAATTTCATATTAATAAAATAGAGATATTTAAAAAAAATCTTTTAATAATATAAAATTTTTCACTTTATATATATACCTAGATATAGGTACCTATTTAAAATTTTTTTTTCACTCTTTCTAAAAACAATGGGACCCCAAAGAGAATGAATGGTATCGACTCGAATTTCTCGATTAAATAAATTTTTTTTTGCTTCTTGTCTCGTATTTTCAATCAATTTGTTTGGTATCGAGTCTGATGTAAATGGACTTTTGCTGTAACTAAATCATTGATATATATTATATACGATATATTTATACGATATAAAATAAATGGCGTTCGGAAATTGGGTACAAATCACCCCTGCATCAACCTTTAATTCCCAGCTAAATCTGTCTTCGCCCAATTTAATCAAACTACGTACGACAAAGCACATTGAAAAATCGAAACAATAAGTTTATCGCACATGAAAATGAGATTAGCAACGACTCAAGGTACGAGATGACGTGAAACTTGCACGTATCGGGAGATCAGTGAGATGAAGCAAGTGGTTGTAAGCTTATTACATATTACATAATTAACTCTAAATTCATTATCCACCGACTACAATGTGACTGAAAGTTTTCCAAGTCGATTAACTTTTAACTATATGCTCAAAAAAAAAATGTTCCAAGTTAGAAAAGTTACATTTACTTTTAATTACGTGACCATTTCAAATGCAAATTGTTTGAGATGTAAATGTGAAGGGCGTAGCTGCAATGAGAGGGCTCTCTTAGACAAATGCCCCCGAGTTCTTCGAGCTTTCGAGGATTAAATATTCGAGTCTCTATGCGAATCAAATCTTGTTGAACAACTTGTGTTCTCTATGAGGATACGTAGACAAGAGTTGGCGACTAGGGTTGATCAAAGAAACGTTAAATTCTCAAAGATTTCTATAACAATACATACACATATAAACACACACACAAACACACACATAAAATTTAATATTATAAAACGACAAAAGCTCTAAATATTCGGACTTGGTTATTTGCGTGTTTTGATTTATAGGGTAATAATTCGTGTAAATGTTTAACTGCAACGATATTTTTATGTCCACTAGACTAAGTATTGATTTTTAAATTATACAATCTCCCCCTCGCCCTCTTGTCAAAAATATTAAATTAAAAAAAAAAATGTCAAATTGTTTCGTTTTAATCAAGAAGCGCCATATTTAACAATGAAAAAACAGTTGACTAGAAAAATTTCGATGGTGTTTTGTTTTCTTGTAACAATCAAAAAAACAAAAAACCATAGGATTGTTGTAGAATTTTGTTTTTTATCAATTGTTTTCATTATATCGCCCCTTTCAAACTGAAAAATGAAAGATTCATTTTGAAAACTAAAATTGTTATACTAAAAATATCTGCTGCGAAGCGTCACAGTACTTTCTTTTACTTTAATTTATGAAACTCGTTGTTGGTTAAAAGAAATAAAAGCTCTTTATAACTATACATATAAACAGAACTATATGCATAAAACCAATATATGTAAATATATAACATATACGAATTCCCAACTTTCACCCTAGAATCGCCTTTATTCGAATTTTCCCAGAAAAAAGTTTCAAACAAAAGTTGTAGGTATCAATGCGTCTAAGAACTATAGAAAGTTTAAAGAAAATCGTTAGAGCCGTTTTCGAAAAAAATTGAAAAAGCTCAAAAACTCTAAGAATAAAGTGGAGCTTTCTCTTAACCGATTTCAACCAAAAGCCTCGCGGCACAACTAGGTGAAATATGTAGGTCATATGTAGGTATATGAAGGTCAAATTCCAAGTTTGGTGAAATTCGGATAAAGCTTTCGATACGATATGGCTGTCACAAAATTTAATAATAAGTTTTTTAAAAATATTTCTTAAATTTAAACAGAAAAGCACAGGAACATAAGTGATCGACAAAGCAAATGTAACGAATAAATTGACACAAACTTTTAGACCAACCTAAGCTCAAAAGGAAGGTTTCAGGCGTTTTGATCCCCTAACAAAATATCCCCATGACAAAAATATTTGCAAAAAAATATTTCATGCAATTTCAAAACTTTACAATTTTCTGACAAAAACTGTATTTATTTGACCCCCCCCCCCCAATTATTTATTGAAACAGTGTTAAATTGACCCCCATGACGTGTTCATGTTAAATGCGCTAAAAATGTGTTAACTAATGTCGAAGGGGTCCAATTGTGAAGAAAAAATTATAGTCATTGTTCGTTTACCCGATTTTCTTAAAATTGACTGAATGTGCACTTCTTGACACCGCGAAGTTTTACACAAAACTAAATGCCTGAGTTTTGCCTGAGGATATTTTGTCGTGGAGATATTTTGTCGGGGGGATATTTTGTCGGGGATCAAAACGCATGGAACTGAAACTATAAGTGAATAAAATTTTCATCTTTATTGGATTGGTTGGTTAAGAGGACATGTTAAAGATTGTCATTGTCTACGAACGTAGCCAAAGGTACGAGAACGCACTAAATAAAAATAGAAAGAGAAAGAATAAAAGAGAGCATCAGAAAAGAAACGTATCTTAAAGATAAAATTTTAAATAAAACGCTTAATACTTTTAAGGGTTGGACGGGGAGGGAGGGGGGGGTAGATTACCCAATAGACAGTTACATATCGTTTGCTCATAAATAAGCAATTTGGTTAGTGAATCTCAAAAATAGCAGGAAACTTTGAAAAATCCAGGAATATTTAGGTTCGGAGAGAAGGAAGAATAGTAAAAGGGGAGTTAGCAGATAGTAAGAAACTTTTTTAAGTTTTTTTAGGTCATTTAAATCATGTCTATAGTTGAAATTAATACACGAGCCGTCAAATGATTATCTTTGAACATGAAACATTCTAGATTGTTCCATTGGAACTTTAATAATAGACATTTAAACAGTTTCATTATTCAATGGTCAACGGTTTTTGGAAGAATCTAGAAGGTTCAACAAACTCTCTAGAAAATTTCAAAATATTTTTAGTTGCCTACTAACAACTATACAAGTACCTGTATTCAGTGGAATGAAGTCAATCTGAACACTTCAGTTCGTGAATACAAGTGAAAGTGATTCCGAGTGATATAAAAGTGATTTTGCAGTAATTTTTTGTGATAAGTTATTGATCACAAGTAAAGATAAATAAAATTATTGGTTATTTAAATGTTTTGGTGATATACCCATAGAAATTCAAGAACCCGTGACGAATACTTAATTCCAGTGTTTCTCAAAACTTTTTTTACTTTTAAAATACACTTTGAAAATAAACAACTTGAAGGTTCAATGCTTGATTTGAATATGAACATTTGATTTGAGTTTGCGATTGTTTTCAGTCATATTTAAATCAAGTAGCTTGGAAATCAAGTAGGGAATCTTTCAACTTCTCAATAGAGTAGAGTGGGTGGAAAAACATTGAACATTTAAGGGGAAGGGAGGCAAATTTATATTCAAAAGCATTATTCTGAGACTCTCCAAATATCTTTTGTGATCTTTTTGATGGTCAGAACCCTCACTATGAGAATCACCGGTGGTATCACGAACAACTGGTTCTTCAAAGTTTCTAGTCCTTTGAAATTTGAGGAGTATCACGTTAACAATGAGTTAAGTTAGTTCATTGTTTAACTAGTCAGTTTTCACTAATTACTGTCACTCAATTATTGGTACTGTTTCCCTTAATTTCACAATGTTCACAATTTATTTAACACGGTTCACTTTCACTTTTTGTTTTAGCACTGATCACTTTCACTATTTATTTTAACACGGGCCGAAGATTTATGTCACATTCGTCGAAGATTTATTTCAATACTGAACTGCTGGTCTGTCTTCTTGCTTATTTATACCCAACCAACACTGTTCTCGAACATTCGAAACGCTAAAATTCTCAATTACTAGAATATTCGATTCCATTGTTTTGATGTCTGTCTTTTCATTTTCTTACTATAAAAATCGCTGCATTTGGCAGAAAATTTTCGAGCTTTCAAGCTTATTTTGGATAAATAAAAGTATTAGCTTTAAGCAAAAGCATAAGTTATATATAAGGAAGATTATTTCCATTACTTTTGTAACACTCTGTACAATTACTGCTGTTATGTGAGAGGAGAAACAGGGACAAAATGATTTTTTAAAAAGTGTGATATTAAAACGATGGAAATAGAGAGATGAATACACACACACACACACATACACAAAAATATTATTATTTGAATGTGTTCGCTCATTTCCATTACATATCCTTTCGCGCAACCCTTGATCATCATTGTCGCATCACGGCCCTCAATCCACCCCCAATGGGGGTGGTGTGCTGTGAGTTTGTTTCCTCTGAGCCCCTGTGTGTGTTATGGACTCATATCTATACACTTTACACTCGGATGGTTGGATTTTTTTTGTTAACAATTTTCCAAGAGGAACTTAAGGGTGGGGGGAGGGCATGGAGTAAACGGATATTGAAGTTTTTTTCGTTTTCATGTGGGTCATTTGTATCTCATTGTAGTCTTACAAACACAGATCGATTCAAAATTAACAAGCTGTCACAGAGAAAATTCAGGTGACAATTTTTTTTAGTTCCTCTCACTGAAGATATAAATTTGAAAAAGGGTCGTGGTGCAAAAAGCCCGGACAATTTATTCCCTTCATTTTATGTTTTCTTCGTGAAAAACAAATAGTAATTTCGTTTGGTTGTCATCATCATCAACTTTTCGAACGTATAGTAGACGATGATGACGAGTTTCTATGATCATCATTCGTCGACTGACTACCCCCCCCCCCCCCCCCGACCCCATCGCATCCCAACCCCCCATTTCCCAGCGTCTCTCATTTCTTTTATTCCCACTCGGAAAATATCATTTTGTCCATGTCTCTCTATGTTTCGCTACCACCATCAACCATCTTAATTCTGTCTTTGGCGAATCCAAAAAGATGGAAAAGGCATTGACCGGAAAATCTACACGAAGCGAACGCGTATGAAAAATGAATACAAAAAACACACATACAAACAAAAAGAATAAATAAAGATGACGAGAAAAACTTTTATATAAGTGTCGAGGAATCATAAAAATACGGCTAATAATAAATTCAAACACGACACTATGACTGTGTTGAATTGGTAATGGGACAACATGAGAAAATTTTCCCAGATGAAATTTTCGCCGTTTCGTTCGCGATAATGAAAACATTTTTCAGTTTGTGTTTATAAAATTCAATGTGGCACGTGGAAAATTTCTTGCCGAACTAATTAAGGCCTTAATTGTTTCGTTAAGGCTTTTTATTGAGTGTTTTACGGCCCCAAAATTATTTACATAAGTTAATTAAAAAGGGGACAAGAGGTGGAGCGAGAAACGGTGAGATACGCAATGTTTGTTGCTTGGACGAAACAAGAAATAAGCGTGCCGAACGTTTGACGATGAGCGTGGCCATTTTTCTGGTAAATTTGATTAATTTCTGTCTAAAATAAACGGTTTAATCTTTCGTAACTTAAAAATTAACGCTATTTGAGAGAAATATTCTACTTGAGTAAATCTAGCAAAAAAAGATTTTCTGTGTTCGGTTAAAACTTACTACTTGACTTGATTTTCAAGCAACTTGCCTCGTTTTCAAGCTACTTGATTTAATTTTAAAAGGTTCTTTTATTCGATGGAAATTTTATAAAACGTTTCAAAAAGCAAACTTGATTTACTTTAAATTGTTGATGAACACAAAAATTCACGTAAATTCAATCATTTTTCAAATCGCTCATATCACTTGAATCGCTTCGATTCACCAAATAACTGCGTGTCCTTATACAGGCAAAAAATGTATTCTCGAACATTCCAGAAAGTTCGATTGCCGAACCTTCTAAAAACTTCCAAAATCATTGGATATGAATAATGGAAGATTCTAATCTCCATTGTCAGAATTTCCATAAAACAATCTAAAATATTCCAAATCGTTTACATCGCTGTTCGTTTCTCGTTTATGGTTCGTTACAGAATTAATTGTGCCAATTGAACCGAGCCTTCGTTAAAATGGAGGCCAAGTAGCTTGAAAAACAAGTCAATGAATGAATTCCTATACAATAACATCGTCAGACATTCCTCGAAATTTTCCAACTTAAAGTAAAACTTTTTGAAGTTATCGATTTTTCATAAGAACCCCAGCAAACAATTTATAGTTTTTTTTTTAAATGATGATGCTTTCATCCCCTTGACTCCAGGTGGCACAATTATGAGGGCGGCAAACTACAGTTAAGCTACCAAAAACTATAGAACTAACAAGAAAATTCCTTACAATTATTTTTGGGTATTAACAAGTGTTTTAATTGGAAAAATAGGAGAAAGCAAATTTCTGATTCGTTTTGGTTGTTTTTACTCTATTTAACTAGATATTTACAATTTGATTTTTAAGTAACTTTGCCAAAATTGGACTTGAAATCAAGTCAAACTCAAGTCAAATATTGGTATTTGACCAAGATATAAATCGAAGTAGGGCCCAGAAAAACCTCTTAAAAACCACCTTAATTATTTTCATTTTTGAGTGGCTTTTATGTATTAAGTTTGTTTATATTTTATTAATCTATCTATTTCCTAAGACGTGTCACTTGTTAAGTGAGACGCCAATTGTCATTTCCCGGCAAATCTCGTGAAGTTTTCAACGATCATTGGCAAAATGTTGACAAAACACTGAAAAGAAAATAGCATCAATATGGGGCCAGCTTACATAATACGAATTTGAATTTGTCATCTCACGGGACAAGTGACACGTCATACAGAATAAGACCTTACGGTTTCACTTAAGATTCCTATAATACATAGCCCTTAGTTAATCTAAACAACGATTCATCAAGTCAAGTAAGTCGAGATTTTGAGCTTTTTTAACTTTAAAATAAAATTAATTACCAATACTTGACTTGATTTAAAATTAAATTTGAGTTAAATAGCTTGAAAATTAAATAAAGTAGTGACTAAATTCTAAATATTTAAAATTTTTCAAGCAATAATCAAGTGAAAAGACCACTGTTTTATGTTTTATGTTTTAACAATTTATTTTTCTTTTACATGACGTTTCGTCGGTGTTATTCCGACTTCATCAGACTCTAACAAATAATAGTAACAGACAATTAATAAAAATTAAATTAAAAAGTTTTATAACAAAAATACATAAATACCTTGAAAAAACTGGAAAGAAGTAGGCGTAGAACTTTTATTATTTTTTTTTATTACACTATATGGAAAAAAATTTCTCCTTAAATGCTCCTTCAGAATCTGCATTTGATCCAGGTGTAAAGTTAACCGTTACTTAGTTATATATTTTTTTAAACTAAAAAAATCATTAATAAAAATTGCTATAAATTCCAAATAAATAATTTTTTATTACAGTTTTTTCGTTCAAAAAATTGCTCCTTAAATGCTCTTTCCAAATTCACAATTGCTCCAGGTGTATGAATAACCGTTAAATAGTTATTCAATTTTTAAAAAATTAGATACAACCTCAACAACTAAAATCGCTATTAAAATCCAAGTTACTAACTTTTTATTAAAGTTTTTTCTTTCAAAATTTTTTTCCATAAATGCTCTTTCTGTATCCACAATTGCTCCAATTGTAAAGTTAACCGTTAATTAGTTATTCAATTTTTAAAAATCAATTTTTTAAAAATTGATTTTCTATTTACCTATTAATTATAACTATTCCTGGAGCAATTGTGTATTTGAAAAGAGGTATTTAAGAAGCAATTTTTTAAAAAAGAAAACTTAAAAAAAATTAGTTTGGATTTTATAGCGAATTTAATTGTTGAGGCTATGTCTAATTTTTACAAAATTGAATAACTAATTAACGGTTAAATTTACACCTGGAGCAATTGTGGCTCTGGAAAGAATATTCGAGAAGCAATTTTTTGAAAGGAAAATACTTTAAAAAGTTAGTTATTTGGATTTTCATAGCAATTTTAATTGTTGAGGTTATGTCTAATTTTATAAAAATTGAATAACTAATTAACGGTTAATCACACACCTGGAGCAATTGTGTATCCGGAAGGGGTATATGAGAAGTAATTTTTTGAACAAAAAAACTTTAAGAAAAAATTATTAACTTAAAGTTTATTACGATTTTAACTGTTGTGTTTTTTTGTTTTTTAAAAATTGAATAACTAATTAAAGGTTAACTTTACACCTGGAACAAATGCAGATTCTGAAGGGGAAATATTTTGGCATATAGTTTAATAAAAACAATAGAAGTTCTACGCTAACTTTTTTTCAGTCTTGAAAAATCTGTTAAAATTGTCATACACATTTTTATTACGACACACTTTAAAAATAAAAAATAAAATAAAAATTGTGTCGTTATAAAATTGGATATGACAATTTTAACAGACTTTTCAAAGTATTACTTTTTCAATGTTTATTTATGTATTATTATTGTAAAACATTTTAATTTAATTTTTTTTAATTGTCTGTTATAATTTTTTGTTAGATACCAGATGAAGTCTGAATAACACCGACGAAACGTCGTGTAAAAAAATACATTTTTGAAACATAAAACAGTGCTCTTATCACCTAAGAATTGCTTCAAATATTAAACTATTAAGACCTAAAAATTATAATAGTATTATAATATAGTCACAAGTCTAAAATGTGCCGCCATATGTCAAAGGGAGGGCCACCATTTTATGACTCTGGGGATGGTCTGACCTGCTCTCAGCGAGGGGGGCCGAACCAATCACCAGCCAAATTCTATCGTTCCAGAAAAACTAGAAAGTGGTGGCGAGAGATAGTTTCCAAGAAAATTAGAAAGTTGTGGCTCCTGGCAAAGGAATAATGGAATTGAATGTGCTTGAAAGATTCCGAAACCTTTTATAGGCTCCGGACAAGCATTCGGCGAGTCAGTTCTGGAAATAAATAGTGGACGTGAACAGTCTTAAAATAAATAGTGAGAGTGATCAGTGCTAAAATAAATAGTGAACGTGAACTGTGTTAAATAAATTGTGAACATTGTGAAATTGTGAGTGACAATAATTAGTCAAATTAAACATTAATTATTTATAATATTTTAATTGTTAACGACTCAGGGTACGAATTTTCTCAATTTTATGACAAGTAAATCAAAAATAATTTGAACTGTTAAAAACATTTTATACAAAAAGCTCAAAAAGTTTCATATATGATAATTTTTATCTTATGTATACGTTTTTTTTTTCGATTTTCACCTCTCGACCGTCGATTTTTGACACTAACAAATTGCATTTTTGAAATAAATTTTTTCCACGTTTCAAGTTACCAAACTGTCGCCTTTTTCTGAGTTTTTTTTTCTTCATTTTATTTTGTGATTGAACACATCGCCATCAATTTCTCCCACACGCCCCCGTCTATACGTTTCGTTCGCTTAATACGAAAAGTTTTCAACTCGCCGCGTCATTTAAGTTTTTCGAAAAATAACACACACACACATACACATATATATATATATATTTATATATATATATATATATATATATATGAAAAGCCCTTTTTTTAATAATACATACTTTGGTATATAAGAGGAAAATATGAAAATTTATTGCATGGTTGATGGAAAAATGATTTTTATTGGCTGGTCTTGCGTTTGGCTGATGCCGGTGACCTTACATTAAGTGTTCCACCCTTCATATCTCGTATGCATATAGAACGACCAACGACATTTTTATACTTGAGAGGATCTAATTCCATCCCCTGGCTTAAGCCCTCGTCTTCAACCCCCGCCCAACACACAAATCCAACCGGGATTATTTCGAAATGAGACTCGCTTTCTCTCATACGAGAGAAAATCTCCCGAAAAAAAAATTTAAATCAATAAAATTTCATTTTATGTATCTGAATATTTGCGGGTTTTTTTTTTTATCTAAGATGTAAAACATTAATCCAGGCGATTCTTCCAGGAGATATAAGGAAACGCCTCGAAGAAAACGTATAAAACGATTTGTAAATTTTCCTATCTTGTAATTGTGAAAAATATTATAATAAATTATTTGCGGCTCAACAACGATCAGACAGCAACAGAAAACGAACGAGCCGGGTAAGAGAAAGACAAATGATAAACGAAGATTAAGGGATGGTGAACAAAAAAAAAAGTGGGAAATTCGCACATAATTTCATGCACACGACGACGCCGACTGCTATTATTAAGGTTATGTTCGAACATGGAACATTGTTAGATGAATTGCACCGGGAACTGAAACGGGAATGGGACGGCAGTGTGGTGCTCGGGAGATGAATAGTCGGGATTAAGACACGAAGATGAAAACACGGCCGACTACGTCGACGTTTCGGTCCTGAACGCCAGTTTTTCCCTCATGATAATGATATAATATATTATGTGAAAATTAACGTTTTTGTAAAAAAGTGAACTTTTGCAAACCAAACGTCAAAAATGGGGAGGGTGGAGGCCCTTATTAAAATTTTAACCGATTCGTGAATGTAAGCCGATTATATTATATTAAGAGAGTTTGGTCGGATCGAATCAATTGAGCAAATAATTCCCAAACGAAATACAATCGACTCGATTTGGGAATTAAATTATTATCGATCGAACGTTTCTAACTATAATATTATTACAATAGACATTTACCTGGCTTTTTTTGTGTCATTCAGTCACCTATAGGTTTCTTTAATTAACTGATGAAATATGTTAGTGGGACATTCAATATATCTAAAACAGGTTTCGATTAAATGCATTATGCACCTCGATTATCTATTGGTGTCAATCTAATAATCGATAGTAATTTTTACTAAAAACATATTTTGCTATGAACGTACGGAATCTTTTAATCAATCAGTTAAATTTAGATACACTCAGCGAAGCGAGCGGGTATCAGCTATTATACTTAATAAGAGTCAATTTTTTTTCAAAAACGTATAAATATTTTCTTGTACAAAGCTTAAATTTACTTCAAAACCTTTTTTTTTTCTTCTAAAAAAATTTAAGCTTTGTACCTGAGCTTTTTCACCATTGAAATCATCAAATAATTTGCCTATATTCAAAACCAATTTTATTAAAACGCCATTCAATTACGTTAAAAGTAAATAAGTTCCAAAAACGAGTTTCGATAAAGCTTTAAAGCACAACATATCGATGAATAGAGTCATGAAAAACGTTTATAGATCAATCAATTTCTATTTGTACGAAATTTTCAAAAGTATTAATTCAGATAGAAAATAAATTTCCTTTAATAAAAGAGTCGATTTAAATAATTTAAATACAAGAAATTAAATTATATCAAATTTCTCTCGTATTGTATTGAATTCTCCGGGGATTGTCGCTTCCAAAACAATATCGTTACTCATTTACCTCGACGCAGGGAGGAAGAGGCAAAGACGTAGAAGAAAAATGCCCCAAAATGTACGACTATATGTTTAGAAAAGTAATTAAAACTTTCCACCAAAATATAATTTACATTTATATTTTATTAAGCGAGTGAGGGAGCACAGTTCATGGACCAAAAAAAGCTGAAAAGCTCATCATTCCCAACCAGACAAAACTCGCGCGCTTATCTGGGAAATTAAATGATTTAAATTTTGGTCCATTAGCATCACATCCAGATAGTGGTGGTTAGAATTTAAATTTCATCCCCTTTCTCACTGATGTTAGTTTTTACGTTTGTCTTAGACACGAACGAAAGTTTTGCTTTATTTTTTCCACAGCTTGTTACCCATACGTATCGTTATCGATTTTAAATGGTATCGAGAGACATTTTGCTGAATAAGTCAAAAATTTCGAAAAACATTTGGCAATAAAAAAAAAACCCGTACAGCAGATTAAATCTATAGCTTCTGCACTTTAATATTGCAGACAGATATTATCGATATAGTTTCGCTCATTCGTAAAATTGTGAAATTATTTCCCGAGAAAAGATGTTTTTTTCTTGTCTTGTGTTGCAAAGATGAAAAGTTACAAGTTTAAATTCGTTTACTTTTTCCCTTCTGGTTCTGGTGAATTTTTCGCTTTGATGTCATGTTCTTGTCAGATTTAAGATATGTTTGTGTTTGCCAATTTGACAATGTCGGTCGCATTTTAAGTTTTCGTATTGTATAATTAAAAAAAAAGTTGTCCAATTTTTACCGCAGTGTAGGAGTGAATTGTTCATTTTTTGTCAAAGAAAATTGGACAATTTGTCGTTACTTTGAGGGATGAACATTTCCTTATTTATTTTTTTACATAAAAGTAGATTTAAGCTTATAGGTAAAATTGGAAGATTTATTTTTGTTGGGATAAAAATGACATCTCCTATCAAATTAAGAAACAAACAAGGGGCATTTTCAAAAAGAAATTTTATAAGCATTATCTAATACTTTTAGGAGAGAAGAAGACTGGAAAATACACAGTTCCTGTTGGGAAACTTTATTCATTCTGATATAATACATTTTTGCAATGTCTTAGGTCTTCAAATACCATAAAACATACTTTTTATTTTAAAAAAATCCATAGTTTTAAGGATATACTACCCCCACCCCCTCCAACAAATTTAATAATCAAATTTTTTATAAGACTTGGTTATTTAATTAATCTGTAACAACGCTTAATATCTGAAAAATCGCATTCGATATATCATCCAATATTATGTAATTATGCTCAGTGAAGCGGGCAGGTTTCAGTTCTTTTTACTATAAAATATTAGCTTAAACCAGTTTTATTTAGGTTTGCTCATCGAAGCGGGCAGGTATCAACCAATAGGCCAATAATCTTACCACTTAAAATCAATCAAGGCAAAGAACTCGGGTTCAAATCTTGGTGGACCGAATTTTTTTTTTTTTTTTTTTTTGTTACCCATTTTTATTTACTATTTGTGTTGCACAAGGAGTGCTAAAAATAACCTAAAACACGTTTTGTCATAAATTTGGTGCCAATAAGCTTATTTCGTTCAACAGTAAGCCTTCAATTTGATGCATTCTGCATTTCTATCAATTCTACAACGAAAACTGCTAAATTAAGAAAAAAATTCACGAGATCAATTTTGTTGGAAACTATATGATCTTGAATTTGTTTAAGTATAATTTTTACCTGAAAATGACTATGCTTCGAGTTAGAATCAAAAATACACCGAAGATTATAAATCTTTTATAAATCAAGAAAATATGAATCGTAGCTAGCTTAGTTTATAGAAAACAGGTTGAAATCTTGGATGTTGCCATGTTTTTTAAACAACAATGGATTTAAAACAAAAATTGTTGACACTTAACATAACCTTAAAAAAATCGTTTTGCTTTCTGGTGTAATTAGTAAAAGTAAAAAAGGAAAAATAATAATCGGGTTGATTTTCAATTTTGAGTCTGATATAGCGACATCGTATCGACTGTTTAATTTGTTTATGAAACTTTATATTTCATCTTGTTGTGCCACGAAGCTTTTGGTTGAAATCGGCTAGCAGGAAGCCTCATTTTACGCTTTAGGGTTTTTTCAATTTTTTTTAAAAATGGCTCTAACGATTTTCTTTAAACTTGCTATGGTTATTAGACTCATAAAAGCCTTCAACTTTTATTTGAAACTTTTCCCTGGGAAAATTCAAATGTAGGAGGTTCTGGGGAAGAGAGTGGGAGTTGGTATGATTAGTAAATTGAGTTCTATTTATAATTATTAAGTTTATTCAACCAACAACGGGGTTCGTTTATAAGAAAGCTCTATGATGGGTTGCAGATTTAGAGCTAAAAAGTGCTTATTTTAATAATCTCTGCTTTATTCTAAAACGAAAACCAACGAATTTAGGAAAATGTTAAGAATACATTTTGTAGAAAATTGCTTCGTTTTTAATATAATAAAGGATAATTATTCGAACTGCAATCAAAAATATGCCAAAGTTGATTACATATGAATCCATTATTTGCCTTGATTTTTTGGTTACTTGACTTGATGTTCAAACTACTTGATTTAAGTTTGACTTAAAATCAAGCCAAATTCAAGTCTAATGGCAATAGTTAGTAACTATGTGTCAAAAATTTGCTCCTCGAATGCTCTTTCCGGATCCAAAATTGCTCCAGGTGTATGAATAACCGTTAATTAGTTATTTAAATTTTAAAAATCACACATAACCTTAGCAATTAAAATTGCTATTAAAATCCAAGTTACTAACTTTTAACTAAAGTTTTTCCGTCCAAAAAATTACTCCATAAATGCTCTTTCTAGATCCACAACTGCTCCCAAGTGTAAAGTTAACCGTTAATTAGTTATTCAATTTTTTAAAATCCACTTTTTACAATTTGATTTTCTATTAACCTATTAATTATAGCTATACCTGGAGCAATTGTGTATTTGAAAAACGTATTTAAGAAGCAATTTTTTGAAAAAAAAAACTGAAAAATATTTTAGTTTGGATTTTATAGCGATTTTAAATGTTGAGGTTATGTTTAATTTTTACAAAATTGAATAATTGATTAAAGGTTAACTTTACACTTGCAGCAATTGTGGATCTGGAAAGAAAATTTGAGGAGCAATTTTTTGAACGAAAAAAATTTCGTAATAAGTTAATAATTTGGAATTTACCAGCCATTTTAATTGTTGAGGTTATGTCTAATTTCTTAAAAATTGAATAACTAGTTAATGGTTAATCATATACCTGGAGCAATTGTGGATCCGGAAAGAGCATTCGAGGAGCAATTTTTTTTAAGAAAAAACTTCAAGGAACGATTATTAACTTAGATTTTACAGCGATTTTAAATTGTTGAGGTTATGTCTAATTTCTTAAAAATTGAATAACTAATTAACGGTTAACTTTACACCGGGAACAAATGCAGATTCTGAAGGAGCATTTGAGGAGCAATTTTTAAACCAGCTAATTGTATTCATGCAAATCGACCAAATAAAAATTCAATTTTCGACTCGGTTCGAATGCAATACGCGGATTTCTTTCTATCAATCAGATTGGTTCTCGGCATTTGGCTCGTCTTCTCTTAAGTGTATTCATCGGTTCTTTAACGTCTTTTCAATATATACCCTTATAATAATATAGTCTAAGACTTGTCAACATTAAATGCAAATCGTTCGAAGCGATTCACGTATTTTATCTTATCCCGGAAAACATTGTTGCAAATGTGCGCTTTAAAACGCCAATAAACGCCATTTTAGATTTATAGCTAGAATTTACTAGGTATATTTAAAGGTAGATGTTTAATGCATTTCGTGCAATGAGAGATAAAGATTTTCTTTTTTTCCTTCTTCTATTTTTGTGAGTTGATGAACCGGGGGAGATGAAAGGATCGACTTCAAGTGATATCCACTTGTGTGTATGTGCGTGTTCCTATGACACCAAGCAGGAAAAAATGTTGAAGCCACTCAGACACAGAGAAACGGAGACTCAAACAAAAAAAAAATCATCCCATTTCAAGGCTTCAAGTCATTGATAAAAAATTTGAATTTTGTCACAAAAATTCCATATGAAGTGTGTTTTAATTTTCTTCTTTTATCGATTCCTGTGTCCTACGGTTCGCTTGTGGTCCTTTTGTTGAACAAGCTTAAGGACATGATATGGAATATTTGCCCGCGACATCTCTCGACCAATCTTGTCAAGAACTCACTAAAGAATATCATCCAGCAACAAAAACTTGAGAAGCGAGGCTCATCGGTGACAGTTCCTGGAGGATAGAATATACACGAGGACATAAAATCCTCCAGCTATTGTACGATACACCACCACCACCACCACGCTCTCGAGACTTCCAAGGAAAAAAGCGATGAGATTTTTTGAAAACTTAAACTTTCAAGTTGTCTTTGTGCGTTTTTACTTAATTTTTACAAAAGTTGCAACCAAAAGAAAAATTGGAATTTTTGCAATGAATTGTCGTCGGTAAATATCCACGTGAAACGTTCAAATAAATTGAATTTCAGTGGCGCGCAAATGGCGAGAAACATAATTATATTCTAAATGTGAATTATTTAAGGGTCGATCGGTGGGGGGTGGAGGGATGAAATTAAAGCCGGCTTCATGGGGGTGTTCATTGGTTACACAGACAAAAACTACCGTCTGGTCGCCCCGGTAGGGTTGTGGAGACCAGGGATTATGGTTTTGCGTAACACATCGAGTCCATTTCGGCGTTGCGGTGCAACGCTCTTTCTATCTGCATATTTACACACTGTTTAAATATATGAATTTCATCCCTGACTATATGGGGAGAGTTCCAAGGAGGAAAGAGATGATGGAGGCAAAAGATGGAGTGTACAGAGCAAGTTTTCCTCGTACTCTGCTATAGCTCATGATGCAAAATGGGCGCTAATTAATTTAATAAAGTCGTAAAACTGTCCAATGCATCCACAAACCATTCCCATATTTATATATTCGTAAAGGCCCCGCATACATCCCCCGCTCATTATCTTTCGGTCTCGTTTCGACAAACTTCTGCTTTCGTTACGACCACAATTCAAAATTGTAATCAAATCATAATTAAATACATAGGTAATCCATTGAAAATTAAGTCACCTATACCAGGAAGGTATCCATCGATTTTCAGATATGTTAACTTTATCAAATTTAAGGGTTGAAACTGATTCTTAAAGTTGTCACTTAAAATTGAATTTTGAATTTAAAATTTTTTTAACTGAGCTTCTTAAAAAATGGTAGATATTTAGAGATGATTTAAGGGATGCTAGTTATAAGGGTTGATAAATTTTTATTGACAAAAAATTTTTTGTCTGATTTGAAACGGGAAAAACTTTTTAAGGGATGGAAACTTTACTAAATATTTAGGTAAATATCATAATTTTAATATTTTCCAGGTTAAGATAAAAGCTCATAAAAATCGTAAAGACCAGTGCTTTTAGCCTTTGAAAATGGTAAAAAGTGAAAAAAAATTATAGTAGAATGAAACCCATTGAAAAAGGAAGAGGATATAAGAAAAATGAAAGAAAAAATAAATGAGGTGAGGAAGTGGAATAGGGGATGGTTTTTAAGGGTAGAAATGGTTTATCTCGATTTCCGACAAAACTACAAGTCCTATGGAAAAAAGTTAAATTGCAAAGTTGTAGATAATAAGTAGATCTACAACTTTTGTGCTAACATTTTTTTTACTTAACCTCAAAATTTATGTGAAAAATTAAAATTACCAAGTTTTTGGTTCTTAATTTTTATCTTTTACAAAAAAAAAAAAATTTACAAGAAATTTGGTGAAAACTTATATTTTAATGTCCCAAATACTCTGTCTTTTTTATTTTAAAATATTAATTTTTTCAATCGAAAATTCTCACGTCAAACCATCTGATTTTTTAAAAAAGTCGGTGGGCTTTTTGTTTGTTGAAAGCTCTACTTTTTGATGGTGCAAAAAATATAGATTACAATGTTAAACGTTCCCAAAAAATGCAATAAATAAAGTGTAAATTTTAATAAATTGCTCAAAATTGTATAATAATAATTGTATAATAATTATAACGATATTATTATATTCTTTTGTAAAGATAAAGTTAAAAAAAAAAACAAAAATTTGTAAGTAACTTGTAACTTGTAAAAATTGTAAGGTTATGTGAAAAAAATGTTAGAACAAAAGTTGTAGATCTATTTATTACCTACAACTTTGCTTTTAATTTTTTTTTCCGTAGGACTTGTAGTTTTGTCGGAAATCGAGATAAACCGTTTCTACCATTAAACCCCTCCACCTTTTCCACTTTCCCACGTCAGATCGTCTGTAATTTATTTTTCCTTTCATTTTTGTTTTATTTTCTTCCTTTTCTAATGGCTTTCATCGTACTATAATTTTTTTTCTGTTCAAAAATTATCTACCCAGGTCTAGTAAGACTACGTGAAATTTAAGATTTTTATGATTTTAAAGCTCAAAGCTTTCAAAAAATAGAGGCGTTAGATTTTGGTTAAAACAAGATGATAGATTAAAACGTTTCTTAAAATGAAGAAAACTGGTGGATATTAAGGGCATTAAAAGTGAAAGCTCTCAAAATAGTGCTTTTATAAATATCTCGTGTCCTGTGCTTTTTAAAAGAATATCTTAATTATTAACAAAATGATAGAACACTTTTCTTATGAGTTTAAGTTGGGAAATTTTGATACAATCAACCGTTTTGCAAAAAAGAAGGGAAATAAATTTCAACCCTTATAATTTTTGCTTTTTAAATCTAATCGACGTGGATTCTAGTTGTAGTTTTTATAATTTTTAATTTTTATGTGCAAGTTGCAGTTAATTTGTAGTGATTAAATGTACAGCTTTGGAGGTTCGATTGAAAGCTCCAATTTCCACCCTTAACAAGTGTTTTTACCCATAAAAAATATATGGTCACTAGATTTTGATTAAAAATTACATACTTATCTAATATGAACCAAATTAGAGATATTTAATACAAAAAAAAAAACTTAAAGCTCTAAAATCAAGCTTTATTAAATATTTTGTTATCGGTGCTTTTTTTGGGGATTTTTAGCTATTTAAAGTTATTTTAAGAGTTTGGTACTCTAAAAATTTTATATAATCAACCACTTTTCAGATACAAGGAGATTGAATTTCAACCCTTATAACTTTTTGCCTTTTTAATCAAATCGAAATGCATTTTTTCGTTGTTTTCTTCATTTTTTAGATCCATTTTAAGTCCAATCTTAAAAAAATAAAATAAAAATGCGTGAACACTGCATAAATGCAGATTTAAGGGTTGGTGCTTGGCGCCTATTTCAACCCTCTGAAAAGTGTATGTCAGAAATAGATAAGATAATGATTTAAGATAACATTTATATAAAATTGAAGAGCATGGAAAGTTCAAAGCTCTCATATAAAACTTTAAAAAGATCTTTAGTTGTTCGGAAAATATAGATTTGGAGATAGAAGGCAAAAAAAATTTCAACCCTTATCACTTTAACCTTTTTAACTTGATAAACAAGAAACCACCTGTTTTTTGCATCATTTGGATCAAAATTATTTCTTAAAAAAGACTTAAAATCAACTATAGAAGGGATTATTTTTAAGGGTTGATTTCAACCCCTAAAATTA
This sequence comes from Sisyra nigra, assembly GCA_958496155.1. Classification (NCBI taxonomy): domain Eukaryota; kingdom Metazoa; phylum Arthropoda; class Insecta; order Neuroptera; family Sisyridae; genus Sisyra; species Sisyra nigra. The sequence goes on from OY292317.1 coordinate 42,242,872, forward strand.
TTTTTACAACACTTAAATTTTGAAAAAAATAAACGTTATTTATAAGAACGTCCAATCTTAAAAAAGTCCAATCTTAAAAAAATAAAATAAAAATGCGTGAACACTGCATAAATGCAGTTTTAAGGGTTGGTGCTTGGCGCCTATTTCAACCCTCTGAAAAGTGTATCTCAGAAATAGATAAGATAATGATTTAAGATAACATTTATATAAAATTGAAGAGCATAGAAAGTTCAAAGCTCTCATATAAAACTTTAAAAAGATCTTTAATTGTTCGGAAAATATGGATTTGGAGATAGAAGGCAAAAAAAATTTCAACCCTTATCACTTTTACCCTTTTTAACTTGATAAACAAGAAACCACCTGTTTTTGCATCATTTGGATCAAAATTATTTCTTAAAAAAGACTTAAAATCAACTATAGAAGGGATTATTTTTAAGGGTTGATTTCAACCCCTAAAATTATTTTTACAAAACTTAAATTTTGCAAAAATAAACGTTATTTATAAGAACGTTTAAAATTAAATTCAATATTTTTATACGCGAAATGCTATAAATAAAACGATCGACCCCCTACCCTTGAAAAATTGATGTCGAACAGAGCGAAAAAGTTTTTCCATTAAAATTATTATTTGACATAATTGGAAACTTTGTCAAGTTTTGATTTTCATACTTTTATCCTGCAACTAAACACTTCCTTCCCAACTAACAGAGTTTGGTGGGTAGTCAAGTCGGAATTTATCGCCACCAAACCACCCCCGACCACTTTCCCCAACGAAATATCTACCACAAACTTCCTGTCAAATTCCCGCACAACAAAATCAAAGACGAAAACATCGACGTGCTATATATCTAAAATAATTGTATCGAAAACTTTTTCCCTGACTTCCGGCTCGGAATCGAGTGTTTTGTTGGTATAGGGGATGGAAGCGTGATGAATGCAATCCAACTATTTTCCACTTGATGGTTTTTTTTTTTTTGAAGAGGAAAACTTAATTAAGGGACGATTTTTTAGTTGCAAGTCGATTTATTGCGAGAGAGAAACGGAGGGGTTTTTATTGTGTTTATTTTGTGCATTTTAGTTGCATTTTTGCATTGTTTATTTACACAATTATTGTTTCCCGGCAAATAAACGTGAAACAAGTTTACTTGAAAATAATTAGTACGTCTGTGTAAGGGTGTAAATATGTGATAGAATAAGCTATTGAATACGCTGTGTGCTACCAAAAGGATGGGGGGGTTGTTTGTGAGATGTGGTATGAGATGAAGATGACGAGTCGCATGTTTTCCAACGAACGAAACGTTGTTGTGAAAACTTGATGATGAGATTATCATTATGCTCGGTATATAAACACAGTGCTGTTGTATATATAAATATAAATTTTACCATGATAAAGTGAGAAAATTTATAGCTGTGAAGATTTCACAAGAAAATCTCTGAATTTGGCTCGGACTTAACGAACACCAAAAAAAAAATAAGTCGGCTTACAGATGATTTTTCTTTTAGTTTTTCCCTGTTTCCTCTCAGAGATTTGACCTAGTTTCATGCTAGTTTCAATCTTTATACCTATACCAAGTCTTCAGGCAAGATATTTGGGAATTTCCATCAAAGAAAATTCAAGTGGAAATATTTCCAACTACTCACCAAACTTTTCGAATTGTGGAATTTCACCTTACCTGAAACCAAAATAGAATAAAATTAAAAAAAAAATAGGTTAAAAAATGTAGGTACTATACTGTTAATGAGGCTATAAAAAAATTTCAAACATCAATTTTTTTTCAGGACTCTTTTACTTGACGAAATAGACCAGTGGCGATAATTTTTGAACACAAAAAAAACCGTTTTAAATTTCATAGGATTTTTTTTAATTTTCATATTAGACCATTGCTTCTAGCCTTTAAAAATGGTAAAAAAGGAACAAAATTATAGTAGGACGAAACCCATTGGAAAAGGAAGAGAATATAACAAAAATGAAAGGAAAAATAAATTACGGTCGATCTGAGGTGGAGAAGTGGAAAAAGGGAGGGTTTTTCTCGATTTTCGACAAAACTACAAGTCCTATAGAAAAAAGTTAAATGTCAAAGATGTAGATAATAAGTAGATCTACACTTTTTGTGCTAACATTTTTTTTCACATAACCTCAAAATTTATGTGAAATATTCCAATAACCGAGGTTTTTAGTTTTTTATTTTTATCTTTTACAAAAAAAAAAAAAAATTTCATGAAATTAATTAATTTTTTCACCTTATAATTTATACATTGCCATATTAAATGTTCTCAGAAAATGCAATCATTAAAGTGTAAATTTTAATAAATTGCTCAGAATTGTACAATTATACAAATACAACTTTAAGAAATTTATTAAAATTTACACTTTAATTATTGCATTTTCTGAGAACATTTAACATTGTAATATATATATTTTTTGCACCATCAGAAAGTAGAGGTTTCAACAAACAAAAAGCTAACCGATTTTTTTAAAAAAATCAGATGTTTTGACGTGAGAATTTTCGATTGAAAATTAGGATGCTTTTTCAATATTAAGTCAAAAAAAGGTGAAAAAATAAATATTTTAAATCAAAAAAAATTATAAGACGTGCTATGTTTGAGATATTAGAAAAGGAAAAAAATATAACAAAAATGAAAGTAAAAATAAAAAGTCTTATGGAAAAAAGTTAAATAGCAAAGTTGTAGATATTAATAAGACCTACAACTTTTCTGCTAACACTTCTTTTTCACATAACCTTAAAATTTATGTTAAAAAATTCAATAATCAAGTAATTGATTTTTTTTATATCTTTAACAAAAAAACATTTTTTTCTTCATAAAATTTGGTAAAAACTTACCTCTTAAGGTCCCAAACAAACTGTTTTTTTTTATTTAAAATATTTACTTTTTTCACCTTATTTTGACTTAATATTGAAAAAGCACCCTAATTTCCAATCGAAAATTCTCAAGTCAAAATATTTACTTTTTTAAATATGTCGGTAGGCTTGTTGTTCGTTGATTCCTCTACTTTCTGATGATGCAAAAAAATATACTTTTTAAAATGTTAAATGTTCCCGGAAAATGTAATAATTAAAGTGTAAATTTTAATAAATGGCTCAAAGTTGTATTTGTACAATTGTATTATGTACAATTTTGAGCAGTTTATTAAAATTTACACTTTAATTATTGTATGTTTGGGACATTAAGAGGTGAGTTGTAACCAAATTTTATAAAGTAATTTTTTTTTTTGTAAAAGATAAAAATAAAAAAACCAAAAAATTGGTTTTTTACATAAATTTTAAGGTTATGTGAAAAAAGTATAAGTATAAGTTGTAGATCTACTTATTATCTACAACTTTGCAATTTAACTTTTTTCCATAGGACTTGTAGTTTTGTCGGAAATCGAGATAAACCATTTCTACCCTTAAACCCCTCCCCCTTTTCCACTTCCCCATCTCATATCGACCGTAATTTAATTTTCCTTTCATTTTTGTTATATTCTCTTCCTTTTCTAATGCCCCAAACACAGCACTTACTTATAATTTATTTGATTTAAAATATTTATTTTTTCATCTTATTTTGACTTAATATTGAAATAAACACCCTAGTTTTCAATCGAAAATACTCACAGCAAAATATCTACTTTTTTAAAAATTTGGTAGGCTTTTTGTTTGTTGAAAGCTTTATTTTCTGATGGTGTAAAAAATCATTACAATGTTAAATGTTCCCAGAAAATATCAATAATTAAAGTGTAAATATTAATAAATTGCTCAGAGTTGTATTTATACAATTGTTACAACACTTTTAACTATTGAATTTTCTGTGAACATTTACCATAGTAATGTATAATTATTTTACACCATCAGAAAGTAGAGATTTCAACGCACAAAAACCCCACCGATTGGTTATTTGAATTTTTCACATAAATTTTGAGGTTATGTGAAAAAAGTGTCAATACAAAAATTGTAGATCTTTTAATTACTTACAACTTTGCCATTTAACTTTTTTCACTAGGACTTTTAGTTTTGTCGAAAAACGAGATAAACCGTTTTTACCCTTAAAAACGCACCCCCTTCCACTTCCCGACCACAGATCGCCTGTAAATTATTTTTCCTTTAATTTTTGTTATATTCTCTTCCTTTTTCAATGAATTTCATCGTACTCTTATTTTTTTCACTTTTCACCATTTTCAAACGCTTTAGCCCTGGTCTACAAGCCATAAATGCATTTACGAAATGCACTATGACTCATGGCTGTTTAGTTCAACTGGATGAACTCATTTTGGTAGTGAACGACGAGGAATTTCTTAAAGCCACTTTGTTTCAATTAAGGATGGATAATAAATGCAATTAACGAATCTTAAAAAAAGGTATCACTCTAAGGGTTGATGCAAAACTACCCTCGAAATATAAATTTGCTATTATTCATTGTTTATAGATTTAAAAAAATAATTTAATGCGTTTTATACATATCTACATACAGTTTTAATTTTATTAAAAAATCTTCAATGGTTTTGTTCAAACTAATTTCAAAGATTGGGGTAGTTTCCCCCGTAACTCCAATACAAGGGGGGTAGCGGATTAAAATTGTGTTTTCAAAACCAGTCTAGGGCACTTTCCTCATGACTATCGGGCTAGACCCTTATGGAATCACTGATTTTGAGGAATATCTAGGAAGAGGGGGGAGGATAATAATTCGACCAAATGCATCATGTGACATATTAAATTTTAGTACATTACATAGTAAAATGGTCTACTTTAGGTTATATTCAAATTTTTACGAGAATTTTTTGAGCTTTGCTTATCATTCATGGCTAAAATGCTAGTCGTGCAATCAATTAACGATGCAAAATAGTAACAAGTCTAAGAATGTGCCGGCAACTGTCCAAGGGAGTGTCGCCATTTTATAATCCTGGGGTGGTGTCATCTGATCTCAGCTGAGGGTGGGCAGAACCAATCACCAGCCATAAGAGGAGCACCGTTATCACAAGATGGGGAGGAATCTTATGAAATTCCTGGAATTCGAAAATATTCTTTCTCTAATTACTTGGTCTTCGAGACCACCAAGCACGAAGCGCTAAACAAAGGAATGGAAATTTCTAGCAAACGAATTATAGGAGAGAACATTCTCAAAACTGAACAAACTAATATAAAAAGAGGTTCGTTTGAACGAAGAAGTCGGTCTTGAAATAAATAGTGATAGTGATCAGTGCTAAAAATAATAGTGAAAGTAAACAGTGTTAAATAAATTGTGAACATTGTGAAATAAAGTGACACAATAATTAGTGAATAAGTGACTGTGAAAATTGACTAGTTAAACAGTGAAAACTAACTCATTGTTAACGTGTAGTTTATAAGTGACAAAAGTGTAAGATAAATCAATAAACAAATGTTAAAAATAAATTTGTCGTCATTAAATCATTTTCTTTGTAGATCTTTATCAAGATCTTTGTTTTATTTTTTTAATTTCACCAATAAAACAGTTCTGAGCTGTTTTTAAGTTATCTTATTCTTTGGATCCTTTCGTTTTTCTTGTATTTCTTAAGAATTTTTTTTAATTTGATTTTCAAACTACTTGACTTGAATTTCAAGTTACTTGAATAAAATTTTATTTGCAAGTTGCATTCACACCTGACCGATTTTTCGTTTCATTTTCAGATCATATGCAATCGCTGTGCAAGAATCATTTTCTGCAGCATCAGTATCGGAAAATAAACGGAGCCGTGTTGCTGTCGCAAAACGAACGCAATCTCAACTGCTTCATTACGTTTCAAACGCACTCGATTCTGCAACGATTTATGTTGCGCTTCGATCTACTGCAACTCGACTGTAACGATCATCTGTACATCTACGACGGAGCACATCCCGTGGGAAACTACAAGGTTTGCTTTGCATTTTCACAGAACAACCCCCCCTTTTAAAATCGTCTCCTTTTTACCCCCACCCCCCACCACCACCACCATCCAAAACAAATTAATCTGAATATCTGTTTACGACTCTGTTATTACAACAATTAGAAATAGGAAATAATTGACGTTGTCTAAAATTTAGAATACGGGTATTGTGAAAATCCTGGTACTTCCGACAGGCTTTAACAATAGAAACGGGAATAATAATAATAATGTAGATATATGTTAGACGATAGTAATATTGTAATGAGTGTGAGTGGCATAATGTCGCACTTGAACTGTGAGGGATTTTCGGGACTTGAAACGGGAGAGAAATACGAGCACAATTAACACTAAGTGGGATCGCTGCAGATTAATCATAAATGGGAATCGGGTGAATGAGTGGCGGGCGGGGGTGAGAGTGAGTGAGCCATTGAAACAATCAAACCAGAATTACACACAACACAACTATTTCACAACCATTTCTCCACCTGCATTCAACAATATGTTCACTATAGATCTCATTCATGATGGTGATTATAGTAAAATAATAATTCGATACCGTTATGAAAGGTGATCGGGTTCGAAATAATAAAATGATCAATTTTTAATAGAAGTTACTTGAGGTTATGTTAGTTAAATATTGTTAGTTCAAAATAGGGGATTTGATCTCTTAGGGGTCAAATAATCTTACTCCAACCTTCTTAAATGTGTTCCTAATCATCGAAGGGTCACAGACCAAAAAGTTTGACCAGTACTGGTCTAAGATACAAATTAAAATTTTTTTTATTTAATATTTATTTCGCAATCTGTTATAAGACAATAAGCGAATCTGTTGAACGTATACCCTACGTATATACCCTACTTGTAGGGTAGCTCCAGAAATTACACGCGTTTCAGTCTGGCGGAATCCCCCTGTAGATGTTCGTTTAGGCGCCTGAGGTATTAGAACTGAATCTGGCTGCCTCCTTACTAACGGTAGCCATACCTAGGTCCTTATGGATGTCCTTTTACCATGGAGCATCGACAATAAGTCGCAACATCTTGGACTGAAACCTAGACAAGTCACCCTAGAGGAAGTGGCTACTGTACTGCTTCCTGTAGGGTAGCTCCAGAAATGGCACGCGTATCAGTCTGGCGGAATCCCCACTATTGTCGAGGAGGTTAACTACCAGGTGGCTAGGATTTTCGTTTTGGTGCCTTTGGTATTATAACTGAACCTGACTGACTCCTTCCTGACGGTAGCCATACCCAGCTCCTTATGGATGTCCTTGTTGGTGATTTACCATGGGGCATCGACAATAAGTCGCAACATCTTGAACTGAAACCTAGACAGGTCACCCGAGAGGGATTGGCTACTGTACTGCTTCCTGTAGGGTAGCTCCGGAAATTGCACGCGTTTCAGTCTGGCGGAATCCCCACTATTGTCGAGGAGGTTAACTGCCCGGTAGCTAGGATGTTCGTTTAGGCGCCTGAGGTATTAGAACTGAACCTGGCTGCCTTCTTCCTGACTTGGTTGCCATGCACAAGTCCTTATGGATGTCCTTGTTGGTGATTTACCATTGGGCATCGACAATTAGTCGCAACACCTTGGACTGAAACATCTGTATCATGTCAATACTAGAGCTGCTAGCAGTTCCCCAAAGTTGGATTCCATACGTCCAGACCAGTTTTAGGATGGCTTTATAGATAAATAGCTTACAATCCAGGGACAGTTGCGATCCTCGCCGTAACAGTCACCATAATTTTCTCAGCCTGATTCCAAGTTGTTGACGCTTCATGGATATATGCCATCACCATGTGAGTCGTCAATTTAAGTAAATTCCGAGATACTTGACCTCCGTCGCCTGAGGAATTTGTCTGTTGTTCATGAATACTGGAGGACAAGTATCTCTTCTGGTTGTCAAAATCACATGGACCGACTTAACATCATTGGTCTTGATTTTTCATGTCTGGAACCATTCATGGAGTGTATTTAGTGTGACTTGTAGTTTTTCGGTAGCCGCCAGTGGGCATTAGTCGCACGTAAGGACAGCCATCTGCAAAGGTAGTCATTGTGGTGTTGTCCGCAGCGCGCATCTCTGACCTGTATATGTGAGGTAAACGGTCGGTCCGAGGATTCTGCCTTATGGTACTCCAGATTTCATTTAGCAGGATGTTGATACCGCATCCTTTAATCTAACTTTGAATCGTCTATCGACACGTTTAATGATATACGGAAAAATTGAAGGCTGTCACTCTTCTAATTGGACCAAACAAAAAAGAGACATCCTACCCGTAAAAGGTTACCTTTTGGAACTTTACTAAGATAAGGTCTCAGACAGTGTTTTTAAATCTATGATTCCCAGAAGGTTCAAGAAAATTTTTGGAGGGTCACTGAATAATATTTCTCAATGTAGACTCCTATATGATCCTATTCGTAGATAGGTCCTTTGAAAAGTATCTAGTATCAAAAGAGGGTTACAGAACGATACGTTTGAGAAAGACTGGTGAAAAAAATATTTTTAAGCCTTACTAAGATGGCCAAGGATTGGTCTAATGCAGGGGTTTTAATAATGTAGCCGGCGAACCTACAGGGGTACACGTAGTGGTTGCTGGGGATCCGCGAAACAATTAAAAATAGTTAAAAAAATTGTTTATGTTACATTATAACGAACAGCAATGAAAAGAAATGAAAAGAAATGAAACATTCCAAATGATATTTAAAGAGTGAAAGTGATTCCAAGTGATATTAAAGTGATTGTAAAGGGATTTGTTGTCTAGAGAGACAATTTTCCTAATTGTACATTTGCGTAAAAACAATAAGTTAAGGAAAATTTACATTAGAAAGCTCCTAATTTCCTATCAAAAGCTCTATAAAGCTCAAGCTCAAAAAATCTATAAAAGCCTACACCAATACAATTATGTTATAAACTATTTACAGAACGTTTTTTCTTGGTAAATGTTAAGGAAACGATTGTTAAAAGTCAATCTAAAAAGGTCAGAGGCAAACGTTGAATCTTGACCGATTCACAAACCCCTTTCGAAACGAACAGAAAAGGTTATCAAAAATGGCCCATAAATCAAATAAAATCTTGTAAATTGCCCCCCCCCCCACACATATCGTGAAAGACTTAAAAAATTCATTCGCAACGCTAATCTAAACAGGAAATAATTTCTAAGAAGACAACCGTTCACAAATATTTTCCTTTCATGTTATTTTTCTTGTCCATAACGCTTGTTTACTTTTCCCACTGGTAATTCCCGGTATTCTGTTTTATATAAAGTCAACAGAAAGTCGATTAAATTTTAATTCAGAAAATAAATTCTTCATGGTAGACTCTTAATTGTGACTAACCCATTTTTGTCTCGACACCAAATCGATTTAACTCGATGTTAACAACCCGTAATTGTAAACAGGTAATCAGGTAAAAATCGATTACCAAATAGTTTTCGTCAATTAAATCTCTAAAATGTGTGCCTCGAAATTCGTGTGGAGCTTCAACTTCATAATCGTTTCTAATAATATTATCGTAACGACACAAACATCGAACTGGAGGTGGGGGGAGGTATGCATGCAAAACGTCAATTTATCAAATTTATTATATACCCCATTTGTCGATCGCTCTAATAGAAGTTAGTTTATGAAAAGAACATTCCTCTGCTTTAAAGATGTGAAAATGAGCTATTTTTGGTTTTACAGGCCGACTTGTCGTGTCGTAGCACCAAAGAATCGATTGGGTCACTGTTTACGAGAACCAATTTCGTTACACTTAAATACGTAACGGATGGATGGGGTACAGACTCGAATGGATTCAAATTGGTCATCACGGCAGTGAAAGATCCAAGTAAGTGATCCCATTTTCCCCACACTCCCTTATAATTAATTTGGTTACTAACTAAATAGAAGAAAATCATAACGTAAAAACAATGGCAATATCGCGTGTTATATTCCATTCCCCATCCTTAACAGGTGGGATGAACACTAATTTTTTTTCTCTCTCTCTCCCGATTACAACTCCATTTTTCATCATTTTGGTCTGATATAAAAGTAAATTTAATTGAAAATCAATATGAATTGTTTTTTTGGTGGATTACCAACAGTGATTTTCAAAAAAAAAAAAAAAATTGAGACCACCAAAATTTTCCAATTAACTAAGACCTGTTTTTTTTTTAATCAATCCACTACAGAACATGCTTGTAAAGACTTTCGATGCAACCTGAGGGAATTTTGTATCGACACGGATTTGGTTTGTGATGGCGTCGACCATTGTTCCGATGGGTCTGATGAGTCGTCAAGCGCACTATGCCAAAGTAAGACCATAATGCACAAAAGAGAAAATAATTACTAAAATTTTTTTTTTTTTTTTAGACACGGAGAGAAGTGCAATTTTAGGGATGGAAAGTACATGGTTCGTTGTGGTCGTAGTATGCGCTGGATTGTTGATATGTGCATGTATTGTTGCAATTGTCGTGTGCATCTGTCGCCGCAACTCATCGAATCCGAATCGAGCTCATCAAAACTCGCAAAATCAATCACGTAATTCTCTCTTAACACCACCCACACCCCCCTACTCAATTAACCAATATTAATTTAAATTTTCCCACAGTACAAATGTACGGATCGAATGGTGCCATGAAATACACGGTGGCGGGCGGCGGCACATCAGCAATTACAACACTTCCGCCCGGCGGAAATTGTCCTACGAGCACCTTGGTCAAGGTTCAGGGAAACTGGCGCCACCCTGCGGGCCCAATGTTCGGGTACCGCTTCATCAACAGCATGCAGGTTTGATCAAATCGCCGTCAAATCAAAAAAAAAAAAAGAATAAATTTAGAAAAAAAAAATTTTTTCTGTTAAGGTCCGGGTCCGCCTCTACTGTCAGCTGGCAAAGTGAGAATGCAACAGGTGGGTGGCTTGGGTGTGGGACCAGGTGGTGGACCACCTGATCACTTGGATGTCACCAATAATTTGGGACCGCACACTCAAGACGGCGACCATGCACCCCAAAGCCAAAAAGACGAGTGGTTCGTCTAAAACACAGCAATCAGTAGGTGGGTACCAATCAGTAATTCAAAAAAAAAAAAAGTGGTTCCAAGTACGACTAGCTAAAAATTAACTCCTTTGTACAAAAACCGTCAGGTGTTTCTGATCATCATAATACCATATTAATATTTGTTTGATTAAAAATCGTTTTGTTAACAGTATGGAACCATTATGGTACCAATAAAGATTCATATCCATTTTTATCAAAATTTAATTTAAATTGATGAATTTGAAATCATAATGCTAATACTGAGGAACCAGCATGATATCAATGCAGTATCAACTTATTACCAACATGGTTCCATTGAAATTGTTATCGGAATTTATAAATGCAACGATTTGTAGGGGGGTTCCAACCAATTGAAAGTCTGCTTCTAAATAAAACTAGATTAAAGTAAACTTCTTTGTATAAAAAATTAATTTTAAAATTCTAACAACATGGTAACAAAGAGAACCATCATAGTCTCATATAAAGTTTTGTCAAAATTTGTTATAAAAATCATTGATTTGGATGCACAAAGGTCCCAATATGAAACGATCATGGTATCGAGGTGGTATCATTATGGTACTGATTTGTTCCCAACATGGTTCCATAAAATTTTTATCAAAAATTTGCAAGCATGGCAATCAGCAATTGAATACTACCTAATAAAAGCTGGTTCTTAGTAATACTAGCTAGAACTTCATTCAAACCATTACCCATATAATGTAATGTTGAATTATCTTGGTACCGATGCAAAAACATTAAAGTAACAATTTTCATACCATATAAAATTTTTGACAAAATTTCGTTTTAAAACCTGTCCTACTTGAACCCTCACTGATAGCCTATTAATTTGGTTCAAGATGATAAGTTTGGCATTATTATGGTAACGATGCAGAACCATCATAGTATCAACTTGTTAAATGATCTACGTACAGTAATCAGTATATGGTAAACAACCAATTTCAAACATGGTTCCAAATGAAAATAGCTAATAAGTCCTTGTTTCAAAGAACTAAGTTAAAGATGCTAACAACATGGCAACATGAGGAACCATGATGGTATAGTATGGTGGTATCTTAATGGTTCCATTTTTTGTTTTAAATGATTTTTGTCATCATTTTGTAAGCAAAGCGATCAGTAGGTGGGTAACAACCAACTAGAACATGGTTCCAGGTGGAACTAATTAGAAATTTACCCATTGGTATAAATAATTAATAAATAGGGAAAATTCATGGTGCTTTTTTGGTACTATAAAAATTATTTCCAAAATTTCGACTAGTTTGGAATTATTTTTGTGTATCTTAAAGTTTGTGACCAAACTTTGTTTCAAAACGCTTCTTACATGGGGGTGACACTTTTACGAGACGAGCGGTACCCCTAAATTTTAGTACGGCGCGTTGAACAGAGATGGCGGGGCAATGTCCAAAATGCATTTCAGCATTACGGACTTGCGCTGTGATGATAAAATAGACCGACACTAGCGCCTCTAAAAACAACGCGTGGTACTAACAGCCCAAATTAATTTGACGTTTATTTAACACGTTTTTTCCGAATCTCCGTTTTTGTAATAAATTTATAATTTTATGACTATTTAATGGCTGAAATACTGTGAAAAACTATAATAAAACCCAAAAAAAGTTACAAGAAGTTTATGAAATATGTCGGGCATCATTTTTCTGGTGAAAAATTCAGGCATGCCATGAAAACGAAGCTCAATAGAAATGGCTAAATAAAGTAAGTAGCTAATTTTTAAAGTAAATGTCTTAATCTTATTCATGCCTTGTTTTATTTTATTATTATTCTTAGATTGATTTTATAAATAGTCAAAAGTTCTTGTTTAACAGATATTTAATTACTTGTTTATTAACTATGGATAAGAACTCGAATAATTGATTTTTTTGATTGATTTCAGAATCTCAGATTTCGTAAAAACCAGGAATATGCAAGAAATGGAGACGTTATTTTCATCCCTAAACTCAAAATAGATCCCTGAATGATAACAGCTACAGCAAAATTCGAGTAAAGTAATAATTTCTTTAATAATAATATTTCGTTGTCGCAGTTGTTAATTTGTGGGTATTTTCTATGTAAAATGTATATATTGTTTTCTAAATAAAATATTTATACTATAACAAACGAATTAATTATTTTTATTATAAAAAATAAATAAATAAGAAAATAAATAAAATCAAAATTCAAATCGCGCGCGGCTAGTTAAAAAAACGACACTAGCGCCTCTGAGAACAACGCGCCGTACTAATACCCCCACGAGCTACCGCAGTTTAACACTGAGTGTCCCTCCCATGGCTTCTTACTTGGAACCATCATAGTTTTCTCGTTATTAAGTTGAAAATCATAATTTTGGAATCCTAAAGGTTTCAATGTAGAACCATAATGGTATCAATGTAGTACCCTCATGGTACTATCTTGGTACTCTCATGGTACCAACTTAGAACCACATACATTTTTGTTGAAAATTATAAATGACCCTTCCAATTGGGAACAATCATGGTACCAAGATGGTACTTTGATGGTACCATAGTAATTAATTAACAAAATTATGGTTTTTTTTAAACTTATCAAAATTTCGTTTAAAACGACTAGTTTGGAATTTTCTTTTTTTTTTATTTTAAACGCTTTAACATCTACGGTCATATCACGACTGTCTTATATACAGAAATATTCTGTAGGTCTGGAATCTTAATTTTTTGATCTTATATCTAGGGATCCGACGGGGATCGAACCCAGATCCACTGGCGCATTTAGCGGAGAGAGCAATTGCTCTAACCACTGCGCCATCAAGTGGGTAGTTTGGAATTGTTTTTGTGTATCTTAAAGTTTGTGGCTAAACTTTGTTTCAAAACACATCTTACTTGGAACCATCATAGTTTTGTCGTTATTTAGTTGAAAAGTATAATTTTTGAATCCTAAAGGTATCAGTGTAGAACCATAATGGTATTAATGTGGTACTTTAATGGTACCAACTTGGTACCCTCATGGTACCAACTTGGAACCATATAAATTTTTGTTGAAAATTATAAATAACCCTACCAATTAGGAACAATTATAGTACCAAGTTGGTATTTCGATGGTAGCATAGTAATTTATTAACAAAATTGTTTTTTTTTTCAGAAGCGAAATTCGGACACAGCCCTGCAGGGTGAAAGTCCGGGATGTGATCTCGTACCCGTTACCACATTCCGGCAGGCAACTTTCGGATAGTTGCCCCTCAAAAAAAAATAAAAAAAAATAAAAAAAAATAACAAATATCTCTAATAGATAAATTTCCCTTAACTTATTTTCTCCCATATCCTACGACTCATATCACCAATCAACTATATAGGTATAATATGATCATATCAAATGTTAATTAAACTAATTATTGCATCGACCAGATCGTTAGGTGGATTTTAATGAATGAAAATTCGCCCGATGACGAGAAAATAACGAGGCCATTTACTGAAATCTTTAACTATTAATTTTTTTTTTTTTTGGATCTTACGTCACAACATAGCCGAGTTAAGGGGGTGAAACTTTTGATAGAGAATATAAGAAAATATAATAATAAGCCTAGTTCAATCGACTGAGTGACTAGATATTAAATTATTGTTATAATATTGATTGCCGTTTTAAGAAAAATTTATCAAAATAAAAAAAAAACTAAATTATTAATTACACTACATACTGCCATCGTAACAAGTAATGTTATTAAATATTTAGTATAAATTTTTGAATCAATTAGTTTCTAGGTTTGAATTGTAGTAGAATTTTTTTCTTATATTTTTCGACCCCTAAAACCTCTTAAATGTGTACCTACCCACCCTCACGTATACTCACTTAATTTTTACAATTGTGTATAAATCTATGATAAAAATAGTAAATGGAACGCAATAGAAAGAGAGATAAAATGCTTATTATTGTTGTTTAGTGAGAGATAAAAAAATTTATATTTAAAATGTATTTTAGTCAAATTATATTTAAAAAGAGGAAATCAAGTCATAATGTGCATATAATGGAGTCTAATGGTAACATCTTTAATTTTTAATTTTTTTTTATATCGGATCGTCGCTTTATTGCAACAATTAGCAACAATTACGTGAAACAAAGACTGGCCCTGGATCAGGGGTTGTGGTAGAAAATTGGCTAAATGTGTGAATAAAAATTTTGGGTTTTTAAATACAGTGGTACCTCGACATACGAGTTTTTGTGCTCGTATCTTGAATTACTCGTATCTCAAAGCAAATGGATGTTCCGGAAATGAGTTAGGCAAGTGTCATTAAAAAGATCAGATGCACGACCTGTTGCAACTTTTTCTGGGTGTGCTAAATCGAACTCGTATTCCGAATTTCGCTCGTAACTCAAAGCAAAAAATCACTCGCTCGCCGGCTCGTATCTCGAAAAACTCGTATGTCAAGGTACTACTGTATGGAACAATGAATGACGGTCCGTCCAATTGTTTGATGCACGAAAATGTGAAGAAATTTTTCTGACTTCTCTTTCTAACCTAAACAATTTTTTCATCTCTTTTTTCCACTTTCTATCTATATTTATATATATATATATATTATTACTATATATAAGATTAAGTCTTAAATATTCAAAGATATAGAGAAAACCAAGACAATACTAATTACTTAATCTTAAAACGAGAAAAATGCTAACAATAGGTAATTTTTAACTCTTACTAAAAACCTAACCTTAAAATTTTAAATGAATCTCGTGTGAGACTTTTTTATGTTTGATCCTAGAATAAATATATTTAAAAAAAAAGCGCACAGATTATTTTTTACATAATATTTCTATCTAATAACAATAAAAGTAAATATTGAAATTCTCTTATTTTATATTCATTTTACGGGGGTGCTTTTAGTCTTTGATATATACGAAATACGACCTCACTTCCAATACATACACACACTCATATATCTATAAAATTATATAGTCAACAACTACACCTATATAAATATCCTCTTCCATCCAATCAAATCTTCCGTGATTCCTCTTGATATATTATACATATATATGATCAACAATAACAATTTTTATATCGAAAAATGAATGTAAAAGAAGAAATTGCAAGAAAAAAAAAATGAAAAACTAGATAGTATTATATTAAAAAAAAAATTAAATTGACAAGAAAATCGATTTTCTCTGGCGCTTAAGGAAAAACTTTTAGAAAAATTTATTCATATCACTCACTCATTTCATTCGTAACTCTTATCCATTTAAACGACCTATCAATGGATAAGTTTTAACTGAAAAATGTAAGATTTGGGAAGAATTTTTCGTTGTTTTTTCACTGATCAGGGATTATCGAAAACTGTCGTTTTGGTGTGAACAGGTGGTTATTGGGAAATCTTATCATCGGCTTTCAAAAATAAAAAAAACCGCATCAAAATCGGATTATTGGTTTGGGAGTTGTCTAAGAGAGCATCAGGGTTTTACAGAAAGCCAGCACCTGCCTAGGGGTAGCCATTGATATCTGCAATCTTTTATTAAAAGCTGTCCCACATGGGCATAGTATATAAATAGATATGGGCTATGGAAATAGGAACATACAGATCCTTTTTGATAGTCACAATGATCAGCTCTAAGTTGGTTCTGGAGTGTCGTCAAAGACCTGGTAAAGCACATCCAAGTCAAACTTGGTTGGGTGCCGGGGCATAAAAGAGTTGAGGGTAATGAAGAAGCTGACGCTTGCGACGAGGGCTCGTTCGATGATCCCACTCGTAGGTCCGGAACCTGGAGTGGGGATGACTAAATCTGCCGTCAAAAGGGCAATGAAAGGTCGGCTGAAACAGCAGCAAAACCAACACCATCTAGAAATTTCCGGTCAGAACTTCAGTAAGAAAATGGCGAGGAGACTCCTTAGCTCACCTCTAAGGTATTACGGCTGGGAAGGAACCAACTCAAGACAGAAACAGAAGTGATACCCGGACACTGTGAACTGAGAAATCATCTGCAAACTATTGAGTTGTCTCAACAAGATCCTAGTTGCAGACTGTGTGAGGAATGGGGGGGGGGAATGAGATCCATGTCATTTTTGACTGTAAAGGTCTCACAAAGTGATGCCCAATAACGCCCAAACAGGCACAAATCGCGTAAAAAGCTTAGTACAGGGTAGTGGCAGATAGGCTTAGTAGCAGAAGCAACGCTAGGCATAATGCTGAACCTGGAATAAGCAAGAATCCTTGTACAACAAAGATACATGAACAGAAAATGAGTTCAATAAGTCTAAGACTGCAGTGTGGGGGCAACGAGACCTAACCTAGTTTTTGCTAACGGGAAAAAAAGGCTTCAAAGTTAGATCGATATAAAAATTATGAAATACAGATGAAAGTTATCTTTGATGTGACATACTGGTGGTTCACAAGACCAAACTACTGAAACTATTAATTTTTAAGACTTTCAATGTTTTGATATGGAATTAAAAAATAGGAGGGGTGTATGAGATGTGACCACATGGTGGTTCACAAGAAACTGTCTGAAACTTTCGAGAAAAATGAGTTTCCAGCTCATCGTCTTACTTAACAATCGGTGTGACCCACCAATTGGTCACAACATTGACATTTTATTACGTCTTTTAATTTTTTGAGGGCTCTGGTTGGTGAAATAACGAAAATTTTCCCCCAAAAAAAAAACTGTATCCAAAAAAGACCAAAAACAAAAATATCAGAAAAAACAAATGATAGACTTTTAAAAACTTTTGTTTTTCAAAAGAACACTACATAAGAAACAAATGGAAGCTAGGTAAAAAATAACAGGGAAATTTTTTTAAACATATCTCTAATCATTCATATCACAAAACAAAAGAAAAACAGTTTTATTAACCTAAAAACATGGCCAAATCCGTATTTCGAGCAAAAAATTGCATTTTTAATAAACGCACTCAAAAAAAAAAAAAAAAAAAAATTCGACCAAAACTTCCTACAAATTTTTTTAAAAACAAAAGAAAAAAAACTTCTATACAATAATGAAAACAAAAAAAAAACAGTCATTTAGTAGCACGCTTTTTATAATAATGAAAATAAAATTTTTTAACCAAATTCTTTTTAACAATTTACACTATCAATATAACACTATCTATACGTGTGTAAAAAGAACACATAGATTGATTAATAAAAAAAAGACGGTTAAAAACAAAAATAATTTCTCTCTATTGTATATCTGATTCAAAACTAAACAATGTGTGTTGAAACCATTAATATTTATATGTAATATTAACAAAAAAAAAAAAATAGAAACAAAAATTGTTTATAAATAAACATTTGAATATATACTATGGAAGAACATTAGACTATCTTATGTTTGCACTTTACAAGCCACTTCAATTTTGATCTTCTAATAACAATTTCAATCTTCTCCCTAAAGCCTCTAAGTTAGGTTAAATTAAAATTGAAGAGGCTTAACTCTAAGTCTCATCTCAATATCCCATCTTCCTCTAGTATTCCTCCCCCTCATTCCCTCCCTTTCACAATATAAAAAAATCATAAAAATATACGTTAAACAATTTTATTCTGCTTCACTTCAATGATTGAAAGTCTTTGGTACTTTTAACTGCTAAAATCTGGCGATTTTGATAACAAAACAAAAAAAAAACAAAACACATGCGCTATTGTTGCTATGGAAAACCAATTTTATAGCTTGTAAATTACTATAAATAATTATATTAAATAAACTATAAAATAACCTATATATATGAAACAATAAGATCAATTGTTCTCTCTCCCCCCTAAAAAAAATAATAATTTTTCATTGTTTGTTTGTTTGTTGTGATGGTGAACTGAATCAACCAATCGTAGTCGATTATTAGAGAAACAAAAAAAAATTATAACAAATATATTATATGAAAACCTTATATCAAGCATATGCTAATTTAATAAATAAATTTTAAAAAATCTATATATAAATAATATATAATATATATATTATACATAAAAATATATATGATTAATTGTGCGCGTGAGTATTTGACGAAAAAAAAAATTTGTTAACTAAGATAATTTCAAAGAAAGAAAATTTTTTTAAAAATACTGTATTCATATTTATAATTTCATTTTCTGTTCTTTAGTAATAAAAAAACAATTGTATAAAATTGATTTTCTTTTTTTTTCAAACAACTGAAGTTTTCTCCTGTTTATATTATAGTAATGGCAGTTTTAATTGCGACAATGGAAAAAAATGACAGGTCACTGTATACATATTATACATAGTAACTAGTAAGCGTTGAAAAGACAAACGAATGACGAATGTGAGGAGGATGTGGGACAAATGTGGAGGCGAATGGGAGGAAGGAGACTATGGAAACCGTCCTGGTTATGTAACAAGAATAAATGAGCATCACATTCGTATATATGGATGTATACAATGTAAGCTTTATGAAGCACGCGAAAGCTTCCTCTCTATCTTTCTCTCTCACACCTTCATTAAAGGTTTCCCGTCTTGCTTCATAAAATGTAGTGTACAAGTTCTTATTTAGCAAAAGTAAACAACTAATTATAACCGGTGTTACTAGTGGGTGGAAGAAAGAGGAAGAGATGGTTGGCTAGTTTTTTCAATCGTTTATAATAACAGTGGCTTTCAACCAATGGTTCTCTATTATATCTTTATAATCAAGGTAATTATTGACTTGATTTTTTAGCTACTTGCCTTGATTTTCAAGCTACTTGACCTAAATTTGAGTTGAAATTTAGGAGGTTCATAAGACATGTTATGACTTTTTGGAGGGTTGATCATGGTTGGATACCACTGGTATATAGATATATGATTCATCACACTAACGAATCACAAGGTACACAATCACGTCTTCTCTCTCTTTCTTAAAGATGACACCCAGGGAAAGTCTCAATTTTCATCTTGATTTTGTTTCAATCAAAACAATGGCGGTTGTACTACTACAACGAGAATACATCTACGAGTACCAAAATGCTCTATGATTTGATTTGAAAATTTAATGAAGTAATCAAATTTTTATTTTTGATTCTTCGTCGCTCAAACCTCAGCTTGTTTGTATAAATTGAATATTCAATAAGGACTCGTTCCAGATAGCTACTATATGCACCAACACTGGGTAAGTATTGTATATGTATGTCACGGTACACCAATGTAGAAGAGTTCCCGTTAAACATCACAAATGTCAACAACTCGTATGTAAATGGCTCACATATAAAGTTTTTTTAATATCGTAGTAGCCATGTTTGACAATAGCAGATAAAACAAAAGACTAACACTGATTGTTATGTCACAATCTCAAGATGGAGAGACGTCACACCTACTTTCACCCGGTCCCAGCAAGTGGGCTTACCCATCAGCCTACCAATGAGAAGGCGGTTTTGTTATTAGATTACGGGTGGCGAGGGACCCCTACCGAGAGGGCGTACCGAAAAGGATTACTGGGTCAATTAAGAAGGGGTAAAACATCTCAAATAATCGAAAGTTCCAGGAAAACAAGAAAGTGGTGGCGACAAAATAGATTCCAAGAAAAATAGAAAGTCCAGGGACAATAAGCCAAACATTCGAGAAATATTCCGAAACCTTATATAAGCCCGGACAAACATAAGGCGAGACAGTATTCAAATAAATCTTCGACAGTGTTCAGACAAATCTTCGAGAGTAATCTTCAACATCTATACCAATAATAAGATTGAAGTTTTTGACTACTTGAATACCTATATAATAAAAAAGTTCCATCTTTCCTGCGCGAGAGAACAAAAAACGAAATCATTTTTTCCAGCTAAGATTTTTATCTAATCTATAAAATTTAAGGTGTTTTGTTGAATACTCTTTATTGCCTACATTTTCATATATTTAATACAAACAGTTATTAAATATTGTAACTTACATTATAGGCTACTTTTATTTCGAATAGTTTTCCCTGTCTGTCTGTTTGTTCTTGACAAACTTGAGAACGGCTGGTCGGATTTGGACGAGATTTTCACTACAAGTAGTAAATATTACAAAAAGTGCTTTAAAATACTTTTTATTCCGAAAAAAATGTTGATTTTCTGAGCAAAAAAATAAAAACTATAAAAACTGCGCAACGAAAAACATACATCGGCAGGCAGTTGTGATACAATGTACATATACTAACATATCGTAGAGACGACATGAGTTTAAACTATGTAATTTGTTATTCTTATAAATTAATGTTCACAAATTTGAAAATTATAACCATTATAGAAGTATAGGGATAGGTTAAATTCCTAGAAACCATAAATCCATTGTGCATTTACGGGTAGTAAGAATATTATTATTAATAGTTCGGCTGAGTAAACGTTCGAATTGTCGAGGGAGGTAAAGGAAATCCTCGGCAGTAAATATGATTTCATTCATAAAAAGAAATATCTTAGTTCAAAAATGAGACCCGTAAGAATAAATTACAAAAACAGACAGTTTGACTTAAGTGATCCCGATTAGGAGTTTGACTAAGAGAGGTGAAGCCGTTAGGCAGAGCCCCCAGAACAAAAAAAAATCCAGCCGAACTTATTTTTCAAGAGAAAATAGCAACTTAGATGTGACCATCGCGTTGTTTTTTTTTACCAAAAAACTATATTCTTAATTTTCAATTTATTTTAGCAAGATATATAAAAATTCGTTGTCTAATCTTGGACCTCGGGAAACAACAGACTTGCCGATAAGACATAATGGACGTAATACTATATCCTAGACTAATGAACCTAAGGCAATTTAACCTAATACCTCAGATCTTAAGATAGCACATTAAATATTATTGATTCTAAAAAAGGCACACTTCCTAAAAGATAGCTACTAATTCATTCTACTAAAATTAATAAATGATTTCATATGACATTTGGTGTGAAAGGTTCTCAAGGCTTAAAATTTTTTTACTATTTTACAATATTCAAAAAAACGTAAAGATCCTACCTATAAGATAGCTTATATCTGTTCCTGGAAAAGTAGTTTAACGGAGTTTCATGAACTTTCTATGAAATAAAGGTCTAGAAATATACAATTATCTTTTTTTTGTAATAATAGCTTAATTTCTTATTTTGGGTAAAATTTTCTATTATTCAATCAGATTAATTTAGATACGCTCTGCGAAGCGGGCGGGTATCAGCTAGTTGTGATATAAATCTTCGACCAGCGTCAAAGTGTAAACAGTGAAAAGTGAACAGTGAATCGCGAGTGTAAATAAATTGAGAATATTGTGACAGTGAACATTGTGAAAGTGTAAAAGTTAATAAGTGACTGTGAAAACTAACTAATTGTTAACGTTAAGTGTATAAGCAACAATAGTGTAAGATAAATATAAATTAAACACAAACCATCGAACCCGCAAAAACGTTACAGTAAGTTAAGATTTTTCTAAACAATTGAAACTTGAGTTGGAACTAACCAAAGCCTTCTAGTATTTAAAAGGAGCAATCAAAATTTCAAGTGACTTGGATCTAAGTTTTCCTTATATTCATTGAAACCTTATTTGTTTAAATTTTACTGATAAACAGCCTTAGTTTTAAAACAAGTGAATTCAGAAGATTAAAAACCAAAAAAAATCATAAAATGTTTCTAGATTTGGTTCCAAATCCAGTAAAATTTGATTTGGCAAATCGATCAAAGTATTTTGAAAGTCTCTGATTGCATTATCAAAGAAAACAAAAGCAATCACTGATCGTTAGTTTAATTTTCTAAACAAATTACGACTACTATCTCAAAGCTCACTTTGAGTAGAGATACAAAAATCCATTTAAGTTTGTTGTAAATAATCAAAGTGGCTGTGAAAGATTTTGATTGGTGTACAATTAGAAACAAAATGCAATCATTGATTGTTTAAACAAATCATGACTACTAAGACCAAAGCCGACTTTGATTAAAAATAAGAAATAAATATCTAATCCGCTATAGTTTTCGACCATGAATTTTCCTCCTAAAGCTCTCATAGTTTTTCCAACAAGTAAATAATTCAAAGTAACTTTAAATGAAAAATGAGAAAAATTAAATTTTTCATGTTTTCTTCTTAAAAAACGATTTTTTTTTTTGATCAAATAACCAGTTTTATTCATCAAACAATTGTTGCATACATAAATCCAAATCAATTTTTTTTTTATAAAGAAGTGAATATCGCTTATAATAGAGTTTGTTTGAACCAATTTTATGCGGGAAAATTCGATTTTAAGTAGATTTTGGTGATCAAAGTAGGCATTGTAAAACTCTTAACTTGTTCATTCTTTTTTATATAAACAAAAGACTATCACTGAAATAGTTTTTTCAACAATTAAACAATTGAAATAGTGGCAAGATTGATGCCAGCTACAGTTTCATCAAGTCAAGTAATTGGTTATTTTTAGTGATTAGTACCTAACATTTTGAGTTGTAAATGAAATAACTTGCATATGACCAATGCTTGACTTGATTTAACAGTCAACTATTAGTCAATTTTAGGACAAGTAGCTTGAAAATCAAATCAAGTAACTTACAAACCAAGTATAGTCTCTTGAGAAAAAAATTTCAAAAACTATTTGTTCTCAATTTTTTTAATCAACTTTGCCAACAAAAGACTATCGATTATTATTCAGTTTGATCTAACAACCAATCAAATTAGGTGATAGTGCTATCCAAAGCCTACTAGCACCATGTTAATAAAACTACGGTAATCAAACAATCGTGAATCTTTTGTTTTTTTATTTCAAATGTTTAGACCTATCTATTGTTTATGAATTGAAAATCAACATCATTGTACATTGTTTAAAAAAACCGATTCATAGTTTTGTTGGTAAATTTTCGAACAATTTTTGTTTTATAGCCGCCAGAAAATGGGGAAGAAATCTTTTCAAAAAGTGAAGAAGTTTTAATTATCTACAGAAGTTCATTACTTGAATTGATTTTCAAACTACTTGACCTAAATTTGATTTGATACCAAGTCAAAACCGAGTTAAACATCAAATCAAGGCAAGCATTGACTTCACAAGTTATTTCATTAACAAGTGAAAACATTAATGACAAATAATTCGTCAATTTCTAACTACTTGACTGGATCGAATCGCTGTAATTATTTCATTTTAAAATGAGTTATATTCACTTAAAAATTGAAAAATTGAGGTTTCTTTCTATAAGATCAATTTTAGTTGATCAAAATTGAATTTTTATTGTTTTTTTTTTTTTTTTTGATCAAGTAGTCGTTGCAAAGTCTTGATTGGTACATTTTCATAAACAAAAAACTATCGATTTTTGTTTAATTTGATCAAACAACCAATCAGAGCTTGAATTGTTAATGTTCAAAGCTTACTAAGACCACCGAATATTATTTTAGGAATCTCCTCAAGTTTTGACGAATTGTAATTTTTAAACTATAGAAATTATGGGAAATAGTTTCAAATAAAAGTTGTTGGAAAAATATTTTTTTTGTATAAAATGTTTATATTTGAAGTCTTAAAAAAAATGGTTGTCTGTAAAGTCGGTTGATAGACGATAGTTTTACGTGATAACGTCATAAAGAACATCTAATTGATGCAAAATTGCAAACTTTTATGAATTGAATTATTATCACTGAATTATCATCATTTTGTGTCAAAGGAGTTAATTGAAAATTAACAATTTTTTCAAAATGAAATCAGACTAAAAATGATGAAGGAAAAATCAATTAAATCTTATTAAGTAAATTGTAAAAGAAAAACCGGTTAATAAAAAATTTCGCTGACTTTGGACATAATTATTATATTTCACAAATACTATTTACTAAAATTCACAACACAAATTATAAATTAAAGTAAAAATAAATTGATAAATGAATCGGCACGAAATTGTCCTCAAAGACACTTCAATTTGATCCACTGATGACGAACGCATGGTGTTTGAAATACGTATCTGGAGATACAAAATTAACAATTTGGTTTTTTCGTTTTGTGATTTTTACATTTATTTTTACTTTAATTTATAATTTGTGTTGTGAATTTTAGTGAATAGTATATATGTGAAATATAACAAAACACGTTGTCTAGGATTCAACAATAATATCGTGCCTCTCTATCACTTGTATCGCGTTCTCGCTTGCACGCACAGGCTCAAATGGAACGTGACAAAATGGACGATCTTTTTCAGACTGGCTGTCGTAGTTCATCAATGTTGTCAAAATGTTTTTTGGGCGTAGGATTTTCGGTATTTGTGAGCTTTTCGACGTTAGTGTACTGTTTATGCGAAAGCTTGCCTCGTACAAATCGAATGCACTCGTAGCGTCGAGATGCATAATATTGAGCTTTCCACTATGCTTCACTTCAATTGCACGAGATCGTATTTTTTTAAAATATTTTCCATTTGCCGCTCGTATAAATTTAAGAAGGCACAGCCTCCATCATTCGTATCATTCGAATGTGTTTCTGTTGCGAGTTTAGGAAAAATGCAATCATCCCCAAAACAAATCAATAGATTTATCAGTAGGTAGCATAAATAGGTATACCAGTTTATAGAAGGTAAACTTTAACGTAAACGTGGACCGAGTTTACATCGACGTGCTTTTAAAACAATTCCCATGTGATTTTTCCTTTTCTCAATTTTATTTGATACAACAAAATGTTTTAGATGTGGATGCTGTGTAGATTTATATATAGGTAAATATAAGTAGGTATTATATTTTGGTTTGGTTAGAAACTCGGAAGTTGAGGAAGACTGGATCAGGATTGGGATTGGGATTGGGATAACGAAAGCGAGAGACATATATAGAGTGAAGCGATGGCGATAGCACAGTGGTATGATGTGGGGGTGTGTATTTCAAACGGAGGTTTTAGAGAAAATAATTGCATTCCCGTACCCGATATGTCCCAAAGGAAGAAACGGGAACCGATGTCGAAAAATAAACACTGACGAGGGAATTCGTTCACAAACCGGGTTCGCACGCAAAATATTCCCGTTTCCTAATAAAAACAGATTTGGGTACCTGTATATAAATGTTGGAATATTTAACCATTGATGGTTAATTTTTACAAAGTTTTAGTCTCGGAACTTACAAAAAAAAAAACGATCAAGTGCCAGTGATATTTGCAATAAAACGGTTTCGTACTCCAATTGCACTATGTGCTATTTTTTTTTACTACATTTACGTACTGTATTAAAAAATATTTGAGACCCTGATAAGAAATTCTTTCATTTGATATGCCTTATGATTTAGTAAAAGTCCTTTTCCTCTACATTTACTTTAAAAGTGAGTGTTTCCGTTTTTCGAAAGAACTTTGTTATAGCTCAGTTAAAATCTATAAATCAACCAAAATTCTAGGTATCCTGTAAAAGTTGCTATTGACAGACTAAAGATTCATCAAGTCAAATAGGGGTACATTTTGTTTAATGAATTGTGTTTTTTAAAGGAAATAACTTGCAATTCAAATGCTTGACTTGACTTTACCTTGATTTTAGGACAAGTTAAGGTCAAATATCTCAAAAATTGAGGCTTAAGCAAC
Source organism: Sisyra nigra (assembly GCA_958496155.1). Lineage (NCBI taxonomy): Eukaryota > Metazoa > Arthropoda > Insecta > Neuroptera > Sisyridae > Sisyra > Sisyra nigra. The sequence goes on from OY292317.1 coordinate 42,269,160, forward strand.
GTTCAAATCAAGTCAAGTATTGAATATCAATCTAAAAAGAATTTTGTTTTTCATAAAAATTAAACTCGTTCGAAAAGGGTAACGTTTATTTATAGAGAAAAAACATTTAAAACATTGAAAGCAAAAATATATTAAAATCTAGCTGATACCCACCCGCTTCTCTGAGCGTATCTAAATTAATCTGATTGAATAATAGAAAATTTTACCCAAAATAAGAAATTAGGCTATTTTTACAAAAAAAAAAGATAATTAGATATTTCTAGACCTTTAATTCATAGAAAGTTCATGAAACTCCGTTAAACTACTTTTCCAGGAACAGATATAAGCTATCTTATAGGTAGGATCTTTACGTTTTTTTGAATATTGTAAAATATTAAAAAAATTTTAAGCTTTGAGAACCTTTCACACCAAATGTCATATGAAATCATTTATTAATTTTAGTATAATAGATTAGTAGCTATCCTTTAGGAAGTGTATCTTTTTTAGGATCAATAATATTTAATGTGTTATCTTAAGATCTGAGGTATCAGGTTTGGTTGTCTTAGGTTCATTATTCTAGGATATAGTATTAAGTCCATTATGTCGTATCGGCAAGTCTGCTTTTTCCCGAGGTCCAAGATTAAACAACGAATTCTTATAGATCTTGCTAAAATAAAATAAAAATTAAGAATATAGTTTTTTGGTTAAAAAACAACGCGATGGTTACATTTAAGTTGCTATTTTCGCTTGAAAAATAAGTTGGGCTGGATTTCTTTTTGTTCTGGGGGCTCTGCCTAACGGCTTCACCTCTCTTAATCAAATTCCTAATTGGGATCACTTAAGTCGAACTGTCTGTTTTTGTTCTTTATTCCTACGGGACTCATTTTGGAACTAAGATATTTATTTTTATGAATTTAATCATATTTACTGCAGAGGATTTCCTTCTCCTCCCTAGACAATTCGAACGTTTACTCAGCCGAAATATTATTATAATATTCTTACTACCCGTAAATTCACAATGGATTTATGGTTTCTAGGAATTTAAACTATCGCACTATCGCTATACTTCTATCATGGTTATAGTTTTCAAATTTGCGAACATTAGTTTATAAGAATAACAAATTACATAGTTTAAAATCATGTCGTCTCTACGATATGTTAGTATATGTACATTGTATCACAGCTTCCTGTCGATGTATGTTTTTTGTTGCGCAGTTTTTATTTTTTCTCTCAGAAAATGAACATTTTTAGGAATAAAAAGTATTTTATAGCACTTTTTATAATATTTACTACTTGTAGTGAAAATCTCGTCCAAATCGGACCAGCCGTTTTCAAGTTTACCAAGAACAAACAAACAGGCAGGGAAAAGTAATTGAAATTTAAAGTAGCCTATAATGTAAGTTACAAAATTTAATAACTTTTTGTGAAAATTCCAATGAAATCGGCTCAGCGGTTTTCAAGTTTACTCTGGACAAACACTGTTATTATCCTGTTTTTTGGGGAAAATTACAATGTAAATGGCATTTATTTTTTTGTATCTATACTAATATATAAAATTGAAGAGTTTGTTTGTTTGATTGTTTGGTTAAACGCGCTAATCTCAGGAACTACGGGTTCGAATTGAAAAATTCTTTTTGTGTTGGATAGCTTAATTATCGACGAAGGCTTTAGGCTATATAACATCACTCTACGATTAATAGCAGCAGAGCATCAATGGAAAATATTGCAAAAACCAGGAAAATTTTTTCCTTTTAAGAGCATTTGTAGCCTGCCCTGTGTAAATGGTTAGAGTTACGCAAAAATCGTGTATAGCAAAATTGTTCCTCTTAAAAAGTTCTAAAAATATAGTCCGCGGCGACATATGTCTATCTTTAAAGGTTAGCCCGCTATAACCCTTTTAATGGTTATTAAAGTTGTTCCAAAAATAAATCATTATTTGCGAAATTGTTTTTAGAAACATACTATTAATTCTTACCCAAAAAATAGGGGTTTTAATGAAATTTGGTATGATGATAAATGACACTCTGAGTCATAAAAAAGAATACTTTTTATAACGGGAAAATGTCTCACTTATCCGGAAAATTGAAAAATGGATTGGAACAAAAATTATGCATAAACTATACATTTTTATTTGAAAATGAATATTGGTGATATTTAAGTATGATAATAGCTAACTATGCGAATTATCTAGAATACGTTTTATTTCGGAAAAATTTCTCATTTCAACGGGAAAATAGAAAAACTGTTTTAAAGAAAAATCATGCTGAAACTAAACGTTTTTAGCTGATTAAATTAATAATTATTTTGGGTTTTGTAGCGATTTTAATTCTTAAGTTTGAAAAATTTTTAAAAATTTAATTATTAATTAACTATTAATTTGGAGCAATTACGGATCCGGCAGAGCATTTAAAGAGTAATTTAAAAAAAATTAAAAAATTACATTTTTATATTTTACATCAATTTTAATTTTTAGTTTGCAAATTTTTGAAAAATTAATTATTAATCAATTAATAACTATACACTTGGAGAAATTGCGGATTCTGAGTGAGCAATTTTTTGGCATATAGTTTAATTAAAAAAAAAATTGTTTCTCGCTAACTTAGGTAGCTCTTTCTGGTTAAAAAAATATATGCAATAATAAAAGGGATTGTTAGAATGTAATTTGATTATTGTAACGGTTGTAACTTAAAAATCTATTTTGAATCTATATTTACAGTAAAATGTAAAAAATGCTAAAAGCGAATTTAAAAAATATTTTAAAAACTGCTAAACAAATAGAATTCAAAAAATCTTTATTTAATCTAATATCTCGCTGAGCTGCATTAAGTTTACGCTCAAATATGAAATAATCAGTAGGCAGCGGAAGGAGAAACATATTTTTTTCCAGCCCATTCGCATTAGATAGTTTGCCCCAGTCTATCAAAGCGACGAAAAATTCATCGCTTAACGCGTTTTGCTTGTAAAAATCGCATTTTTAAAGAATTTAATTACTTTGCTTTTAATGAAGATATCGTGATAATTCTATTTTTAGATAAGGACCAAGTATATATAAAGTTATACAAAAAAAAAAAAAATTGATTGAAATCTATCCAATAGTTTTTAAGATAAAAGCAAACATTGGAAAACAGCTATCATTTTCATTATATAGATTGACTAAAACAACTTATTTTGATGATATATGACTGGTCGCTGGGTGACACGAATAAGAAGGTCGTAAGTCCGCACCGAGACCGGAACAGAAAAGGTTAAAATAAAAACGTCTCGGAAATATTTCAAATTCAAATTATTTAAATGAGCTTTTCACGGAGATTTTGCAGCGTTCACATTTCTTATTTCACGCGTTGCCGATTTTCTTGCTGGTGGCAACGGAGCTTTGCTTTCTTTGGTGTCGCCTTTACGACGTCGTACGTCGGTTTTTCCTTTTAATGGTCTTGTATAATATATAAAGCATTGAAACGTTCATTGTACGACTCTGATTATATTTATTCAAAGTGGATACGAAGTAAATTGACTTTTTGTAAAACTAGCGCCATCTCGTATTTAATGGATTAAACTTGGAAAATCACTTCGAAATGTTGATAAACTTTTCCACGAAGGGTTCTTTATAGGAGTACAAAGTTTCTCGTTGGTCCCTTATTTTTGTGAGAAAAACAATAAACACTCGTTTCTATTTTAGCTGTCCTGCAGGAACCAAACTTATTTCTTACTAAAAATTACGTTTAGAGCAATAACGACGTTATTCTCTTTAAAGCTATTTTAAAGGATCCATACATTTTATCATGCTAATAATAAGCCTTTATGTCCTTTTTTTCCAAAAAATCATTGAAACGAGGATACCAATATCCTTAGGGATAATCCATTTTTCCTGAATTAAATATGGCCTATGTCCATTAGAAATTAAACATCTTTTAAATGATGAAAGAAGTTTTGAAATTGGATAAACAGTTTTGGAGATAATCCCTATTTTTCTTTCCATATATCTCCCACCCCCCTCCATTTGTGGCAATTGTTTTACACTCAATGCATTTTCATGTCTCAGTATCAAGCCCTAAATGTATATAATATAAAATTGAAACACTTTGTCTGTACGCGCTTATCTTAAAAACTAATATTTATAACCTTACAAAAACTAGGTTTTATCGTCCTTGATGTTTTTTTTCTAGGCTATAGTTTATTGAAAGCTGTAATTTTCTTCTTAGTTTTCGAAAAAAATGCATACTCAGGCAGCGCCACCTTCAGCCATTTCTAACCAAGCTTAAAGAAAGGAATTCACTTATTTCAGGTGATGTGATGTCATAACAAACATATTTTTGTGCACTTACATTGCAAACGCTGGTTAAACCTTACGAGATAGATCAAACTTATACGCAGCGATATTGTGTATCTTAAAAAGGTTGATAAAAAAGTCCACGACGGTATATGTCAATCTCCTAAGAATAACCCACAGGAACCATTTTTATTTTTTACAAATGACAAAAAAATTATGTTGGCATAGCGGCTGGATATTGTACAACGTACGTATTGCCTGTTTTATTGGTAGCTTTTTCTATATTATATAAAAATGTTATGTTGGTCTTTATTATGTACCAATTGAGATACAATATACAATCGGGTACCAGAATGGTTTTTTATTTAAATATTTCGCGTCAGTTATATATGGTGAAACACGTGATTCCTATAGGAGGGCTTTAACAGTTGTATCCTACAGGAACCGTGTATTTAAAAGAAGTTTCGTTAAAGTTCGCAAAATAGCATTTTAACGCATTTTCCTCAAGAAGGCCGGACCAATTTTTAACAGTAGCGAAAGAAATTCTCTACAAAGTTTAAATTAAACAATTGACAAAATTTTACTGAAAAATAAATATGAATTTCAGCTTAACACCCGATAAAATTAATAATGAAATTTTTTTTAAATATTCAAGTTTTTTTATGGATCATTGCCGAAGAAATTAATTAGAAATAAACGTATTAAAATAATATACTACATTTTTTAAATAATTAACAATTACTGAACGCAATGAATTTTAATGGAGTTTTGTTAAAGATACCTCAGATCTTAACATATTATTGAATATCATTTATTCAAAAAAATATCTGCTGCGAGGCGTCACAGTTCTTTCTTTAACTTTCGTTTATGAAACTCACTGTTGGTTAAAAGAACTATAAGTACTTTATAACTACACAAATACATATAAACAAAAGTATTGTATATGCATACAGCCTATATATGCATATGGATACACGAATTCCAAACTTTCACCCCAGAACCGCCCTTATTTGAATTTTCCCAGGAAAAAGTTTCAAATAAAAGTTGTAGCCATTGGTTAGTCTAAGAACTATAGAAAGTTTAAAGAGAATCGTTGGAGCCGTTTTCGAAAAAAATTGAAAAAGCTCAAAAACTTCTAGAATAAAGTGGAGCTTTCGATTAACCGATTTCAACCAAAAGCTTCACGGCACAACTAGGTATAATATGAAGGCCAAATTCCAAATTTGGTGAAATTCGGATAAAGCTTTCGATGCGATATGGCTGTCACACAGACATGTTTCTAAAAACCACTTTTTTGGATTCAGGGGACCTTAAAACACGTATTTCCGGTGAAAGCTCGATTTCGAAAACTCGACCCGATTACAATACTTCCTTTACTATCTATATAGTAGTAAAAGAAAGTAAAAAGGACGGTTCCTGTAGGATAGGTCCTAATCTTTTCTTCTAAAATAGTTTAACTGTTTTAAATGATATTTGGTATGAAAGATTTTCAAATGTTCTTAAAGGAACTTTTTATCGTTACACTTTTTAGTAATAAGGATTTTGATGAACCTACTTAGGATTTAAAGTCTGAAAGTAACTATCAAAAAAAATAAATTTTTATATTTCGCTATAAAGGTAAGGAATCTATTAATCAATCAAATACATTTAGATACTCTTAGCAAAGCGAGCGAGTTAATAGAGAATTATTTGAAACAAACAATGACAAAAATACGTTACGCACACACACTTGTATACTTTGTATTCATGTGGCACAACGGCTGTCTCTCTCTAAACACGGTCGTCTCTCTTCCACCATTTTTATGACGTCACGTCGTCCCGCAAACTTTTGAGCGCCGAAGAGCTTTACAGGCTTGTAGAGGACTTTACGGAAATTAGTTACTGAACATTTTTTATGTAAAATGCTCTACAACTTTTATTTGAAACTTTTTCACAATTTGTGAGTCGTTTTTCAGTTATATAGAAAATTAGAAAGAAAACCCATTTTTCCCAAAGTTCCCGGAAAATTGGAGGGCTGATTTTTTAGCAGTTTCTTAGGAATGGCCATCTTTATGTTGTATCAAAAAATCAGCCCTCCCGGACGAATGTCGATTTAAAGAGTTATTTGACTTGACTAACAATAAGTTATTTATAAGCGAATGGAGATTTAGTATTGACTACAACCAAGGTAAATTATCATCCCACACCAACAGATGTCAGAGCTTTAGTCAATCTTTACCATAGACAGAGAGAAGACTGAGAGAGCCAGATCGCATGAATACACTTGCTGCCATCTACTCCGAGTAAAGGTGTTTGGAACTATTCCTTAGTCAGTTTGTGTTCCTTTCTCCACCGTTCTACACTCGGAACGCTTTTCTTCTCTCTCATGAGCATAGATAAGTCGTAAGCTATCGCTATTTCAGTTGAGAATTATAGCTCTGTTTATTTTGCGATAGCTTACGACTTATCTATGCTCATGAGAGAGAAGAAAAGCGTTCCGAGTGTAGAACGGTGGAGAAAGGAACACAAACTGACTAAGGAATAGTTCCAAACACCTTTACTCGGAGTAGATGGCAGCAAGTGTATTCATGCGATCTGGCTCTCTCAGTCTTCTCTCTGCCATAGAAAATAAACTTGAAATTTTTGAATAATTTTCGTTGGTAAATTTTTTTAAATTTCCCCCAATTAATTAAGCCATGTTTTAAATCGAAAACAAGGCAACAAAATTGAGGTAAAAGTTTTTATGAAGCCATAAAATCGATTGAATGAACCCACAATCGAATAATTGATCCGTCTATAGAACATATATAAAACGATATCGATACGTGCAAAAATATCAAATTTCAAAAATTCAATATTATTCGACGAAGCAAAAGGAAAAAACTGCAATAAAAATGAACCGTCGCATTCATTAGGACGAGTTTGTTTTTTTTTTCTGAACGCAAATAAAAACCGGGAGGACTGAAAATAAATGAAAAGAATTTGCCAAGAATTTTCGGCAATTTGGCACAAGACATCTGGGAATGAAGCGAGTGCGATTTTTTTTTTTTTTGATTTTCTCATCGTGGTTCCTTGAGTGATATATTTTTTTTTGGATCCCATGTTAAAGAGGTATGTTAAAAGAGCGGTCTCTTTCGGATGTATGATGCATGCGATGGTTGGTTCTTTGTCGACTCGGTTCCGCAACTGTTTGGGATGCTGTGATTTTTTCTCCCATCGTGAATGTGAGTGTGTGTGTGTATTGTTGCGTTCTCTCAAGAGCACGCGTTTCATTTGTGGTCAGTTCTTAGCCGACCGGCGAACAAATCGGACTTGTGAATGTGTTTTGTGATCCGTAAACGATATTCGGTTCTTCGTAAATATTTAAAATTATGTAAGGTGAAGAATTTAATTAGTTTTTTTTTAAATGAGAAAGTTTCACTCCAAAAATGAATGAATCTCATTAATTGTTGCGATTTTTTTTTTCCAATTAACACACCTTCGTCTCATGTTCCCGCGTTTCTTCGACCAAATTTCAGGGATTCCAATATCCACATTTGGACGTGCAACGAAAGTGAGTGAAAATGTTTGACGTGCGTCAATAGCTTCACGAATTTCTGGGAAAATGCAAGTGGTAAAAAGTGAAAATCGCGAGGTGACCAGACGTCGATGGTGGTGGTTGTGGTGGCGAAAAATTCTCATCGATTTTCACGTGAAAAACGTCCAATTGTTACTCGTTTTTTTGATATTCTCGGGATGTTTATTCGAGTCGACAATGTGCGGTGGTCATCATCAACGACACAACTATCGTCAACAACAATTAAGACGCGGTTCACGCGGCAACAATCAACATTCAACGCGCGGCCATCAACCAAATATCCTCCATCAACACGCAGGTAGGGCAAGAAATTGTCGTGTATCTATAAAAGGTGCTCGTCTAAACGTTTCCAGTTTTCCAGTTCCGATTCCCGCATCACAAAAAAAAACCAACTCGAAAATGAATAAAATATCATTGATGTTGACACACGAGCACAAAGACCTTTTCATCACAAACCAAGTCCAAAGCAGAAAAGTATCATTAAATGCATTCTATAAATAAATTGCCTTGCGGCTCACTCGCGATACGACACCACCAATATTCCCTTTTTTAAGTATTATGTACCTTCAAAAGGAAAATGGACCCCTCCTAAGACCACCTTGTCTCATAAGTCAAATTAATTGGATATCAAGGAGGATTCCTAGCTTATCCAAGTCATGAACTTTTGTAAAACCTTAAATTTAATTTTGAAATCTAAGGTTATGTATAACCATTAAACCAACCAAGTAACCCGTTGCAAAGTGGATATTCAAAACACCAATATTCGAATCACTTGTAATCACTGAATAAATAACTTAAAATCTCAGTTGCTTGTAAAAACAAACCATTACCCTGTCGAACATTCAAGATAGTTCAATTGCCGAACCTTCTAAAAACTTCCAAAATCGATTTTGGATGTTTTCATTAATTTTTTTAATGTCAGAAAATTCGGCAATCGAAGTCTCTAGAACGTTCGAAAGGATAACGGTCTGCCTATAAAAGCAACTGAGAGTGCAAGTGATTCAAGTAAGGTGTGCTATTTCTGTAGATTAAAAGACAATCTATTAGATTAAAAGACAATTTTTTTAGTGTTCACCTAGCTCTTGGTTATAATTAACTCCACTTTTGTTGCATTTTATAATCAACACAATTGATTCGGTTATCAAAGAGCATTCCTAGCGTAACTTTGTCATGAAATTTCGTTTGAAATTTTGAAAAATCACATCACAATGAAAAAAAAATTAATCCGATTATTGCCTTATTTAAGGTTATGCTTCGCCATTAAACCAACCAAGTAACCCGTTGCAAAGTGGATATTCAAAACACTAATATTCGAATCACTTGTATTCACTGAATGAATCACTTTAGAATCTCAGTTGCTTCTATAATCAAAACATTACTCTCCTGAACATTCAAGATAGTTCAATTGTCGAACCTTCTAAAAACTTCCATAATCGATTTTGGATGTTTTCATTAATTTTTTTTAATGATAGAAAATTCGGCAATAAAACTCTCTAGAACGTTCGAGAGTATAACGGTCTGCCTATAAAAGCAACTGAGAATACATGATTAAGATAGTCTATACATTTGTCTATGCAAGTGATTCAAGAAAGGTGTGCTACTTTTGTATTACAATTAGATTAAAAGACAAATTTTTACGGGTTCACCTAACCCTTAAATAAAAAGAACTCCACTTTTGGTTGCATTTTACAATCAACAATTGAGTCGGTTATCAAAGAGCATTCCTAGCCTAACTTTGTCATAAAATTTCGTATAAAGTATAAAGTTTAATTATATTACATCAATAGGAAACAAAGAATTCAATTATTGCCTTATTTAAGGTTATGTTTAACCAATAAACCGACCAAGTAACCCGTTGCAAAGTGGATATTCAAAACACTAATATTCGAACCAGTTGTATTCACTGAATAAATCACTTAGAATCTCAGTTGCTTGGAAAGGCAAACCATAACCATCTCGAACATTCAAGATAATTCAATTGTCGAACCTTCTAAAAACATCCTTTATCGATTTTGGATGTTTTCATTAATTTTTTTAATGTTAGAAAATTCGGCAATCGAACTCTCTAGAACGTTCGAGAGAACAACGGTCTGCCTATAAAAGCAACTGAGAATACAGGATTCAAATAGTCTATACATTTGTCTATACAAGTGATTCAAGAAAGGTGTGCTACTTTTGTATTACAATTAGATTAAAAGGCATTTTTTACGGATTCACCTAACCCTTAAATAAAAAGAACTTCACTTTTGTTGCATTTTACAATCCACAATTGAGTCGGTTATCAAAAACCATTGCTAGCCTAACTTTGTCATAAAATTTCGTAAAAAGTATGAAGTTTAATTAAATCACATCAAAATGAAATAAAGAATCCGATTATTGCCTTATTTAAAGTTATGTTTAACCATTACACCAACCAAGTAGCCCGTTGCAAAGTGGATATTTAAAAACTAATATTCGAATCACTTGTATTCACTGAATGAATCACTTAAGAATCTCAGTTGCTTCTATAATCAAACCATTACCCACCCGAACATTCAAGATAGTTCAATTGCCGAACCTTCTAAAAACTTCCATTATCGATTTTGGATGTTTTCATTAATTTTTTAAAATTCGGCAATCGAACTCTCTAAAACGTTCGAAAGTATAACGGTCTGCCTATAAAAGCAACTGAGAATACAGGATTAAGATAGTCTATACATTTGTTTATACAAGTGATTCAAGAAAGGTGTGCTACTTTTGTATTACAATTAGATTAAAAAACCATTTTTTACGGATTCACCTAACCCTTAAATAAAAAGAACTTCACTTTTGTTGCATTTTACAATCAACAATTGAGTCGGTTATCAAAGAGCATTCCTAGCCTAACTTTGTCATGAAATTTCGTATAAAGTATGAAGTTTAATTTTGAAAAATCACATCAAAATAAAAAAAATCCAACTATTGCCTTATTTAAGTTTGTGTTTACCCATTTAACTAATCAAGTAACCAGTTGCATAGTGGATATTAAAAACAGTTATAGTTGAATTACTTTTATTCACGGAATGAATCACTAAGTATCTCAGTTGCTTGTAAAGGCAAACCATTACCCTCTCGAACATTCAAGATAGTTCAATTGTCGAACCTTTTAAAAACTTCCATTATCGATTTTGGATGTTTTCATTAATTTTTTTTAATGTTAGAAAATTCGGCAATCGAACTCTCTAGAATGTTCGAGAGTATAACTGTCTGCCTATAAAAGCAACTGAGAATTTAACTCTTGCCTACAAGTAACTCCCTTTTTGTTGCATATTGCAATCAACAATTGAGGCAAACTACCAATCTCGCAGTTGTCCGTTTTTTTTTTTCTTAATTCTCCCCAAAAAAAATTATTTTATCACACGGAAACTCAATTGAACCACTGTATAGTATCTGCACACCAAACACATACCTTTACATATCTTAAAATATACAGATACAGTTATTTGCACACCTGTTTTAAAGCCTCATTTGGCCAGATTAGAAACAGGATTTATTTTCATTTTTTTTTTCCTTAAAAATTTTGCATGTTTTAGTCGAACTGTTTGGGAATCATAAACTTATAATCGGCATTGTTTACGGATAGACCCTAACAGACACCTGTTGAGACGGATATTACGGGTCCTCATCCTTTAAACGCATTGTGTGTTTTACAGGTACATACACACACACACAAACGTTTTATGCAATTAAAATTGCGCCTAAATATAGTTTAATGCAATTACCAGCGCGGAATGCAGGTGGAAAAATTGAATTGCAAATTTTGAAAAACTTGAATTCAAGTAAAAAACATTGGAAAAACAAGTTTCAACATTCACTGGGAATTTGTATCTAATGTCTGCTTTTTGCACACATGATTTGCAACAATTAGATAACTTGAGACTTGATTCTCAAAAATTTAAATATTGTCTAGATGCTTCTTGAAAAACTTAAGGCAAATGATCTCATCCCACTTGATTATAAAGACGTTTTAAAGGGGTCGCTTTATTATTGTTGTTATTATTATTATTATTATGGGGCAACCTGTTTGCATTGTATTGTGTGTTATAAGCCGATTTTTAATCTTCCCATTAAAGACAATACATGCATGCGTAGGCTTTCACTATCTGTACAAAAAACTATCAGTTAAAAAAAATGTCTATAGTATTGTTTACTTAACGTGTAGTAAATGTCTTCAATGTTGACGCAAAGTAACATTACATGTCGCTTTATGGGAGAGAATTTAAAAAGGCAAAAAACTGCACTTCGATTTGACTTTTACAATGTGTAAACAATGAGGCCAATCGCTAAACGAATTGTGTTTTGTTAAACAATTGAAGGAAAAATTACATTCAGATAGGTTAAAAACAAAAGACTATCGCTGATTATTATCAATGTGGTGGCGGTTGTTGAAGTTTAAATTGAAATCCAAGAAACAATTGAGATTCAAATGAAAGTTTTTAAAACAATAATCTCCCTTATTAGAAGGCTTTGGATAGTATTATTTTAGTTACTGAGGCAAACGTAACAATAAATGATAGTCACGTGTTTAAAAAACTCCATTAAATTAGAGCTTTTTAAATTGAGCATTTTTAATCCAGTGGGCTTGGATTTTTCTTCTTATTGCAGCTTTGATTTTTGTTTTATGTTGTTATGTGTTATGAGACCAAATTAAATAAAAATTATCCCCTTTATATCTATTAATTTTTGGTACTAGTAGGCTTTGGATAGTACCTACTAACTCAAATTTTGATTGGCTGTCCCGAGTCGAAATTTTAGACCTATTTTCGCCCTCAAAATCTAGGCTATTCAGAGGTTCAAGTAAATTGAAAAGAGGACCATTTTCATTTGAATTTTGGTCCTTATTTCAACCTACGAGTGACATTTATCGGACAAAATACAATGTTTAGGTTCAAATGAGGTCCAACATTTTTTTTATTCTCTCTCTCTCTATCTTTTCTCCGCTCTTTCTCTGTCACTCTCTTTTATTGTTTTAGCTCTTTTTTTCAAAAAAAATAACATTTTTATTTTAATATTTTTTTTTTTTTTATTCATTAAACATAAAAGTTTCATTAATATTATAGCGATAAATTTAAAAGTAATAAGAATATTACAAATATCAGTTCTTAATTCTTAATTTCCTTGTCCTCGTTTACCAGCTCTTTTATTGTTGCCATTGCCATAATTTTTTCCGGGATTTCCTTTTATTATAATCCACAATATTCCCAACCATGCGCATTTCTTTAGAAATTGTATTTAATTGTATAACATCTCTCTGATTATTTTCAAGATAATAAATTAAAGCAAATTTCTTCACACTTTTTCTTTTAAACTCGGTTTTTTCACCTTTAAATTTTTTACGTTGACACTTTTAGGCCTTTTGATATAGACAATATTGAAAAATAAATTAAATTGGTAGTGAAATAAGTTTAATCAATTGTTGTATAATGACTAACGTAAGTAAAGCTGAGTAAAAATGAACACGACTGAACAGGATTAAGGATCAAACCAGTAATGGATCATATCCAGATACACAATAAATTCTATGCTAGTAGAGGCTACACAATATTATATTAAGCATCCAAGTATAGGAAAGAGAGAGATCAAAAATTTGGGTTATTAGTAAATAATATTTGTAATATTGTAAAAAAGCAAATTTACAACCAAGTTTTATGTTTTATGATGATAAAACTTTTTTTAGGACGAAACGAGGTTCACAAAAAAAATAAAAATTTCATGTAGGTTAAAATGAGGACGATGAAATATTGTTTAGGATGAGATGAGGTTCATTTTACTCTTTGTAGGTTGAAATGAGGGTAAAAGATCCATTTTAGGACTAAAATAGGTCTAAAATTTCGACTCGGGGTCAGATCAAAACTAACAATAATCGATTGTCTTTTGTCAAAAAAAACGATCCTTTAAGAGCTTTCCCATGAGAACTTGATCAGTGAAATCCTCCTGTACTACCTAAGGTTTATTTAAACTAAGTTAATTTTTGTATGGTTATATTGAGATTATAATTATTTACATTTTTGAATTGAAACTTTTTTCTATAATAAGCTTCCTTTAAGAAACTACGAGTCATCAAAGTTGAAACGTTGATACAAAGTGATGACACAAAATTAAAACTATTAGAAAGCTTTGAATAATGTTATTAGTGATGGAGTTCTTAACAATCAGAGACAGTCTTTTGTTTAAAAAAAATATCCAATTACAGGTTTGCAATAAAAAAGAAAACAATCAATATTTTGTTTTACATTAAAATCATTTTTAACCTAAGAATTTTGTACGTTGAAAAATGAAGCAAAACAATTGAAATAGAATTTTCAATTTACGATTCCCGATTGTTATTTTGGTTATCTTGATAGTAGGCTGTGATTTTTTCTTAGTTGTGATTTATTATGAAATTAAACAATCAATGATTGTCCTTTGTTTTCATTGATGACCCAATCATAGTTTTCCATAGCCACTTTGATCAAAATTACAAAATTTTCCTAAACTTGAAAGAGCTTAAAAGACTTTTATAAAAATGTTTTTTTTTTTTTTTGTTACCAAATCAACCAATCAAAATGTTCAATGCCTACTATGATGAGTTTATCATACTTTGTAGTCCTTAAAAGTCCTTTAATTATTGACAAACAAATGGATGGCTTATCATGTTCCTACAGGTATATCTTTAAATTTGAAATCTTGGGTATAGCTAAGAAAAAAATTGATTGGATCATCAATGAAAATAAAAGACAATCATTGATTGTTTAATTTCATAATAAATCACAACTAAGAAAAAATCACAGCCTACTATAATGAAAATAAAAACAATACAAATTTCAATTCTTAAGTTTTCATAATTATCAATTTTATAAAAAATAAAAAAAAAACAATTAGGAATTGTATATTGACAATTGTCTTTTCATTGTTTTGCTTCAATATTTTATAACATACAAAATTCTTAGGTTAAAATGGATTTTATGTAAACAAAATATTGATTGTTTTGTTTTTTAATTGCAAACCCCTCATTGGATCATTTTCATAAACAAAAGACTAATTTTTAAAGACGCCATAACTAATAACATTATCCAAAGCCTTCTAATAGTTTTAATTTTCGATCATCACCTTGTACCAATACATCAACTTTGATGGCTCGTAGTTTCTAAAGGAGGCTTATTATAGAAAAAAGTTTGAAATCAAAAATGTAGAAAATTATAATCTCAATATAACCATACAAAAAAGTACTGAGTAAAAAGAAACATTAGGTAAATACAGGATAATTTTGTATGGAATCAATTTTAGGTTGGTTTCAGTGATCAAGTAGCCATTGGAAAGCTGTTTTAGAATCGTTTTTTTTTAAACAAAAGACAATCGATCATTGTTAACTTTGATCTGACAGCCAATCAAAGTTTGAGTTAGTGCTATTCAAAGCCTACTAATACCAAAAATTAATATATAAAGAGGTAAGCAAAAGTTTTGAACTTTGAAAGCTCGTACTTTGTTAACAAATTGAATTATGGAAAAAAGTTTCAAGTGAAAGTTGTAGAAAAAACATTTTCTTATTTCGAGAATTACTTTTGTTTATTCTTTAAAGTACCAAAAACACTTTTAAATATAGTTTTTTTTTTATGAAACTTGATAAGTTTTGTTCGTGTTGAGGCTTTAGACTGTCTTTTGTTTCAATGTTATTTGATAAGTGCGATTTTTTTTTGCGTCTCGCGATACTCATCTTTAATAAAATTGGACCGTGTTTCTGAAACACCTTATTGTAATAAAATGAAAAGGTCTCACCGTTACCTTAGATAAAGTGTTGTTAAATCTAATTGAATCAATATTCGATCGATCACTATCGCTGGCTGGTAAATCCATCGTTTATAGTATGACTTGCAGATAAATGATTTATTGTTACAAAAAAATCGTGATCAATTCGAAAGTGAAGACATCTCTACAGCTTTAACACACACACACACACACACGCTTATAAGACACACAAATAAAAGAACTAATTGTTTGTGTGAAATTTGTGCACTAACCTACCGTAAACGAAATTAAAAAGTTTGAATAGATTCAATTAAAAATGGACAGCATTCGAACAAATACTTAATTAACAGAAACAATTTTTCCATTGGATTCATTAGAAAAATAAATTCATTCTTATTTGGGCGGTAATCAGGCCCGGACTAGTTATAAAGCAGAGACAAAAGTAACTTATTTCTACATTTTTATATTCATTTCAAACAGTTCATTTGAAAGAATAAGTCTTAAGTAATCAAAATTCTAATAATTTTAATAAATTCACTATAAAAATTAAATGAACTCACCAGGAGCCTTTTTCCTGTCTCTATAAGCACGAACTCTGTCGGCAGTCTTTCTATTACGGCGTGAAATTAATTCACCGTCGGATATTTTCGCACTATTTTCACTAGCTGTATCTTTGTATTATATATATGATATACTAGCTGACCCACGCAACTCCGTCTGCGTCACATAAGGATGAGAGAAGGTTAAGAGTCGGGAACCTATGGCACAATTCTAAAGGAGTTAAAACTTGCTTTGTTTTATCCACAAATCACTTAAGAACCATTAAAGAGATAAAATTTGGTACCTATAATGCTAATTTAAAACCACGCGGACGAAACCAAGAAAAACATTGTATGTCTGTAATGGGAAATTGATTAATTTGAAGATTTTTTTTCTACTTTAACAGTATAACATGAGCTATCTTAGGTACACCGTACATCACACTATGATCAGTAAGAGTGGAACTATAGTAGAAAATGTCACGGGAAAGGGAATAATAAAGGAACGCTGCATAACACTACTGGGGTGTTTTATTGATAAAATTTACGTATGTCAACTTAAAATATAATGAAGAAAAAAGAATATATGAAACTTAAACAAAGAGTAACGTAAAAAAAATTGAAATGTTATTTGATTATTGCAACGCCTGTAACCGTTGTAACAAATAATATATTTTAAACTTGTACTTCTGTATCTGATATAATATATTGCAAGGAGCTGAATGCCTGAATGTCTAATGATCTATGAATCAGCTCAGTACTGACTCCTGAAAAAAAGTTAGATGGACACAAATATTGAGAAGGAAAAGCGCAAGCGCTCACTTAGAAGGCCTTACATATTTTAAAAAGTGGGGAGTTTTGAAAAGAAAAGTTGAAATTTTAATTGTTGATTTTTTAAATGTAATTTAACACGCTAAATTCTAAATATGTATTCGAAAATTAACAATGAAAGAAATTTCAACGTTTCAAAATTTTTCATTATTTTTCGGATGTTAAATATAAAATCATATCTTCAAGTGAAAATTGTAATTTTTATTTTAATCCTAAAGAGAAAATGTGTTAAAACGCTATTTCACGAACTTTAAAGATCTATTTCACGACTTTTTTTTTAACACACGGTTCCCGCAGGAGACAATTATCATGCTATCTTTTGAGCACCGTGCATTATTCTGGCATAAGAAATAATCTATATTATTATCTGATCCCTCAACTATGATATTGCAAAAAATCATGTCTATTTTTTACTCTGTGAAAAACAAAAACATATCTATCCCACGGGAGTAGAACATTTTTCCTGGATAAAAAAGAGATCAAGCTTTCCTGAGAAAAATTCGTTAAAACTCATATTCATGAACTCTTAGAAAACTCCTTTGAAGTACTCAGTTCCTGAAGGATTCTATTTTTAGCCTATCCTACGGGAACCGTACAATATTCTAACATAAAAAGTAGCCCATATCATTCACTGTCTCTTAAACCATCATATTGCAAGAAATTATGGTAATCTTGTGTTCTTTGAAAAACAAAAACGTATCTATCCTACGGGAACATAAATTTTTCCTGGATAAAAATTGGACTGTATGAAAAGAAAAATTATGATTTTGCCTTGAGGACCTTATGAGTTATTACTATAAATATATTGTAATCAGATAAAAATGTTTAGTTTCAGCATGATGTTTCTTCGAACCAGTTTTCTCTATTTTCCCGATGAAATGAGAAATTTTTCCGAGATAAAACGTGTTCTAGATAATGATTTGCATATTTATCATACTTAAATATCACCAAAATCCATTTTCAACTAAAAATAGAGTTTATGCATAATTTTTTTCTCCAAACCGTTTTTCAATTTCCCGGATAAATTAGACATTTTCCCGTTATAAAAAGTATTCTTTTTTATGACTCAGATTGTCATTTATCATCATACCAAATTTCATTAAAAACCATATGTATTTGGGTAAGAATTAATAATATCTTTTTAAAAACGATTTCGCAAATAATGAATTATTTTTGAAACAACCTTAACAACCATTAAAAAGGTTATAACGGGCTAACCGTAATAGATAGACATATGTCGTCGCTGACTTTTTTGTAGAACTTTTTAAGAGGAACAATTTTGCTCCACATGATTTTTGCGTAACTTTAATCGTTTACGCAGGGCAGGCCACGAACGCTCTCAAAAGGAAAAAATTTCCCTGATTTTTGCAACATTTTCCATCGATACTCTGCTCCTATTGGTCGTAGCGTGATGTTATATAGCCTAAAGCCTTCCCCAATAATTAGGCTATCCAACATTAAAAGAATTTTTCAATTTGAACCAGTAGTTCCTGAGATTAGCCCGTTCAACCAATCAAACAAACAAACAAACAAACAAACAAACAAACAAACAAACTCTTCAATTTTATATATTAGTATAGATATAATATATATTATATTAATTTTTGGTACTAGTAGGCTTTGGATAGCACTAACTCAAACTTTGATTGGCTCTCAGATCAAAGCTAATCGATTGTCTTTGGTTTAAAAAAAAAACAACCTATAAGCGCTTTCTCATGACTACTTGATCAGTGAATTTAACCTAAAATTAATTACATATAAAATCATACTATACTACGTAAACTTTTTTTTAACTAAGTTAATTTTTAGTATTTTAATATTGAGATTATAATTTTCTACATTTTCGATTTGAAGCTTTTTTCTATAATAAGCTTCCTATAAGAAACTACGCGTCATCAAAGTTGAAACATTGATACAAGGTGATGACACAAAATTAAAACTATTGGAAAGCTTTGGATAATGTTATATGGATGAAGTTCTTAACAATCAGAGACAGTGTTTTGTTTAAAAAAGATATATCCAATTACAGGTTTTCAATAAAAACAAAACAATCAATATTTTGTTTACATAAAATCGTTTTTAACCTAAGAATTTTGTACGTAATACAAAATTGTAGCAAAACAATCAAAATAAAATTTTCAATATACGATTCCCAATTGTTATTTTGGTTATGTTGATAGTATAGGCTGTGATTTTTTCTTAGTTGTGATTTGTTATAAAATTAAACAATCAATGATTGTCCTTTGTTTTCATTGATGGTCCAATCAACGTTTTCCATAGCCACTTTGATCATAATGACAAAACATTTTCTTAACTTGAAGGAGCTTAAAAGACAATTATAAAATTGTTTTTTTTTACCAAATCAACCAATCAAAATTTTCAATGCCTACTATTGTCTTATTAAGTGGCTTTATATGAATGATCAATGAATGATGAATGATCTCTTCCTGCGTGAGGGAAGCGCAAACTAATGAACAAAGTTTTACATTTAAAAAGTATCCCTCAGGAACCATACATTTTTCCGGGATATAAACTTTAACGTGTTATCTTTGAAGAACCTTTCAGATTATTTTACGTAATTTAATTTCGTTTTGAATATGTTAGAAGGTGTCCTAGAATAACTGAAACGGTAAACTTTATATAGAGTATAGACTAGTGGCTACCCATGACTTCGTTTCCGTTAAATTCAACCAAATACAAATTTTGATAATGACTTCATAATCGACAAAGTATGTACTTAAAATTTTTCAACCCTTGCAAACGTAGGGCTTCTTAACATATGCATGTAGATTCAAAACTGAGACAATAAAAGTTCCAAAAACTAAAAGTATTGTGATGAGACTCATAAAATTTAAAATTTTCAACCCCTAATTAGGGGTGGAATTTAGCAATCCCCGTCTTTAAATAAGGTCACAGTCCTCTAGTTCGAAAAGCATTGCAGAACTTTAAGTAAATATAGTTTTTGGTTTGATCGTGAGACAAATTTCAAGAAAGCTTCATTTCGTTACACGAGAGAGAAAAAAGATGTAACATAAAGAGAACTTTATATTCCAACATTTAAGTTGAGAAATGTTTATTTCACCTAGAAAATAGAGTATGGTTGTAATGATAATACAAGTTCCAAAAATTAAAAGTATTGTGATAAGACTCATAAAATGTAAAATGTTCAACCCCTAGTTAGGGGTAGAATTTAGAACACTCCGTCTTTAGATCAAAGTCCTCTAATTAGCAAAACATTGCAGAACTTTAAGTATAAATATAATTTTTGGTTTGATCGTGAGACAAATTTGAAGAAAACTTCATTTCGTTACACGAGGGAGAAAAAAGATATAGCATAAAGGAAACTTTATATTCCAACATTTAAGTTGAGAAATGTTTAATTCATCTAAAAAATAGAATATGGGTACGTTCTCTCTATCATCTACAGGATTCTGTAATCTATTTAACGAAAGTATTGCGATGAGACTCATAAATTATAAAATTTCAACCCTTAATTAGGGGTAGATTTTAGAAAACTCCGTCTTTAAATAATGTCACAGTCCTCTAATTAGCACAACATTGCAGAACTTAAGGTGTAAATATAATTTTTGGTTTGGTCGTGAGACAAATTTCAAGAAAGTTTCATTTCGTTACACGAGAGAGAAAAAAGATATAGCATAAAGAAAACTTTATATTCTAACATATTTAAGTTGAGAAATGTTTATTTCATCTAGAAAATAGAGTATGGGTACGTTCTCTCTATCAACAACAAGATTCTGTAATCTATTTAACACCTTATCGCTAATAAGAATTTAAACACCTTCATGGAATTTGGCAAAAAAGGCCTTTAATGAATTTAGAAGACTTAATCGAATGGCAGATTATCGAGAGGCATTACATAAAAAGTGTTTAAATAAAAAAATTTAATTAAAATGTTTAATTGTAAGATCAGCCCGAGCTGTTGTTGTTTAGGCCCCAATCCGGGCCCTACCATTAACGCTATATGAGATAATCAAACAAAAACCTCGACTCAAAGAAAGCATTTAATTTGTGATTTCATCAAGTAAATCCTACAAAATCTTAGCATCAAACCTTCGAAAGTATAATCGAATAAAAAAATCTTACCTTGTGAAACGTTGAAGATAAATCGTCTTGGGCGGTTTTCTGCCTCCTATAAAAATAGACATATTAATAAAGAATTTTGATTCGTTTAATCGATTTACTAAAAACATAACGCTAATATAATTTTTTTCCAAAAAATGTAAATAAAATTTCCACATTTCAACTCATCACAGTCATTTTTCCCCCTATAATTCGCCTCACTAATATACAACCAAAAAAAAAAAAAAAAAACGACCAACCATTATTTTAATTAAATTGACAATTTTCAAGATAATAAATTTCAAAATTTAATATCCACACATAAATTATGTAATTATCTATCTACGAAGAAATGTTTTTTTTTTTATGTCGACAATTCCTTGTTTTTGCCAAGCATTAACTTGTTAAGTTTCGTTAAGAAGAATGGAAATTTGATTATAAAATTGTGTTATAAAATTGATCCAATTTAAAAGGGCAAAACGGATGTCGAAACCTTTTATTGGCTATTATATCGAAACAATTAACTTAATGAGAGGTAAACTTTTGCAAGAATTATTTTTCGAATCAATTTGAACTTTTTGTTGAGAGACACCACCTAATTGAGTCGACTCGGAGGACCCACTAAAAATAGATATTAAAAACTTAAATGGACCATAATTTCAGTGATTAAACGGGGATAAATTATAGGCCGGAATACGTGGCCCTTTGCCCGTAAATCTAAATTTAAAGGGTTCACAACTTTCGACTCGACGTGAGTCGAAAATCGTTATGAACTTTAAAAGACTTGTGTTAACCGACCGACCGACCAAAAAAGGGGTAATTTGTATGTTAAAAATAACATTTATCTTTGGCCTTCCATTTAATTAACGAATATTAGAAAGATTTTAAGAGATGGATATAAAAAAAAAAAACTTTTACGAGCTTTTAACACGGAAATATTTTAAGGGAAAAATGAGCATTGAAATTTTTTTTTAAATCAAGACGTTGTCTAAATGGAAATTTATTCAAATTTACAGTTTTTCGTTGATGGAAGATCCTCAATAACCCGAATTTCTAACTTATAAAGGTCTAGGATTGACTTTTTTCACTTATAAAAGTTACTTCTTAAAAATCCAGCAAATAGTGATAAAATAAGAAAAATAGGAATGCCTAATGTAAATCAGCTACACTGTCGAGTTTCAACATGAAGCTAACCTTATTTAATCTGATAAGCTTCCGATTAAAATACCAAATTAGAAACCAGAATCCAAAAAAAAAATTTGTTATAAATTCTCAATATTAAAATCCTCAGCTAAAACCCTTATAACTCAATCAATTAAGGTCAAGTAACTGCGAAATTCATTACTTGACTTGATTTTCAAACTACTTGACTTAAGCTACTTAACCTTAATTTGGCTCCCAAATCAAGTCAAAGCCAATTTTGTCACTTATAAAAGTTTTTTCTTTAAAATACAGCCAATAGTAATAAAAAAGGAAAAACAGGAATGCCTAATGTAAGTTAGCTACACTGTCGAGTTTCAACATGAGGCTAACCTTATTTAATCTGATAAGCTCCCGATTAAAATACCAAATAAGAAACCAGAATCAAAAAAAAATTGTTATAAATTTCTCAATATTAAAATCCTCAATTAAAACCCTTATAGCTCAATCAATTTAGGTCAGGTACCTGAGAAATTCATTACTTGACTTGATTTTCAAACTATTTTACTTGATTTTTAGGCTACTTAACCCAAATTTGGCTCCCAATTTTCTCACTTATAAAAGTTTTTTCTTAAAAAAACAGCAAATATTGACAAAAAACGAAAAATAGGATTGCCTAATGTAAGTCAGCTACACTGTCGAGTTTCAACAAGAGGCTAACCTTATTTAATCTGATAAGATACCGATTAAAATAACAACCTAGGAACCAAAATCAAAAAAAAAAATTTGTTATAAATTTCTCAATATTAAAATCCTCAGCTAAAACCCTTATAACTCAATCAATTAAGGTCAAGTAACTGAGAAATTCATTACTTGACTTGATTTTCAAACTATTTGACTTGATTTTTAGGCTACTTAACCCAAATTTGGCTCCCAATTTTCTCACTTATAAAAGTTTTTTTCTTAAAAATACAGCAAATAGTGATAAAAAACGAAAATTTGGAATGCCTAATGTAAGTCAGCTACACTGTCGAGTTTCAACAAGAGGCTAACCTTATTTAATCTGATAAGCTCCCGATTAAAATACCAAATTAGAAACCAGAATCCAAAAAAAAATTTGTTATAAATTTCTCAATATTTAAATCCTCAATTAGAACCCTTATAACTCTATCAATTTAGGTCAAGTAGTAGAAAATCATTACTTGAATTGATTTTTAAACTACTTGATCTGATTTTTAAGCTACTTAACCTAAATTTGG
Source organism: Sisyra nigra (assembly GCA_958496155.1). Classification (NCBI taxonomy): domain Eukaryota; kingdom Metazoa; phylum Arthropoda; class Insecta; order Neuroptera; family Sisyridae; genus Sisyra; species Sisyra nigra. The sequence goes on from OY292317.1 coordinate 42,292,554, forward strand.
TTCGCAAATTAAGTCTAACCCAATTTAAATCTTGCTATGTTAATATCAAGTCAAATCAAGTACTCGATTCGTTCTATAACTTGATATATTGACGACCAAATATTTTTGGGCTTGATATTCAAGAAAAAAATTTTAATACATGCGTTAAAATATAATTTACCGAAATAATCGAAAATATTCACATTTACCAAGACTCAAAAATAATTTAAACTGTACATCTCTTGACATAGGTTGCTTTCCATTTACACAAAAAGGACTTCTGTGTAACGCAGTGTTCGATACACAGCGTTCCATTTATTAGAATGTCGAACACGGCTGAACACTGCGCGACACTCGAAAAAGCCGTGTTTGGCCGTGTTTCACCGTGTTTTGCCCAGGATTACCAACACAAAGAGAAAAATTCTCTTCTCTGCCTATGATTCCCTATGCTTATTAATTATTCAGGTTCTTCAGGTTGGTATTAAAAAACCCAAAAATGCAGTCTAGTATTTGCTCTAGTCGCTCTAGTATTATTTTGAGATAACTCTGTTTCATTTCGCAGAGTAACGCAGAGTCGCTCTGTGTTAATAAATGGAAAGCAACCATAGATATCGAGTCTTCTCAATCAACGTTTACACACTGTATAAATGTACAAATGGTTGCATTTTCATTGGATTTCCTTCTTTTCAACAAATATTTCGTGAATTTTTAAAAGTTTTCAACATTTTCCTCTTTATCATAAGGTTTTATTTTGTTGAAAAATATATTCGAATTTATTGGTTATGTGATTGATGGTAAAAAATGAAAATTCCCAAACTTCAGCCCAGAACCGTCCATATTCGACTTTTCCCAGGAAAAAGTTTCAAATAAAAGTTGTAGGTATCAATGAGTGTAAGAACTATAGAAAGTTTAAAGAAAATTGTTAGAGCCGTTTTTAAAAAAAATTGAAAAAACTCAAAAGCTCCTAGAATAAAGTTGAGCTTTCGGTTAACCGATTTCAATCAAAAGCTTCGTGTCATAACTAGCCATAATATAAAGGCTAATTTCCAAGTTTGGTGAAATTTGGATAAAGCCTTCGATACAATATGGCTGTCACACACACACAGACATGTTTCTAAAAACTACTTTTTTGACCTCAAAACATGTATTTCCGGTAAAAGCTCGAATTCGAAAATTCGACCCGATTACAATACTTCCTTTACTATATAAATAGTAGTCAAAGAAAGGTAAAAATCTACTTTCTTCGATATGAAGCAAGCGCCATCTTTTAATGAGCTCTTGGGATATATAAAATAATCAGTTAACGGATCAAATTATTTATGGATTGTCATCAAGAACACTCCTAAGTGCAAGATTTAGAGGATTTTAACATGAAAAATTATTCAAGTTAAAATAGGTTGTAGAGAAATTAAAAGATCGAGGGATGAATTTGTTTGCGTTGTGTTTTAAGTGGTTCAAAATTTATGGATGAGATGATGGAAAGTTTTGGGTAGACCAAAAAAAATTTTTTTTTACTGTATACATAGGGTGTATGTGGGTTTTGGCGTACGACGAGCAGACGGACGTCCGACCAGCGGTCTCAAAACGTGTCTGGCTCGACCGGTTTCGCTTGTCGATATTTCCTAGTTTGGACTGTCGTCGACATTATACAATATATATATGTACGTATATAAAAGTAGATAAAAATTTCATCTCTCGATAGTAAAGTGCTCGAGGGCCCGATGACGCATCTCTTGCGAGGCGTGTGAATACGAAAAGCACGGCCGGCGCCAACCTCGAGGAGGTCTTCGGCCAAAGACTGCACGTCGTCGTCGTCAGTTCGATGCACGTCACCCACCAACACCCACTTCATGCTTCCACATATCATTAAGTCATTTTCACCTCAACTATATTCGTCAAATCGATGTCAATGTCACGGCTCCATTTTCGAGAAAAAAGGGCTCGTTTCCGAGACCACCAGACATGCGTAGGGGTGGGAAAATAACAAGAACAACAACGAAGCCCATGTTCAGAACCATTAACTCCATAATAAGAATATTATAAAGCAATCATTATTTATAATCATCGAATCAAGAAGAAGAAGAAAAAAATGTACTCTCTACAACATTAAAGCCTCACTTTGAATTTTATAACATATAATAATTTAACCTGATTGACCTCTCTTTGTTCAACATTTGAATTTCCCTATGTTTTCATCTTGTTGGAATCGCTCTCAAGCCTAACTTACGAGTATATTACCGACAATAGCCGTAGAAATTCTTTTTTTTTCGAAGATTAATAAGGAAGTTTTAGGTACACCACTGACGTCTTAGTCTATGAATATAATAAATATCGATAATAAATTAAAAGCAATGGGGGAGTAAAACATTCAAGAAAGATATGATAAAAGTTTTCAAACTTGAAACGAGCTCAAGGGGTGCATCTAGATTTCACTGGCGCCATTCGAAGCCTCGTTTTAATCGCTAATTATTATAACTGATCAAGTGATAATCAGATGCATCGACCAACTGTAGGTAATGATAATAATTACCTGAGCGGATTTTGATGATAAATCGACCCAAATCGTGCCTCTTTGCCGTATAACAGCGAACAAATGCCGCTAATAATCGCATACTCATTGGATATAATTGATTGTGAATCGATCGGTCAATGTGCAGGCGACATTTGGCTCTTGATTTGTGAAGAAGCTATTTAAGATGTGTCATTTCGGTGAGATCGAAGATCTTTTCACTGATTCACGCCTTCGTGCACGTTTTATCGATCGTTTAAATCGATTGATACCACCGGTGAATAGGGCCGGTAATCACAATCATCGATCTTTCCATAGTCGACAATTAACAGCAAAAGAAAATCTCATCGTACGTCATCATCGTACATGAAATCTCATGAAGGTATTTTTTTTTAAAAGTCTATGTACGAGTCGAAGTAAGAATGCCGTATTTATGGCGTGTTTTTTTTTTTTTTTATTAAATTTGAAGCTTAAGAAGGTCGTAAATATTACTAAGTTCTTATGACCTATTTGAATTGTTGCTTCATAGCAAAAATCATTTGAAACTTGTTCGTTTGTGAGAAGTAGTTTCATAGTTGATTTTAGCAATTTAAATCCTGAGCCGGCAAAATTAGAATAAAACCAAAATTCAAAGTTTTCACCCTTATTTCCACCTTATTATATCATCTAATCTATACCAATAATACCATTGAAGATTTTTTCTACTTGAATACCTATATAATAAAAATGTTCCATCTCACCTGCGCGAGAGACAAAAAACGGAAACATTTTTCCCAGCTGAGGTTTTTATCTAATCTAAAAAATTTAAGGTGTTTTGTTGAATACTCTTTATTGCCTACATTTTCATATATTTAATACAAAAAAAAAATGCCATTTACATTGTAATTTTCCCCGAAAAAACAAGGTAATAACAGAGTTTGTCCAGGGTAAACTTGAAAACAGCTGAGCCGATTTCAATGGATTTTTCACAAAAAGTTATTAAATATTGTAACTTACATTATAGGCTACTTTTTATTTTGAATAGTTTTCCCTGTCTGTTTGTTTGTTCTTGGTAAACTTGAAAACGGCCGGTCCTATTTGGACGAGATTTTCACTACAAGTAGTAAATATTACAAAAAGTGCTTTAAATTACTTTTTATTCCGAAAAAATGTTGATTTTCTGAGCAAAAAAATAAAAACTATAAAAACTGCGCAACAAAAAACATACATCGGCAGGCAGTTGTGATACAATGAACATATACTAACATATCGTAGAGACGACATGATTTTAAACTATGTAATTTGTTATTCTAATAAATAAATGTTTGCAAATTTGAAAATTATAACCATTATAGAAGTATAGCGATAGGTTAAATTCCTAGAAACCATCAATCCATTGTGAATTTACGGGTAGTTAATATATTATTAATAGTTCGGCTGGGTAAACGTTCAAATTGTCGAGGGAGGATATGGAAATCCTCTGCATTAAAAATGATTTCATTCATAAAAAGAAATATCTTAGTTTAAAAAAGAGACCCGTAAGAATAAATAACAAAAACAGAGAGTTCGACTTAAGTGATCCCGATTAGGAGTTTGACTAAGAGAGGTGAAGCCGTTAGGCAGAGCCCCCAGAACAAAAAGAAATCTAGTCCAACTTATTTTTTAAGAAAAAATAGCAACTTAGATGTTACCATCGCGTTGTTTTTTTACCAAAAAATTATATTCTTAATTTTCAATTTATTTTAGCAAGATATATAAGAATTCGTTGTCTAATCTCGGACTCCGGGAAATAGCAGACTTGCCGATAAGACATAATGGACTTAATACTAAATCCCAGAATAATGAACCTAAAGCAACCAAACCTTATACCTCAGATCTTAAGATAACACATTAAATATTATTGATCCTAAAAAATGTACACTTCCTAAAGGATAGCTACTAATCCATTCTACTAAAATTAATAAATGATTTCATATGACATTTGGTATGAAAGGTTCTCAAGGTTTAAAATTTTCTTAATATTTTACAATTTTCAAAAAAACGTAAAGATCCTACCTATAAGATAGCTTATATCTGTTCCTGGAAAAGTAGTTTAACGGAGTTTCATGAACTTTCTATGAAGGTCTAGAAACATATAATTATCTTTTTTTGTAAAAATAGCTGAATTTCTTATTTTGGGTTAAATTTTCTATTATTCAATCAGATTAATTTAGATACGCTCTGCGAAGCGGGCGGGTATCACTTAGTGTGTATAATATCTTTGTGACAAGCATGATTTCTATATATATATATATATATATATATATATATATCAAAATAAAGTTCTTTATTTCTATGCATGATGATATATGGGTGCCAATCTAAAAGTGCCCGCAAAGAAGCAAAAATAGCTGTAAAAAATGCTGTAAATTAAAGATAAAGTGAGAGAGCGGGCGACGATATTTTTCAGACAAGGAAGGCGAATATTATTCGGTATCAGGCGTTTTGATCCCCGGACAAAACATCTCCGACAAAATATTCCCAACAAAATATCCCCGGACAAAATATCCCCATGACAAAATATCCTCAAGTTAGGCGTGACCATCCAAATTGGACGTTGTTAGGTACTGTTATCTGAGGATATTTTGTCCGGGGATCAAAATGCATGGAACCTTTTATTATATGGAGTTTTTAACCCCTTTGCGTGCCTCAATAGATCGCGACACGCCATCGAGATTAAACTTGTAACGCAAAGATTCGCTGTACTCGTCTGAAAAATGTCGCAACGCGTTAACCCTCCCTCACTTTACCTCATTTTAAACAGCTATTTCTCTTATTTGCGGACACTTTTAAATTGGCACCTGTATATTATCATGCACAGAAAAAAAAAGCTTTAATTTAATATATAAATAGTTAAGCTATATCATAAGTGTAGCAATCATGCAGCGTGATCTTAGGCTATAACCAAATTTTTGCAATCAAATTTGAAAGAAGACTAATAATTGATCAAGTTAAGTAATTGGGAATTTTATGCAATAAATTGTAAAAATAAAAATTTGAAATTACATATTTTAAAAATTCAAGGCTTGACTCGTCTTGATATTTAAATATTTACATTTGACTTGATTTTGACTTGATTTCAAACCACATTTTAGTCCAGTAGCTTGAAAACCCAGTCAATTAGTGAATTCCTTGGGAAGAACAACTTTTTAGACTACACAATATCATCAACAATCAAAATAAGAACATTCAGACAAAAGCCGTTTCTTTAATCCTCAAATTTCGACCTCTTACAATATTTACAATCTTACAATTGAAATATTTTCTTGAAATTACAATGAAATAAACTTTAAAACAAGATACATCAAAATCGGTTGAGTCAATTGGAAGATATCGAAAAATTAAAAAAATATCATAGATCCTTCTTTTATTTTAACAATTGAACAACTATGATTGTTGACTCAAAAAAAAATGACAATCGTTAAAATCAAAATAAGATCATTCACACTAAAGTTACTATTTGTTGATCAATATTCGATCCTTTGCACATATAAATTTTTTATAAAATCTAAAATACGAGCTACTATAAGCTATACTCTTCGAAACAAAAGTAAAACAATAATCGAAAACAGTTGGATTGTTTGGATCGAAACAAAGCGTACCAATTATAGAATATTGTTATTCAATTCAAAAACTGTGATTGTTAAAGCTTTAAACAAATAAAAACCATAAAGATCAAAGTGAAGTTTTTCAGACGCAAGTTATAATGCTCCCCAATTTCTATCTCTCAAAAGAAAAGTTTATTTTTGAAAAAAAAGAAACGATAAACTCTAAAACATAACCTAACAAATTAAAAAATGAAAAACTGCGATTGTTAACGTTAAAAAAATGAAAATAAACTCAAATTTAAGGTTATCCCGACACAAATTACTATTTGTCATCCGATTTTCAACTCTAAGAGAAAAATACTCGAAACTAAAATGATATCCATTTATGGGGAGGTATATTAAAAAACAATATATCAACTATCTATCTACCTGTTAAGTCGTTTTGAAGATATCGGTAAAAAAGGAAAGGTTAACGTGTCAAATGAAGGACATCTTCCTTTTTTTACAAAACAATTGAAAACTGTGATTGTTAACGTTAAAACAAATGAAGACAAAAATATAATGATAGGGTTACCAAAAATTAAGTAAGTATTGGCTCTTTGATTTTTAATCCCTTCAATTTAATTTTTTTTTTTTTGGAAAACAAAAGAAAATGATCTCTGAAGTAGGTTATACTCTACCAAACAGAAAAACAACACAAAATCGATTGCGTCGTTTCAAGAAAATAGAATTATCCAGACAAAAATATCTTTGGCTCTTTGATTTTCGATAAGTTACAGGTTATATTTTAAAACAAAACTAAAACATGACCAATTTTAAGGTAAACTTTTCCAAATAAAAACAAAAGTATAATCAAAATTTTGTTGATTTCGTTAAACAAATGAAAATCAAAAAAAAAATTAAAATACGGTCATCCACATACAAGTTACATATTGTTCATAAATTTTGGGTCTTGCACAAAACTTATTCAAAGAATAGCAAAACAACAAAAAAAAAACTATCAAAATCAGTTAAATATGAAAGAAAAAATGACACTCGTAAAAAAGCAAAACCATTCAAACACAAATTACTATTTGTACTTGATCTACTTGAATTGTATTTAAAACTACTTGGCTTGATCTTCAAGCTGCTTGACTAAAATTTGATTTGAAATTAAGTCAAACCCAAACCAAAAATTAATATTCAAACATCAAGTGATGTTAGATTGTGGTATAATAAATTATTTCTTTTTCAAGTTAAAATTTCAAGCGGAATTCATTTCATAAAATGTTCAACTATTTGACTTGATGAATCCTTAATGAATTGAATTAAAAACTACTTGACTTGATTTTCAAGCTGCATGACTAAAATTTGATTTGAAATTAAATCAAGCCCAAGCCAATAATTAATATTTAAGTCAATTGAATAACTGTGGTTGTTAACGTCAAATTAACGAAAATCGTTATTTGAAAGACCTCTAAACATTTAAAGTTTGTTGCTTTAAGACATTTGTGCCTTTACACAAACAAAAGCATAGAACCGCCTTCTTTCCAAGTCAATTGAAAATCTGTGATTGTTAACGTTAAACAAATGAAAATCATAATAATTAAATTTTAGTGTTGTGAGTCACAAAACAAAAACCTTCTAACAAAATGAGATTTTTAAGACATAAAAATAAATTAGATCCCAAAATTTTCGGTATAATCGCTTTGATCAAGTCTTTTGTCAACGACCACCAAACGAGACGCGCGTCGCATCCGACCAAAGGAAAAAAAAATCAGCCATTATCTACACCAAATCTTACAAGGGATAATTTTAAATAATTCGCCAAACAAATCACGTTAGCGTTGCAAGTGACAACAAAAAGGCTAGAACGATGTTCGTTTGTTCTTTTTTTCTAAACATTATGTTTTTCTGATTAATTTTTGATGAATTTCATGGCTTGTTACGATAATAATTTTATTCATATACTGGCTGATAACTGCCCGCTTCGCTGAGCGTATCTAAATTAATCTGATTGAATAATAGAAAAACTTTACCCAAAATGAGAAATTCAGTTATTTTAACAAAAAAAGATAATTAGGTATTTCAGACTTTTATTTAATAGAAAGTTCATGAAAATCCGTTAAACTACTTTTCCAGGAACAGATATAAGCTATCTTATAGGTAGGATCTTTACGGTTTTTTGAATATTGTAAAATATTAAAAAAATTTTAAGCCTTGAGAACCTTTCACAACAAATGTCATATGAAATCATTGATTAATTTTAGTAGAATGGATTAGTAGCTATCCTTTAGGAAGTGTACCTTTTTTAGGATCAATAATATTTAATGTGTTATCTTAAGATCTGAGGTATTAGGTTTGGTTGTCTTAGGTTCATTTTTCTAGGATATAGTATTAAGTCCATTTAGTCGTATCGGCAAGTCTGCTATTTCCCGAGGTCCAAGATTAGACAACGAATTCTTATATATCTTGCTAAAATAAAATAAAAATTAAGAATATAGTTTTTTGGTTAAAAAACAACGCGATGGTTACGTCTAAGTTGCTATTTTCGGTTGAAAAATAAGTTGGGCTGGATTTCTTTTTGTTCTGGGGGCTCTGCCTAACGGCTTCACCTCTCTTAATCAAATTCCTAATTGGGATCACTTAAGTCGAACTGTCTGTTTTTGTTATTTATTCTTACGGGTCTCATTTTTGAACAAAGATATTTATTTTTATGAATGAAATCATATTTACTGCAGAGGATTTTCTTCTCCTCACTCGACAATTCGAACGTTTACTCAGCCTATATTTCTATAATGGTTATAATTTTCAAATTTGCGGACATTAATTTATAAGAATAACAAATTACAAAGTTTAAAATCATATCGTCTTTACAATATGATATGGTATATGTATATTGTATCACAGCTGCCTGCCAATGTATGTTTTTCGTTGCGCAGTTTTTATAGTTTTTATTTTTTTGCTCAGAAAATCAACATTTTTTCGGAATAAAAAGTATTTTATAGCACTTTTTGTAATATTTACTACTTGTAGTGAAAATCTCGTCCAAATCGGCTTAGCTGTTTTCAATTTTACCCTAGACAAACCCTGTTATTAACCTGTTTTTTTGAGGAAAATTACAATGTAAATGGCATTTTTTTTTGTATTAAATATATGAAATTCTAGGCAATAAAGATTATTCAACAAAACATCTTAAATTTTTTAGATTAGATAAAAATACAGCTGAGAAAAATGATTCCGTTTTTCGTTCGCTCGCGCAGGAGAGATGGAACGTTTTTATTATATAGGTATTCAAGTAGAAAAAATCTTCTGTGTTATTATTGGTATAGATAAGCTCATAAAATCTCTTCGTACGGGAACTGCTTGTGCGATTGGCTTTTTTGTATGTTTGTTTCAAATTTTATTATTGTTGGTTACAAAAAAACAGAAGAAGGAAGGATGATAATTACAAATGAATGTGTCTGTGTGTCAGTGAACCTGTTGAAGTCAATCATTGTGCAATATTTATTGTTGCATTTTAATGATGCATAAATCTTGCACGCATAAGCCGAGCTGCTGACGCTGATTTTCCTCAGAAAAAAAAAACACACGAACACATACAAACACTAAACAATTGCTTATCGAACAGGTGTTATTTGTGGCTTTGAGCGAATTAAATAATTTTGAAAAATGATACTGTATATAAATTTATTGGATTTCAAAATTGAAGGACTTTTAGCACCTTTTTGTCGATTGAAAGGTATCGAATTTCCTCGGTTCGATCGAAGTTCATTGATATTTAAACTCGTTGTCTACATTATAATCTTTTTCAAATTAACGGTTGTGGAGGTAGAGAGAAAAAAAAACTAACGAAAAACCGATTAAAAAAATTAAACGTATAATCGTTAATTTATAGCCTAAACCATGCACAAATAATTTCCTCGATGATTATATCGTCGTTGAAAAACGGGAATTACGACTAAACTACATGAACAAGGGTTTGAAATTTATAATAATAACGTTGTCGATAGAATCTTAAGAGAGGAAAATGTAATTGCATCTAAGTTTTTTAAACGTTTTCTTCGGCTTATTTCCGGTTTGTGGTCTTGTGGGATCGTGACAAAACACCCAAAAAATCACGGTTAAAAATAGACCGTCCTTTTGGTGTTCATTAAATGCAAGTCTATCGCATCATACAAAAGGGGGTCTAATACCTTAAAAATAAATAAATCCAAACGCAACGACTCCAATCCCGGGATCAAACAGGATGTGTACATTCAGATATTATATTTCCAAAACAAAACGAAAAAAATTTTTTAGGGAATTTTAATGAGACATCAAGATCGAAATGAACAACAACAAAAAAATCTGGACCGGAAGGTGTGAGCATTAGAGCATGTATGTACAAGATTCATCTCATTTCGACGTGCACATAGACAAGAAAAATTCGCAAGTTTTGGCACACCACCAAATCGGATCGTGTTTGGTGCACGCCATTGACCTGTTTATATTATATTATGTCGGTGTCTCGCGTTTTTCAATTTTCTATTTACGTGCATTTGTTTTCTATCTTATCAGGTAACAATGAGAAAATGTGACGTCATTTTTTTCTTAATTATATCGAATGTTGTTGGACATGACGAAAAAGGAGTACTGTGAAAGTTTTAGCTCCAACATTCTCTTGCACTTTGGAATTCTATAGTTCATGCCAGAAACAATATTTTGATATAACTAAAATAGATTCTTATAGAAAATTTAATGGTCTGCAAAAAAGGTCTCTTAAATTTTTTTGATAAATTGATTCCTTCATGAGTAATTCAACGTTAAAGTTGGATTGATGATAAATTTTGCAATTTTTTGGCACAACCATCAATTTTATAGAAAAATTTTAAGGGACATTTTTTGTAGAGGATTTTATTTCCTATATATTACCTCTTTGCAAATTTTTCATATTTCGTACAGGTCATAAGATATTCACATTAAACTAATTTTTTTTTAACTTTTGTAATTGTATAGTTTAAAATTGATTTTATTACTTCAATTATTAGATTTTTAACCTATAAATTATGTATTTACTATAAATAAAATAACTGTCAAAAATATTTTAATAAATAGTTTGTAGGCAAACATCTAACAATCGAAGTAATATAATCAATTTTAAACTATACAATTACGAAAGTTAAAAAAAATTTAGTTTAATGTGAATAACTTACGACCTGTACGAAATATCAAAAATTTGCAAGGGGGTAATAAAATAGGAAATAAAATCCTCTATAAAAAATGTCCAATAAAATTTTTCCATAAAACTAATGGTTGTGCCAAAAAATTGCAAAAATGTATCAACAATCCAACTTTAACCTTGAATTACTTTTGAAGGAATCAATTTATCAAAAAATTATAAGAGACCTTTTTTGTAGAACATTGAATTTTCTACAAGAATAAGTCTGGGTCATTCCAAAATATTGTTCCCGACGTGAGCTATAAAATTCCAAAATGCAAAAAAAAATTTTCCCATCTTATTTAAATGAAAATTTGCGATCCTGTTTTTATCAATGCATAATTTCGATATGACTTAAAAGATATTAACATAAGAAAACCATTACTGTCGTTTAAATGTAGTTTTAATAATTATTTTTATATCTCACATCCGTGCAGTAAAGAAGATATGACGTCATCGAACACAACGTAGTTACACAATTACTTCATAGGCTCCTCAAAAAGTTATTTAATCAGCAAATAAATAGTGAAATTGAGGCCGGCCTGAACCCCTACTAAGTTTCAATTGGATCGCGTGTGAGCTTTGGGTGAAAGAAGAATCGAAAGCTTGCACTTTTCTTTGAATAACTTGCAAATGGTGATTTTATGTGAAAAATGTAAAATAGGCAAAACTAAAGAAAATTAAAATTACGATAAAAAATAATCAAGGCATTTTTCGCTTGAGTGCATATTTGTCGAGATATAGGGGATGGAAATTAGAAAATCGAAAGAAAATAAATTTTGATGCATCTTACTTTTACTAAAATGCATTTTTAGTTGGAAAATAACAAAAGAATTAATTAATAAAAAAAATAAAATCAGAGAGATCCAACCAATGGTCCATCAGGAAATGGTAAATCGATGGTAATAGAGTAAGAAAAGAACAATATAAAAAATTAAATGTTCCAAAAAGATCAGTAAAGATTATTCTACAATTAGTCGCAAGTCGTTGTTGTAACGAAAGTTGACCCACTTCTTCCGACTTACGCCAAGCGACTCAAACGAGTGTGTATACTTTTTACCGTATGGACTTTGGACCGTTCGCATTTCTGCTGCTTCGGCATACACAAGTCGTTACGGAATTGTCGAATGCGCTGCTGTCATTCGCCCGACTTACGACAAACGTCAACCCACAACCATCTAACGACAAAGACTTGCGATTGTAGAATCAGCCTTAATGTGCTCATGTGAGACACAATTTTTAAAATAAGCCTGCAACATTTCGAAAAGACGGACATGATGCCTTACAAGATAGCAATAGCAGCCCCTAGGCAGGTGCTGGCTTTCTTTAAAAGTCTTATATTCCCCTAGTTAATACAGAAGATCACATCACAATACACCTCATTAGTCGCGGTGATAAAGGGAAGGAAATTCCTAATATCAGTGACGTAATTGTAAATAAATGATCTTTTTTAAGAACCTGTTGTAAGAAGGGGAGGAACAGGTCTTTTTTTAGTTTTTCTTAAATATTTCGAAAACTGGACTTTTAAATGAAAAATATGTGATTTACAAAAATAAAGTTTATCAATTTTCCTTTAAAAAAGTATCTTATAACTTTTGCTCTAGAACTTATACTTAACGAGATAAAGAGGATCAAAGTTTCAACAATTAGAATCTGACATATTACAGATCTATTATAACTGAATACTGAACCTACTGAATAGGTTATGTTTCAATGGTTAAGGTTTCCGTCATCTTTATCTCTTTAAGTTTGTATCCCAAAAAAAAAAAATGTTGAAAACCTTTTTAAGGGAAATTCAATTTCTTTTTATTTTGTATACTACAAAATTTTTTCAAAAGCCGCCATTTTTAAAAAATTCAAAGAAAATAAAAAAGACTCTTTCTTAAATCGTTGAGAACTTTAAGTTGTTCAAGAGATAACACCATTTTTATAATTATTATTTTTTAATTAGTAAGCTATGAACCATGTACATGTTTGTGACGTCATATGTTCTTCATTATACTACGGTTTAAATAATATAAAAATTTCAATGACAATTGTAAGTTGTCGCATCGAATTTTTTACTTTTTTAGGGGGAATTCATTTCCTTCTATTTTGTATAATACAATTTTATTTCCAAAAGCCGCCATTTTTAAAAAATTCAAAAAAAAATAAAAAATAGCCTTTCTTATATCTTATCGATTAAGTTGTTCAAGATAACACCAATTTTATAATTATTTTTTTTATTAGTAAGCTATGAACCATGTACATGTTTGTGACGTCATATGTTCTCCATTATAATACGGTTTAAATAATATAAAAATTTCATTGATAATTGTAAGTTGTCGCATCGAATTTTTTACTTTTTTAAGAAGAATTTATTTTCCTTCTATTTTGTATAATACAATTTTTTTTCCAAAAGCTGCCATTTTTAAAAAATTCAAAGAAAATAAAAAAGAGCCTTTCTTATAGCTTATCGTTGAGAGCTTTAAGTTGTTCAAGATAACACCATTTTTATAATTATTATTATATAATTAGTAAGCTATGAACCATGTACATGTTTGTGACGTCATATGTTCTCCATTATAATACGGTTTAAATAATATAAAAATTTCATTGATAATTGTAAGTTGTCGCATCGAATTTTTTACTTTTTTAAGAAGAATTTATTTTCCTTCTATTTTGTATAATACAATTTTTTTTCCAAAAGCTGCCATTTTTAAAAAATTCAAAGAAAATAAAAAAGAGCCTTTCTTATAGCTTATCGTTGAGAGCTTTAAGTTGTTCAAGATAACACCATTTTTATAATTATTATTATATAATTAATAAGCTATGAACCATGTACATGTTTGTGACGTCATATGTTCTCCATTATAATACGGTTTAAATAATATAAAAATTTCATTGATAATTGTAAGTTGTCGCATCGAATTTTTTACTTTTTTAAGAAGAATTTATTTTCCTTCTATTTTGTATAATACAATTTTTTTTCCAAAAGCTGCCATTTTTAAAAAATTCAAAGAAAATAAAAAAGAGCCTTTCTTATAGCTTATCGTTGAGAGCTTTAAGTTGGTCAAGATAACACCATTTTTATAATTATTATTATATAATTAGTAAGCTATGAACCATGTACATGTTTGTGACGTCATATGTTCTCCATTATAATACGGTTTAAATAATATAAAAATTTCATTGATAATTGTAAGTTGTCGCATCGAATTTTTTACTTTTTTATAGGGAATTCAATTTCCTTCTATTTTGTATAATACAATTTTTTTTTCTAAAAGCTGCCATTTTTAAAAAAATCCAAGAAAATAAAAAAGAACATTTCTTACAGCTTATCGTTGAGAGCTTTAAGTTGTTCAAGAGATAACACCATTTTTATAATTATTATTTTTTAATTAGTAAGCTATGAACCATGTACATGTTTGTGACGTCATATGTTCTTCATTATACTACGGTTTAAATAATATAAAAATTTCATTGATAATTGTAAGTTGTCGCATCGAATTTTTTACTTTTTTAAGAAGAATTTATTTTCCTTCTATTTTGTATAATACAATTTTTTTTCCAAAAGCTGCCATTTTTAAAAAATTCAAAGAAAATAAAAAAGAGCCTTTCTTATAGCTTATCGTTGAGAGCTTTAAGTTGGTCAAGATAACACCATTTTTATAATTATTATTATATAATTAGTAAGCTATGAACCATGTACATGTTTGTGACGTCATATGTTCTCCATTATAATACGGTTTAAATAATATAAAAATTTCATTGATAATTGTAAGTTGTCGCATCGAATTTTTTACTTTTTTAGGGGGAATTCAATTTCCTTCTACTTTGTATAATACAATTTTTTTTCCAAAAGCTGCCATTTTAAAAAAATTCAAAGAAAATGAAAAAGAGCCTTTCTTACAGCTCATCGTTGAGAACTTTAAGTTGTTCAAGAGATAACACCATTTTTATAATTATTATTTTTTAATTAGTAAGCTATGAACCATGTACATGTTTGTGACGTCATATGTTCTCTATTATAATACGGTTTAAATAATATAAAAATTTCATTGATAATTGTAAGTTGTCGCATCGAATTTTTTACTTTTTTAGGGGGAATTCAATTTCCTTCTATTTTGTATAACTCAATTTTTTTTCCGAAAGCCGCCATTTTTAAAAAATTCAAAGAAAATAAAAAATAGCCTTTCTTATATCTTATCGATTAAGTTGTTCAAGATAACACCAATTTTATAATTATTATTTTTTTATTTGTAAGCTATGAACCATGTACATGTTTGTGACGTCATATGTTCTTTATTGTAATGGCGTTTAAATAATATAAAAATTTCATTGATAATTGTAAGTGTTGTCGCATCGAATTTTTTAACGTAAGTGTACAAAGTGAGTACCGCGTTTATTTTTTTGTCTCAGACGTTTATTTCTGGTTCTAGTAAATGACATTCACGCATTACCTACACACATTGAACGACGAAACGATGTCGAGACAAAATAAAACGACCAAGTCAAGCTAATTTCGAGTGCCATATGTGATTTTCGTTATTCTAATCCGGTCAAAAAGGTAGTCAATTTTCGTCATACAAATGTCGCCTGTTCTCTCACTCCAACTCGTTGTCTCTTTCTTTCTCGAAATTGGCGCAATTTCAATTTTGAACGTGCGATGATTCACTTTTTTGAATCATTTCATTTTTTACCAGCCCCGGTAGTTCCCGAGAAAGTTTTGTGATTGAGGTTATGTATATATTTAGATTATGAGTGTGTATGTATGTAGAGGTTATGTACACCTAATTCGTTGTATTTAAGTGTGTGTGTGTGTGTGTGTCAAAAAAGGCGCAGCAGGAGCCAATTATTTCACTGGGTATAAAAAATTGGAAGAAAAAATTAACTACCGTCCCTTTTGGTTCGATCTACGAAGCGACCAATGCAATTTTTCTTCCGAAACCGGTTTTGTCTTCATTACACATATGAACAAAAAGGTTACAATGTCGAGATTTGTTAGGTTTCGGGGCGAACACACGCCAATCTGTTTTGCGATAAGTTTTTTTTTTTTTTTTTTTTTTTTTTTTTTGGTAAATTTGGTACGATTAAATCGGTTTTTATAGGGGGGAGGGGGGCAGGTGAAACAAAACGTCCCCCTGAGCTCGATTTCTTAATTTTTCAGTTGGATGCTTGAGGAATCTTTCAATCAAACGGATCTTTTGATCTTCTTACATATATAAACGTGTAATGATTGTAATAATAATAAAAATATTATTCATGTTGACAAGCGAAGAGGCTCAAGATTTTTTTCCGTTTCTCTTCGGCTCTGGAATTAAACCAAAAAAGGAAATGGATCTCCTCTAGATTTGTCAGCGTGAAATTGATTTTTTTTAAATCGTCCGTACTGCTAACGAAAAAAAACTGAAATGTTTATTTTTTGAGGTTAGAGGAGGGAGGGGTAAGTTAACTAATTCAACTCGTGTAGAAAAATAAAAAAATTCAAGGGTTAGATTTACAAAATGCAACCCTCAAAAAAATGTTTTGTGCGTGTCCTTCTTGAAGTACTCACGGAGACCGCCCACGGTGAGACAAAGAAAAAGTTAAACCTCTTGATAAGATTCCGTACCTTTTGTATATATTTACCAGAATAACTTTGTAAAAAACATTCATCCCTTAAAATCAAGCCCTTCGACTTAAAAGCCTACACAACCACTTGTTGACGTTTTAACGGGCCCAAGATAAATTACACACATACATAAATTACATCTCCGAACAAAACAGGAGAGAGATTGACACAAACAACAAGGGCCTTGTGAAAAAAAAATCTCCGAAAAATTAACGACTGGCGTCATTTCTCCCTTCGGTCCGTTTATAAATTAGTCGCTTTCTAGTTCGTTCAACTTTGTCATAATTTGAAAATAATTCAAATATTTTTAGAATCACGAAAATACAAAAAAAAAAAACAAAAAATTTCGCATCCTGCTGGAATTTCGCACATTTTGATGATGCACACCGCGTGAATGAAATTAAATCTTGTCCTCTCACTCTTCATTATTCGAATGAAATAAAATTTATGGCGACGTGGCGAGTCGCAACTGGTCATTTAGTCAATTTGGTTGATGAGGGTCGTTAAAGTTAATTTTAGCACGACAGAATGCAATCAATTTGGACATTAATCGAATTTAATTTCTCAAATCATGGCATATGTTATTGAGTATTTTTAGCTATCCTGCCGGAACCATACATTTTTTACAGATTTTTTAATTTATTCTACTCTCAAGGGCTTTATTAACACCCCCCCTGTCCTTGTGAGAGATAGTCAAATTAATGAAAATGCCTATCTTTTATTGTGATATCACTAATTTTAGCTTACCTTTACTGTGACGTCACAAATTCTAGATCGAGTTACTATTATAATTTTTTTTAGTTTTTAGTTTTCATACTTCAGATTTTAACATGTGACGTCACAAAACTTATAACCCCTGCTGCCCCTAGTCTCACATTAGTATACTTCGTTGAACCCCCCCCCCCCTTAATATTTGACGTAATTGATGGATAGTCTCTCATAACAAATTGCATTTAAGTATGTTTAACTGTTTAAAAAGGTGAAAAGACCACCGCAGGTATATGTTTTAACAATTTTTTTTTGTATAACGTTTCGTCAGTGTTATTCCGACTTCATCAGGTATCTTGAAATGGTCTGTTAAAATACCTGATGAAGTCGGAATAACACCGACGAAACGTTGTATAAAAGAAAAATAAATTGTTAAAACATATAACTGCAGTGGTTTTTTCCTCCTGATAATTTCTTCATATATTAAAATATTAAGACCTGAAAATTAGTATTATGTTTAAAAAGGATTAACTCCAAGATAATGAGTTTCTCCAGGATAAAATCTAGTCTATGTCCATCCAGAATAGTGTAGCTTTTTGACAGTGAGTAAATTTTTCAAATAAGCGAGAATAATTCGAAGACTATCCTGTACAAACACACAAATTCCTGAATTTCGCACACTTTCTGAATAAACGACGAATTTATAAAATCTATTTTTCTCAGAGTCTTAACTATTTTTGTATAAAGTTTCATTAAAATCTCTAAATTTGTTCAATTATTTAAAATGTTAGGATTCTCTTATTCGCTCAGAGCCTCTAGATCTCTCAGGATAATGCATTTTTTCAGGATCAAATGTAGCCTATATCCATCGGAAATAACGTATCCTTCAAATGGTGAAAGAATTTTTCAAATACGTGAAGTAATTCCAAAGATTACCTTGTACAAACATACAAATTTCTTAAAGTTGCTCTTTTTGTTGAATGATATCATTATGTAAATAAAGTGTGGGTTTGTTTTTTTAAATCTATACTTTTGTCACACCAACTTTCATTGGAATCTGTTTATTAGTTCAAAAAAAAATCAGTCAATATCTTCCAGGATAATGCTTATTTCAGGATAAAAGCCTACGTCCAACTGAATGTACATTACAAATAAAGAAAGAATTATTTAAATAGTGATTCAAAAAATTACCCTTTACATATGTTACCAATAAATAAAATCTCAGTTCAAGTCAAGTAGCTTGAAAATCAAGTCAAGCAATGGATTTGCGGTTTGGGATATCTAAGGGTAGCCAATTTTTGAAAAAGTGTAATTTGCAAAAAGGATGCTTGAATTTAATTTACATCTAAATAATATTATTTGACTCGTATTTAATTTGGTGTCAAGCCAATTTTAAGTCAAGTAGCTTGGAAATCAAATCATAAAACTTATAAATCAAGTCAAGTCATGATATCTATATATATTTTAGACAATTTTAGTTTTACCCTAGTTTACGGGTCATCAATCCCTAAAAAAGTAAAAACATCAGTAGATACTCATCAAGCCAAGTAAATGAATATTTTGTGAAATATGAGCTTGTAATTTTGATTTGGAAAGGCAATAACTTGCAGGATTAATGCTTGCCTTGTTTTTACATTTAAATGTTAGTATTTGACTCGTGTTTAACTTCAAGTCAAGTAGCTTGAAAATCAAGCCGAAAAATCAAGCAAAGCAGTGAATTGTACTCAAAAGTATTTTTCTTTAAAATAATTTTATCTACAAATATGAAGAGACTTTATAGACTTATTTCTTGATACTTTTAACTATTTCCAAGAAAAAAATTTCATCGTTTAAGGGAAGTCAAATAAAATATTACCTTGCATTAAGTTACTGATACAATCGTTTATTTAAAAAAAAAAAAAACTCCGATTATTGCTTAATCAAACTCGTGTATAACTTCCTCAAGTCTGTGTGGATATCTTCAATCTCCATTTTATACCTAGTAATTTAATCTACATATATATACCCATATATAAAATTGATCTGAAGTCGATATGATCTATAAGCTGTGTTAATCTTTGAAAAAAATAAAAATAAAATGGCATTATAACACTTATAAAATATATTATAAAGTCTCTGAATATATCTGGATTGGAGAGAATGAAAAAAAAAATCGACTTGAACTCAAATTGTTCCCACGAAATGGAATCGTTCTAATTAAAAATGAAAATAATTATGAAACGGTGCGCATTTACCTTCGAATGCTATTGAAATCATTTTTTTTTTCTTTTCAAATATCATACAGTTACAATAATAACGAGGCAATATATGATGACTTTAAATATCTGAAGAGATTTTTTTTAACTTGGGTAGGTGTTTTTAAATTGGATTTTTTTGTCCACTTCAATTACTCGAGGTGACATTTAAAAGTTCAGGAATTTTTGTCCTAATACAAAAATTTAATTTTTAGCAGTATTAGAACAAGAAAGTGAAAATTTTTTACAGGGTAATCTAATTCATTGATTTAACAAATTATTTTACCACTTGAAAGGTACATTATTCCAAATGGACATATAGGTTAGATTTAATATTGAATGAACTCATTACCCTTAATTTTAAGTTAGTGGTATTAAGAATCAAACGTAGCAGGAGCAAATTTAGATCTACTAGCTAGTAAACTTTAATCAAACATTGGGATTTTAACTCTTGAAATGATGAAGACAAGTTTCAAAATCTACCAGATCTTCAGTCACTGATTTAGACAACCAATAATTAATAAAATGAAACGTTTTAGTATCTATTTGATTTTAAAATAATTCTTATTTCTGATTTCTGATTTTAGAATACTTCCTGACTTCTGTATTAAACACAAACATTTTATCTTAAAACTTTTAAGGCAAGTTCATTTCAAATGATTGACCCCTTTGTATTGAATTAAACACGTAAAGCATCTCAGTCAACATTCATATTAGCTGAGAACAGTTAATGGTTTGCAAAAAATCATAATTGACTCATAAAATTGATAGTATCTAGAGTAAATGAGCAGATGTTAATCGGTACTATAGATAAAGAAGAGGAAAGAATTGAGCCTTATTTGGACCAATTTAGTGTCTAGCACACATCAAATCATATTATGCAAATGATGTGACTATGATTTTGTGCTTCATACGATCTCTGATTCGATCAATGAACTTGCAATAGAAACACTCTTCGGATGAATTAAAGCGATTCAAATCAAACAATTACCCAACTATTTTGCATAAAATGCAATCATGAAATTCTTATCAATATATTTGCAACAATTAATTGATAAACATAAAAATCTAACCTTAAAGAAAAGCCGCATGGCAAGAATCAAACACAAAATGAGCCAACAAATCTAAAAAATTGATTGATTTAATACTTCCAACGCGTTCACATTATCCATAATGTGTTTCAAACAAAAATGAACTGGTTTAAACGTTTCGATGGTCATTTGTTTTGTCAACAAAGAAAAAATGGAAGAAAAACAAATGAAAATAATACTTTTTTTGTTTAATTCACGATTAAAACTTCATCAATGCATCAATGCCATGGTAATTGGTAGATTTGTTTTAATAGGATTAATGTTGCATTAATAGTTTATGATAGCTGCAATTAAATGCAGTTGTAATCTAAACTAAACTATAGCCAAAGTGTTAAAGTTAAAGATAGCTTCTAAATTTAGTAGCAATGTAATAGACCAGTGCTTTAAGCCTTTGGAAATAGTAAAAAGTGAAAAAAATTATAGTAGGATGAAACCCATTGGAAAAGGAAGAGAATATAACAAAAATGAAAGGAAAAATAAATTATGGTCGATCTGAGGTGGGGAAGTGGGAGGGTAGAAACGGTTTATCTCGGTTTTCGACAAAACTACAAGTCCTATGGAAAAAAGTTAAATAGCAAGGTTGTAGATATTAAGTAGATCTACAACTTTTGTGCTAACACTTTTTTCTCATAACCTAAAATTTACGTAAAAAATTCCAATAACCAAGTTTTTAGTTTTTAATTTTTATCTAATACCCACAAAAAAAATTTTTTTACACGAAACTTGATTAAAACTGTCCCAAACGCACTGTATTTTCTTTTTTTATTAAAAATATTAATTTTTTCACCTTATAATGACTTAATATCGAAAAAACACCCAAATTTTCAATCAAAAATTCTCACGTCAAATCATCTGATTTTTTTAAAAAGTTGGTGAGCTTTTTGTTGAAACCTCAACTAAATTGCGCAAAGTTGTACATAATACAATCGTACAAATACAAGTTTTAGCAATTTATTAAAATTTACACTTCTATTATTACATTTTCTAAGAACATTTAACATTGTAATGTATATGTTTTTTACACCATCAGAAAGTAGAGGTGTCAACGAACAAAAAGCTCACCAACTTTTTAAAAAAATCAGATGTTTTGACGTGAGAATTTTCGATTGAACATAAGAGTGTTTTTTCGATATTATGTCATTATAAGGTAAAAAAATTAATATTTTTACTAAAAAAAAATACAGTGTGTTTGGGACAGTAAGTTATCATCAAATTTCGTGTATAATTTTTTTTTTGTGAAAGATAAAAATTAAAAACCAAAAACTTGGTTATTGGAATTTTTCACATAAATTTTGAGGTTATGTGAAAAAAGTGTTAGCGTAAAGGTTGTAGATCTACTTATTATTTACAACTTTGCGATTTAATTTTTTTCCATAGGACTTGTAGTTTTGTCGAAAACCGAGATAAACCGTTTCTACCTATAAACACCCCCTTTTCTACTTCTCCACCTCAGATCGACCGTAATTTATTTTTCCTTTAATTGTTATTATATTCTCTTCCTTTTCTAATGGGTTTCATCCTACTATAATTTTTTTTGGTTCAAAAATTATCTACCCTGGTCTATCAATGCAATAATGCTATGGTAATTGAGAGATTTGTTTTAATAGGGTAATTTAATTTTGCATTAATGGTTAATGATAGCTGCACTTAAATGCAGTTGTGATCTAAACTAAATATTTAACAAGGCAATTTGATTGATTCCTTTGGGATTTTCTCAACAACAGGGATGATTTTATTAATGCAACTAAACCATAGCCAAAGTGTTAAGGTTAAAGATAGCTCCTAAATTCAGTAGCAATGTAATGCATATAATGCAATCAATGTCACCATATCTATATGGTGACAAAAATTTTTATAATTGTCAGTCATGAGTGTTAAACTCGTTTTTAAAATAGAAAAAAAAATTTATAATTGGTATATGCAAGGCTACAGAAAAACACGGATGCTGAGCATGCATCAGATAGCCTAATGACGCTATAACATATGGCGAAACGTCGCGACCTGATACACTTGTTGCATTCATTGTAAATCCCGATCCATTGTCCCTCTAACTCTATCTATCAATACAAAATAACAAGGATCTGAATAAATACTAATTATCAATTAGACTGTTTTACCGATTCCTTTGGGATTTTTTCAGATAACCAAATCAATGCAATTATACCATAGCTCATAATAAAGAGGCGAATGTTTAAACACGGTTTAATGCTAACTGCATTTAAACGCAGTTGCAATCTAATCCAATTCTTATATTGTTTATTTCAAAATTTTATTGGTTCCTTCTGGATTTTTCCAATTAATCTAACCAATGCAATTATGCCCTAACCCATTATTAAGATCTGCTTTGACATGATTAATGAAAGCTTTACTTAAACGCAGTTGCAATTGAATGTAACTTATGCAATCTAAATGAAATGTTATCTATTTGTAAACTAGAAAGTTTTATTGGTGGTTCCTCCAGGAATACAATTACACTATAGCCCATTATAGTGAGTGCAATATGAATGCTTTAATATGGCTAAAGATACCTGCTCTTGAATGCAGTAGAACCCTATTACATTTTATGCAATTTGTACAAAAAATTATCAGTTAGGAAATTTCACCAGTTCCTTCGGGATATTCTCAAATAACTTAATGCAATCATAGCTCATAAGTTAAAAGACAAATGTTTCAATATAGTAAATGATAACTGCACTTAAATGCAGTTACACGGATTTAATCCAATCCAAACAAAACATTGTCTGTTACTAAAGTTTACCGGTTCCTCCAGGATTTTTTCAATTAATCTAATCAATTCCCCAGACCAATGAAGATTTGCTTTAATATGATCAATGATGGCTGCACTGAAATGCAATTGCAATCTGCACATAACACTGTTTGCAAACATAAAATTTACTGGTTTCTCCAGGATTTTCTCCAAAAAAATCTTATCAATTCAATTAAGGCATAGCCTAAATGAAAACGATTTACTTTAATATGGTAATGATAATTGACTGTAAATGCAGTTGCAATCCAATTCATCTACTGCAGTCAAACGAGAAAATTTTATCTGGCTCCTTCGGTGTTTGTTAAAAAAAATAGGATAATCCAATCAATGCAATTATGTCATAGGCTCTTATCCTTTAACATGGTTAATGATAAAACCATTGCATTCAATGCAATCTATAAGAAAAATTTTCTATTTTTTCATATGGAAATCATGAAAGTCTTTTGAGAGGGGGTCCTTCGGGATTGTCTCATCAGAATGGGATAATCTATACCACTTTTTGGATCACCCAAAACAAGTCTTAACGAACCCAACTTAATCAAGACATGCATTTAAATGCATCAAAAACTTAATTAAAAATAAATAAATCCGAAGACATACCAATTAAAACACCATGGCCAATGCATTACCTCCAATACAAACGAAGGAAAAAAAGTCAAAGTTCACACTTTCCAATGCACTATTAAAACACTGAATCACTTCACTTTTTTTACTAAAAAACTTTGGTCATATATTCATGAACACATTTCCATAATCACTTTTGATTGAATCGACACATTTTCGGGACAATTAAGGATAAATGTGGACGTCCGATCAATTGTCAACTGTAAAGTTAAGGCGTCTCTAGATTGTCAACTGTTTTGTAATGCATCTAAACAAATGATGCGCACTACGCACTGCGCAACGATTTGAGATGTCATTGCAGCTCTAAATTCAAATTTGGTTTTTTAAAAATTTGAAAGAATCAATGTTACAGCCTGGAAAATTCGAATTTATTTACTTTTTAGGCATTTGCTTGGCGTTCCTGCGATTTAAAGTCGCATTTCAATGTTAAAATAGGTCGAATTGGCGATTTTGGAAAATCGAGGTTAACACGGCTTTGAAGTCAGTTTTACATAGAGCAGTTCTCATATTGCCAAGATAAATATTCTTATAAAAATATATTAATGTTACTAATTTTAAATTTTATAATCATTTAGAGAATATTGATAGAAGAAGGTTAGGAAACTTTTATTTTGTACTTAATTAATGAGAATACTTGAAAAGAACGATCAAAGAGATAAATTTATATTTTCGATTTTCTCTCGAAAACTATGAGTTTTATGTTAAAAATTGTTCGTATTGAAATTGTTTAAAATGAAATTTGCAATCAAAAATATTCTATACAATTTTTTGTTAAAATGAATAGTTTTATAGATATCGGTCTTTTAGTTTGAGACATCATAAGTTTTTACTTATTATAGGTTATATTTCAAAAACTAGGGATTACCATGAAAATTTTGTTCTTATCAAAATTGAAGATTGAAAGTTTTACTACAAAAAATTTCTCTTGTATTTTTCTTTAAAACTAGAAAAGACTTGAAAATATTAACCTATGTTCAAAAAAAATTTTTTTTACAATATTTTTTGATCGATACCTGGAAAATAAGTGATTTTCTGGAAAAAGTTTACATAAAAAAGTAGAAGAGGATACTTTTTTTTTTAATTTTAATAAGAACAAAATTTTCTCAAAAATCAATAGTTTCGACACGAAAGCTCAAAATAAATCGATTTTGAAACTTGTTTATTTTCGAGAGCCATTTTTGAAAAAAAAAAAAAAAACAATTGCCGTATGAAAAAAATGAAAGGGACACTTTTTATTAAGAAGTTTATAAGCTTTAATTTTTATAAGAGCCATTTTTTCGATAAATCAACTAGTTTTCCCAATAAAATCGGAAAATTTTTTACTGTATGATCTTTTTCGTTTCAGACCTTTATATTAAGAAAATGGATGAAAATTAAAAAAAATTTCTAGGGACAAAATTTATAGCAAATTAAAAAATCTTTAATTTACTTACAAATAATTTTTGTGGAAAACCTCAAATTTTCGAGATATAATCTAAAATTGATACAATTTTAGATTTAATCATTTTTGACTAGTGTATTCTTTTTAATAAATGGGCATAAGCAAGAAAACTCTAATAAAATTCTTATAGGAAATTTATTCGTCTACATTTTTTGTTCTTAATATTTTTCGTGTAAGATGTACCATTTAAGAAATATTATCGATAATGTCCACATATATACGCCATTACTTTAAAATCAGGGACAGATTAGCGGTTTTCACGCAGAAAAATTGAAATAAGAAAATAATGTATAGAAAACTTTTTGTTTAAAATGTTATATTCTTTGAATTTGATAAGAACAATTTTTTCCATAGGTCAAATAATTTTCCCAATAAAACCGGAAAAGTTTTTATAGTGTAACGTTTCCTCGTTTTGAATCTCGATATTTAAAAAACGGATGAAATTTAAAAAAATTTATAAGATATAAAATTTGTAGTAAATCAAAAAATCTTTAATTTACATTCTTATAAATTTTCGTGAAATCTTCTACTTTTCGAGATATAATCGAAACTTGTTTCAATTCTAGGTTGTATCATTTTTAAGTCGTGATTTCTATGAGAAATTGAGAGCTAGGAAAAAAATTTATTGAACATTTCTTAAAGAAAATTTATTCATCTTTATTTTTTATTCTTAACATTTTCTTGTTAAATGTACGGCTTAGAAAATATTATTGATTATGTTTATCGATGTACGTTTTTAAACGTCATATTAAAAAGTTAGGTGGGGAGTGATTGGCGATTGTCGCGCTATGGCGGCTAGCGATTGTCGCTTCTTGATGAAACAATCGACTATCTACTGACGCTTACAATTACTTGTTAGATTGGAAAAGTCAAATGGTCCTTAAATTTTCCTTGATTTTCCTGTAATTAAAGTGATTTAAGTTAAAATTTGTTTTCTATAATTTCATCAATATAGTGGTTAAAAAAATTTGAATGATTAAAGGTTTTAAAAAGTGTTAACATGAAAGAGTAAACTTCACTAAAGTTGGGTATGTAATAAGTTCTGTTTCCTCTTTTTTACAAATCAAAAAGAACAGGTTTACTTTTTCTAAGTATCCTTAACTAGAGGCATATAAACATGACGATGTTTACGATCGGGTTAATAAAACCTGGAATAGGCCTTAAATTCTTATACACATACATACATACACACATAAATGTTACGGTCTATTTCAAATTATGTGACCAGATGTAATTGCATATCGTAGGCCTGGTTCGGTTTCGGTATCCAATTTTTATGACATTTTTACGCCTCTATATACATTACCAAGGCTATAAACTAGAATTATAAACATTTTTCACACGTCTTATACCTAACTAGTGAAGAGCTTAAAGCCTGGGAGGTCAAAATTACCTCCGAAAAAATTACAACCATCAAAGTGAAATTTTAACACTCATCGGTTTAGTTAACATTTCATGCGATTAATTAGATAAAAATCCGATAGCTGTCTTTTAGTTATCTTCAGGATAACTCCTATGCACATTTGTCAAAAAGATAACTATAAGACGTCTTTCTGATCCAAACAATTTTTTAGATATTAACCAAAATATGACTCAACTAGCTGATACCCGCTCGCTTCGCTGAGTGTATCTAAAAACTAATTGATTAAAAGATTCCCTACGTTCATTGCAAAATATAAAAATTAATCTATTATAACAGAAAAAAATGATAGATACTTTCAAACGTTAGATCCAAAGAAAGTTCATCAAAATTCGTAAAACTACTTTTCAAGAAAGAGATGTTAGGTGTCTACATCAGCTTCGATACGTTTTTTAGTAAAAAAGTACCTCTTTTCCTTCCTTTAGGACTTGAAAATCTTTCACACCAAATGTCCTTTAAAACCGTACAGCTATTTTAGGGAGCATCCATTAATTGTGCGAGGAATTTTTTGCAATTTTTGAAATCCCATCCCCTCCCCTCTGGTAAGATGTCATGAGATTTGGCATTTATCATTCCCCCAACCCGCAATCTTATGTGATATTTTTTATAACAAAAAAAATATGTGATATTTGCGAGACCTTTCCTTTCCCCAAAGTAAGATTAGATGAGATTCGGCTCGACCCCATCGGACCCTGAACGTCTCACGTAATTAATGAATGTTCACTTAAAAGAATAGATTAGTAGTTATCCTACAGGATCTTTAGCAAAACTTCATTAAAATTCATTCCGTTAAGTAATTGTTGAATTTTGAAATTTTTAGTTTATTATTTTAACACGTTTATTTCTAATTAATATCTTCGACAATGAACAATGAAAAAATTCAAATATTTAAAAAAAATTCATTATTAATTTTATTGGGTGTTAAATTGAAATTCATATTTATTTTCCAGTAAAAATTGTCAATTTTTTAATTTAAACTTTGTAGAGATTTCTTTTCTTATTGTGTAAAATTGGAAGAAAATGCGTTAAAATTCTATTTCACGAACTTTACCGAAACTTTTTAAATGTACGGTTCCTGTAGGATATACTTGTTTTGCCATCCAATGGGAACCATGCATTATTCTAGCCTTAAAAGTAAGCTATATCATTCTCCCTCAAACTACCACATTGCAAAAATCATATCAATCTTTAACTCTGTGATAAACAAAAAACATATCTATCCCACGGGAATAGTACATCTTTTCAGAGTAAAAAGTAGATCAAGTCTTCCTAAGGAAAATGAGTTAAGACTCTATTTTGTGGATTTTAATGAAACTGCTTTTAAATACACGGTTCTTATAGAACACATACTTGTTTTGCTATCCCATGGGAACCGTTTATTATTCCGGTATGAGAAGTAATCTATATCATTTTCTGACCCTTAAACTACCACATTACAGAAAAGGAAGTTAATCGTTTGCTCTGCAAAAAACAAAAGAATATCTATCCCACGGGAACCGTACATTTTTTTCTGGATATAAAGTATACTACATGTGTTAAACCAGATTATAATCTATATCTATGCCAAATTTCATCCAGATCCATTCAGTACTTTTTGAGTGAAAGAGTAACAAACATCCTCACAAACTTTCACGTTTATAATATGAGTAATCGATCAGGTAGTTGGTTAAAATCTGGATTAGTCTCTGGACTAAAACTGAGGAGCCGGTGATGGTATGTGGATGAGACTTAAAAAATTGATATGAAATTAAGAAATTGGCTCAATTATTTATAATTTAACTGATATACATAGAGGAAGAGGAAAAATCAAAGAGCCCGCCGACACTCGTAAACTTAATTATTGCAATAACGAAACGAGGATGAATGAAGCCCAGCGGCTCTGGATCATTCACCAGACTCGAAAAGAGTTCTCTGTGTGTGTGTGCAAATCTAATTATTATTAAAACTCATCTTTTGATGTTACATAACCACCAACTGCAGACCTCAATTAGCCTTGCGGCCGAAAAAAATTTAATTCGATTAGTGTAATTTATGACGTGTCAACTTTGCGCCCCAAAATCGATCTCATTAATGTTAATTTTTTTTTTTTTTTTGGTTGTAGAAGTGCACGATGAACGCAGCACGTCCGCGAAATTGATCTCACGCTCGATTTTTGGACTTTCACCGAGCGTGTTTAACGTGGCGGGCTATGCCCGGATCACGACGAATGCCACCTGTGGGACGGTGAATGGTCGCGAGGAGTTTTGTCGGCTGGCTCGCGGCAAGCGACCAGGTAGCGGTGGTGGTCCGGCTTGTGGAGTGTGTGACGCCAACAGCCCGGATCTGCACAAACGGCATCTGATCGATTTCGCCCTTGATGGCACCGGGAAATGGTGGCAGAGTCCCACACTCGAAAATGGACCTGAGTTCGAATCCGTCACCGTAACCCTCGATCTCCAACAGGTAAAACAATCAAACTTTCTCCCCTTTGGTGGTCAAGGTAGAACCAGTGTATGAGTACCAAAAAGCTTTTCAAGAAAAGCTCATGTACTGATTCTTCCGAGACGAATATAATGCAAGTCACTTAACAATGTCCATGTACCACTTAAGAAATGAATAGAGGAAAATTACGAGGGAAAAAAACCAAAGAACAGGGTGTGTTAAACCTTCTTTTTTTTCTTTCAATATTCATCACGTCTCAATATTCTCAGAGTTCTGTTTAGAAAAAATAATAGTATGAGAGAACACAACCCTTGTTTGATATTTATTAATGCCCATTGAAAGAACCCCAAACAACTTGATGTTTGAACGGTTTGAAAATCTCTTAAGTGGAACATTCTTTGAATTCTTGTTCGTAATTCTTTGGTTGGCATGAATCGAATGAATCGGCTTGGCGAAATCGTTTGAATTTTAATACGATAGGATATTAAAGTGGGTGTTCAATATGATGTTGATGATGGGACTGCGGGAATGAATTGGAAATGTGAGAAACTAAAGCTGAGTGTTGATTTATTCCAAGTGGAATCTCTTTGGTGCACTTGAAAAGTTTTATTGGCATTGATATGTCTAAAGAAATACGTTTTGAATGTCTAATATTATAAAATTGGAGTAGGTACGATTGGAAGATGCCAAATGTACGTAACGATTTTATGAAATTTAGTAAAAAGGGTCATTTTGGTATCAAATTAAAGGTTTTAAGTTTTAACTTGCAAATTTTAAAAAAAATAATTTGTCCGCTAATAAGCTTATTAATAGTCTTAAATATCTTATATTATACTAAAAGTGTCACATTGAAAAGTAGCGATTACTTTGAAATATTTTCTGAGTCTATTAAATGGAGTAAACTAGGTGATAGTGGTATCAAATTAAAGCGTATAAATTTTAGAATCAATTAGAAATAGTTTAGGTGTTCAAAAATTTGGTTTATATCAATTAATTGATAAAAATTCTTATAGATTTTAGTTCCTATTGAAAAATCATAGATGGCAGCACACACGCTGTCAAATTTTAGACTTGCTGATTGGTTGAATTTTATGCGGCAAATATGAAATTTAACGTTTTTATAAAAATAGTATGCAAGGTAGTCGATGTCTAGACGTCTGGAACATAAATTTTTAAAAGGAATACCACTTGAAAATTTTAAATGCACTGCATATTTAAAGGGATGTGTTGGAAGCATTTAAAAACATTGTTTTCTTGTAACACAGGATGGTCGGAGTATGGCTTGCTAAAAAAATGTAGATTCCTTTCATTGAGAAGCATAAAAATACCCCCCCCCCCTTGAATTGAATTAGCGATTTTCAACAGCTTACCAGTTAAATTTTCTTTTCGGACTAAAATAGAAGTTTTATAACTTTCATATTTTCTAGGCTTCTAAGGACATTTTGAGTTTTTTGCTAAGTTATAGATTAGAAGAAAAGCTACAACTTTTGTTCTAAAAAGTTTTTGCTATAATGCACCGTTTTCGAGTTGTAACGTGAAATGTGAAGGTAGTTTCATTATTCTATGGTTTTTACACATGCCTTTAAAATGATCCCATATTTTGCGTTCTATCTCGAAAACGGTTGATTATATGAAAATTATCTAGGATGAAAAGTTGTAGCTTTTCTCCTGATCTACAACTTTGTAAATAACATAAAATAACCTTAAAAATAAAGGAAATGTGGTTTTTTATCAAATACTAAACTTTTGTGCTTTTCTTGTTTCCGGTGCTTTTTAGGACATTTTATGCGCTTTGCAAAGTTGTAGATTTAAAAGAAAACTATAAGTTTGGTTTCAAAAAAATTTACATAGAATCAATCGTTTTTGTGATATAAAGCAAAATGTAAGAAACTTTTAAGTGGATATGTAAAAAACCATAAAGTAATTCGCATTATTTGACAAAAACGATGTAATGTATACAATATTTCATAGAACCAAAGTTGTAGTACTTTTTCTGATCTACAACTTTGAAAGTAGTCCAAATTTTTGTTTAAAGCACAGGAAACGAGATAATCCCAAAAGTTTGGGTCTTAACAGCTTTAATCTCGCTATTTAGGTTTTTAAGGAAGTTTCAAATTTATTTGCAAAGTTGTAGATTTGAAAAAAATGTTACAAGTTTGGTCTTAAAAAAATGTTCATAAAATCAACCGTTTTAAATATAGAACTTAAAATGTGAGAGGATCTTAGCTCCAAGTCCAATCCATAGTTCTCATATATTATTTCTTAAATATTACACATTATATCATAAATATCTGCTGCTGCGAGTCTTCGCTTATTGTCCTGGGACAGACTGCGAAACAACACAAATTATAAAAATAAAAAAATATGAAACTTTTGTCAAGACCAAACTTGTAGCATTTTTTCTGATCGACAACTTTGCAAATAACTCATAAAGCCCTTAAAAGTACAGAAACCGAGATAATCACCACGAAATTCAAGTCTTCAGAGCTTTGAGCTAAAATCTTGGTTGCTGTGCTTTGGAGGACACTTTGAGCTATTTTCCAAGTTATATTACCTAGCTGGTACCCGCGACGTCGTCTGCATCTGTTATTATGTTAAGAACACATTTAATTTATAGAGGAAAAACAATTAAAATTGAAAGCAAAAATATATTTTAAATAACCGGAAAGAACTTAGCGTAGAAGATTTTTAACTACATGCCAAAAATTTGCCCCTTGATAATTAAGAATATGCATGGAATACAGACGTCATTTTCATCACTAAACTAGAAAAATGGTATAACAGCTACTGCAATATTCGAGAAAAGTAATAACTTATTGTTTTATATATACTTATTTTTAATTTAAATATAAAAATAAATAAATAAGTAAATAAATAAAACAAAAATTCAAATTACGACAAGAAACCCAGTGGTTTTGCAACCAACTTCGTTTTGTTAATTTTTGTTTCAAGCCCATCTAAAAATTTCACTCTCATCATTTTTTCATAACGCGCCTAAAGAAGTATAACTTTAAAAAAATCTTTATTAATATAATATCTCGCTGAGCTGTAATAAGTCTACCCTCAAATATGAAATAATCAGTAGGCAGTGGAAAGAGAAACATCCTCTGTCCTCTAGTCTAGAAAGGAATACGATTGGTGTATGACGTTTTACGCATGCAACTAAAATCATTCCACATTTTACGTTTTAATTGGAAAATGGTTGATTGCATGCAAAATTGATAAGAATGCAA
The DNA here is from genome assembly GCA_958496155.1 of Sisyra nigra. NCBI lineage: Eukaryota > Metazoa > Arthropoda > Insecta > Neuroptera > Sisyridae > Sisyra > Sisyra nigra. The sequence continues at coordinate 42,325,319 of OY292317.1, forward strand.
ATGGTAGCAAATTTTCTTGTCTAAATTTTTATACCCTTCATATAATGTCCGTAAATGCTTAATAAGCGAGATAACCATAAAAGTTCGAGTTTTAAGAGCTTTAATTTTGTTTGGTGTGGGCTTAAGGACATTTTGAGTTTAATTGATTATTGGATGGAAGGGATTTTGATGTCCTTCCATTTTGAACATCTAAAGATCTACCACATCATGTATTAAAAAAAAAAAAATTAAGAAACATTTTTTTTAATATCGAATGCATTTATAACTTTTGAAGTGGATTTTTTTAATCAAAATAAATTATTCAAGTTCATTAGCATTATAAACACTTGAAGTTTGCTTCGTTTTTCAACGTTGATTTGATCAAATCAAAAAAACATTTCTATCGAAAGGAATTTTTGAGAGCAACCTCAACAATTTTCATCGTAACGAAATCCCAAATACAACGATAAATTTTGATATGGTCAACGGTGGTATGTTGATAGCTATCAAAGGCTCGTATTAAAGCTCATTTAACGCCCATAAAGTCACTCTATTCAACCAATACATATAAATTTGTTTTTCGTTCTTATTTTTATCATTATCACATTGAAAGCCGCTCGTAAATCCAATCAAAGCAAACACGCTTTGATGGTCGGTGACGAAGAATTATTATTCTTAGACAAGTCGTAGATTTTTCAGTTTAGAATAAATCTGTTATTTGTTGGATGGTTGTTCGTTGTCGGCTCTCCCGAGAGACAAATGTTGCTTTGACATGGGCCTAGAAAAATATTTTACGAATCTTTTCTGATAACATTGCGTTTGAAATGAAAACAACACGTCGTCACGATGCTTGGGACGTCAAGCGTCGTTTGTGAGACGTCGTTATTGGGGACGTTGCGTCGCGACGCGTCCACATTTTGTAGTGTTGGACCCATTAATTTTATTTTTAACAAGATAGGAAATTAGAAAAACCAACACACGGCTTAATGAAAATAAATCGATTTACATTTAACACATGATTCTCGTACAAATTAATATACGATGCAGAAATGATTTATTCGAGTTTTAAGAGACAATCTTCAACTCGCAATTTAAATATAAAATTTTTGATTATGTGGGTGGTTGAGGGGGAACCAAATTTTTTTTTTTTTTTGGTTTTAAATGTATCAACCATCAAGGGTTAGGCTGGGAAAATGACTCTCATCATTTATAATGACGTAATAACAGAGGGTTAACAACCTCTCTTCATCCACTTAAAATCGTCGTTCCTTATCCAACTTTCTATCTTCAATTTTCTTGCATTATATCTCTCACTTTTTTCTTTTTATTTATGAATTTAATTGCGATCGAAATAAAGATATCAGTATAAAAATGGACACATTTATAATAATTTTTTTTTTTTAAAAATATTCGTCCATATATAAAAACATAGAGAGAGATTTTTATCGTTCTGAAGAAATATTTTCTTATATATACTTATGTAAGAGCAGTTTATGAAGATTTTTGATGGTAAATTTGGAGGTAGAAAAATTTTTTTTTCAATTGTGATCGAATCAATTTGTATGTACATGGCTCAGCACACTTGTTGCAATTTAAATGTCTGAGATGAAATTGTAATTGGCCAATTATCCAATTGATTTCAATAAGTCATCAGCAATTAATTTGTTTAAAGTCGCATCTTGAAAACGCACTTCACATATCGTATGTATATATAATTTGTGTTTGGCTTTCGTTCTATCTGTCTTCCACTTTCGTCCATTCCGTATAGGTATCACGTTATGTCCTCTTAAGGACCATTTAAGTGGAAAAAATTGAAGTAAAACTTGACCTGAAGGCTATTTAATGCATACTCTAAGAAATTATTCTCGAACTTGATTCTTTTTGAGGGTGAGAAATTTTTCGATTTTTCAGTGCTAAGAATGTACCAAAAGTGATCCAAGTTGCAACAAAGACTTCAGTCAAAAAATTTGAAAAAAAAAATTGTGACACACCGTGTGGTCACGTCGTTGTCTTATTGAAAATGAACTTAAAAATTTGTTTTTATTCTTAATAAAAGTTTTTATTACTTTCGATGTTATTCTTTAAGTGTATTGAGGGATAAATGTTTAAAATTACTTTAATCTTTCGAAGATCGAACGAGTAGGATAAAACCCATTAGAAAAGGAGAAGAATATAACAAAAATTAAAGGAAAAATAAACTACAGTCAATCTGAGGTGGGGAAGTGGAAAGGGGGGGGGTAAAAACAGTTTATCTTTATTTTCGACAAAACAGCAAGTCCTATGGAAAAAAAATAAATGGCAAAGTTGTAGACAATAAGTAGATCTATACCTTTTGTACTAACACTTTTTTCTCATAACCTCAAAATTAATGTGAATAATTCAAATTACCAAGCTTTTGGTTTTTAATTTTTATCTTTTACAAAAACAATTTTTTTTACACAAAATTTGGTGAACACACTTATTTTTTAAAGTCCCAAACAAACTGTAATTTTTTTGATTTAAAATAGTATTTTTTTCACCCTATAATGACTTAATATTGAAAAAGCACCCTAATTTTCAATCGAAAATTCTCACGTCAAAATATCTGATTTTTTTAAAAAGTCAAGGTAAGCTTTGTTTGTTGAAACCTCTACTTTCTGATGAGGCAAAAAATATATACGTCACAATGTTAAATGTTCTCAGAAAATACAATAATTAAAGTGTAAATTTTAATTGTTAATTATTGCATTGTCTGCAAACATTTATATATTTGTATATATGTATATGTAATGTATATATTTTTTTTGTATCATCAAAAAGTAGAGGTTTCAACAAACAAAGCTTACCTTGACTTTTTAAAAAAATCAGATATTTTGACGTGAGAATTTTCGATTGAAAATTAGGGTGCTTTTTCGATATTTAGTCATTATAAGTTGTAAAAATTAATATTTTAAAATAAAAAATACAGTTTTTGTGGGACATTAAAAAGTAAGTGTATTTAACAAATTTCGTGTAAAAATTTTTTTTTTGTAAAAGATAAAAATTAAAAACAAAAAACCCTGGTAATTTGAATTTTTCACATGAATTTTAAGGTTATGTGAAAAAAGAGTTTGCACAAAAAGTGTAGATCTACTAATTATCTACAACTTTGCTATTTAATTTTTTTCCATAGGACTTGCAGTTTTGTAGGAAATTGAGATAATTCATTTCTACTCTTAACAATCCCCCTCCCTTTTTACTTCCCCACTTCAGATCGACCGTAATTTATTTTTCCTTTCATTTTTGTTATAGTCTCTTCCTTTTCTAATGGGTTCCATCGTACTATAATTTTTGCTCTGTACAAAAATTATGTACCTTCGTCTATAACTCAAAAATTTTTTTAAAAATTGTGACATCTTGTGGTAAAAAACCAAAATCTTGGTTATTGGAATTTTTCACATCAATTTTAAGGTTATGTGAAAAAAGTGTTACAACAAAAAGTATAGATCTACTAATTATCTACAACTTTGCCATTTAACTTTTTCCATAGGACTTACAGTTTTGTCGAAAATCGAGATAAACCGTTATACCTTACCCTCCTTCTTTCCACTTCCCCACCTCAGATCGACCGTAATTTATTTTTCCTTTAATTTTTGTTATATTCTCTTCGTTTTTCAATGGGTTTCATCCTACTATAATTTTTTTCACTTTTAACCATTTTCAAAGGCTAAAAGCAAATTTTTTCAAGTAGCTGAAAAAATAATAACTTAAAATATTGAAAAATTTAAAGAAATTTAAATGTATATCCTTTAAATATCATCACAGCAACAATGTGACCACACGGTGTGTCACAAAAAATCCTTTTTTTTATGTTAAATATTCACTTTTATCTTACACGATGATTTATATTTTAAAAACTTTGATTTAGCAAAAATCAGAACAAACATTTGTGACACACCATGTGGTCACATTGTTCTTTTCTTGAAATTGAAGTGAAAAAATTAGATTTCCCTATTTATAAATGTTTGATATTATTTTTGATATTACAATTAAAGTTTAAATGGGATAAATTTTAAAATTATATTTTTATTCGAGCATTGAAAGTCGTGACCGCACGGTGTGTCACATCTTTCTTTCTTTTTTTTTTAAACTAAATCAAATAAATCAACATTACTGATGTTAAAAGTGAGTGATAAAATGCAGAATTTGTAAAAAAAATTGTGAGACACCGTGCGGTCACAGCTTGGTTTTGTTGAAATTGAAATTAAAAAAATACGGGTTTCTCTTTATAAGGGTTAATTTTATTTTTAAGGTGTATAAAAAGACAGATACTTAAAATTTTTGCATTTTTCGAAGATCAAAAGTTTGTGACCATATGGTGTGTCACATGTTTTTTTTTTCGATTTTCATTTTAATTCTCACTTTTAACTTTTACGGTATTGCTTTTTTAAGAGTCCCTTGTCTTAGGCCAAAAAAGTTTCAAAAAATTGGATATAGGGTGTGACACACCATGTGGTCACAACTTCAATGCTCGGAAGATAAAAGTAATTTTAATGTTTATCACTTTCTAAACTTGATTAATAATCCAAGATTAACATTACCCCTTTTGAAGAGAAAAATCGATTTTTTTCATTTTAATGTAAATTGACCAATGGTGTGACACACCGTGTGGTCACAACTTTCGATGTTTAAAGTTACCTCATTTTCACAAAATAATAATGTGATCACATGGTGTGTCACAAATTTTTTTTTCCTTTCAATTAAAAATGCTCACTTTTTATCATCTGAGGTGCTAATTTATTTAAAAGAAATTTTTAGTCAAATCAAAAAGGTATACATATTTGTGACACACCGTGTGGTCACATGATTGATTTGTCGAAATTGAGATAAAATATCGAGATATGTTGAATTTTTTTCATATTTTACTAAATCGAAAGTTGTGACCACACGGTGTGTCACAGGTTTTTCCAGCTTTCAACTTATAATATATTAATCTTTATTTATTTTGTTTACAAGATATCTTTTATTAAGTTAAAAAATGTGACACACCGTCTGGCCACACTAATTGTCGAAATTGAACTCTAAGAAACATTTAGTTTAATGTATTTATCGTAAAGGATGAAGAAGCACTTTAAATTTATAAGGGAATATAAATGTGAAAATTACTTCAGTCTTTCTAAGATTGAAAGTTGTGACCACACGGTGTGTCACACCATTTTTTTTTTCAATTTTTATTTTAAATACTCACTTTTTATCACCGTTGGTTTGATTTATTTAAAAAAAAAAAATTTTTGATTAAGTCAAAAATAAGAACAAAAAGTGTGACACACCGTGTGGTCACATTGTTTCTATAGGGAAATTTAGTTGAAAAAAATCGCTTTTCCTATTTATTTAGTTTATTGGGGGATTACACGATGAAATTTCTTCAAATTTTGCATTATTGAAAATTGTGACCACACGGTGTGTCACATGTTTTTCCAGTTTTCAACTAATAATATATTTATCTTTATTTATTTTGTTTACAAGATATCTTTTATTAAGTTAAAAAATGTGACACACCGTCTGGCCACACTATTGCCTTGTTGAAATTGAACTCGAAGAAATATTTTGTTTAATATTTTTATTATAAAGAATGTAGAAGAACTTTAAATTTATAAGAGGATATAAATGTGAAAATTACTTCAGTCTTTCTAACATTGAAAGTTGTGACCACACGGTGTGTCACACCATTTTTTTTTCAATTTTTATTTTAAATACTCACTTTTTATCACCGTTGGTATTGATTTATTAAAAAAAAAAATTGCTTAAGTCAAAAATAGGAACAAAAAGTGTGACACACCGTGTGGTCACATTGTTTCTATAGGGAAATTTAGTTGAAAAAAATCGCTTTTCCTATTTATTTAGTTTATTGGGGGGTTACACGATGAAATTTCTTCAAATTTTGCATTGTTGAAAATTGTGACCACACGGTGTGTCACATGTTTTTCCAGTTTTCAACTAATAATATATTTATCTTTATTTATTTTGTTTACAAGATATCTTTTATTAAGTTAAAAAATGTGACACACCGTCTGGCCACACTATTGCCTGGTCGAAATTGAACTCGAAGAAATATTTCGTTTAATATTTTTATTGTAAAGAATGTAGAATAACTTTAAATTTATAAGAGGATATAAATGTGAAAATTACTTCAGTCTTTCTAACATTGAAAGTTGTGACCACACGGTGTGTCACACCATTTTTTTCCAATTTTTATCTTAAATACTCACTTTTCATCACCGTTGGTTTGATTTATTTAAAAAAAAAAAATTTTGATTCAGTCAAAAATAGGAACAAAAAGTGTGACACACCGTGTGGTCACAATGTTTTTATAGGGAAATTTAGTTGAAAAAAATCGCTTTTCCTATTTATTTAGTTTATTGGGGGGTACACGTTGAAATTTCTTCAAATTTTGCATTATTGAAAATTGTGACCACACGGTGTGTCACAGGTTCTTCCAGTTTTCAACTTATAATATATTAATCTTTATTTATTTTGTTTACAAGATATCTTTTATTAAGTTAAAAAATGTGACACACCGTCTGGCCACACTATTGCCTTGTTGAAATTGAACTCGAAGAAATATTTCGTTTAATATTTTTATTGTAAAGAATGTAGAAGAACTTTAAATTTATAAGAGGATATAAATGTGAAAATTACTTCAGTCTTTCTAACATTGAAAGTTGTGACCACACGGTGTGTCACACCATTTTTTTCCAATTTTTATCTTAAATACTCACTTTTCATCACCGTTGGTTTGATTTATTTAAAAAAAAAAAATTTTGATTAAGTCAAAAATAGGAACAAAAAGTGTGACACACCGTGTGGTCACAATGTTTTTATAGGGAAATTTAGTTGAAAAAAATCGCTTTTCCTATTTATTTAGTTTATTGGGGGGTACACGTTGAAATTTCTTCAAATTTTGCATTATTGAAAATTGTGACCACACGGTGTGTCACAGGTTCTTCCAGTTTCCAACTTATAATATATTAATCTTTATTTATTTTGTTTACAAGATATCTTTTATTAAGTTAAAAAATGTGACACACCGTCTGGCCACACTATTGCCTTGTTGAAATTGAACTCGAAGAAATATTTTGTTTAATATTTTTATTATAAAGAATGTAGAAGAACTTTAAATTTATAAGAGGATATAAATGTGAAAATTACTTCAGTCTTTCTAACATTGAAAGTTGTGACCACACGGTGTGTCACACCATTTTTTTCCAATTTTTATCTTAAATACTCACTTTTCATCAGCGTTGGTTTGATTTATTGAAAAAAAAAATTTTGATTAAGTCAAAAATAGGAACAAAAAGTGTGACACACCGTGTGGTCACAATGTTTTTATAGGGAAATTTAGTTGAAAAAAATCGCTTTTCCTATTTATTTAGTTTATTTGGGGGTACACGTTGAAATTTCTTCAAATTTTGCATTATTGAAAATTGTGACCACACGGTGTGTCACATGTTCTTCCAGTTTTCAACTAATAATATATTTATCTTTATTTATTTTGTTTACAAGATATCTTTTATTACGTTAAAAAATGTGACACACCGTCTGGCCACACTATTGCCTTGTTGAAATTGAACTCGAAGAAATATTTCGTTTAATATTTTTATTGTAAAGAATGTAGAAGAACTTTAAATTTATAAGAGGATATAAATGTGAAAATTACTTCAGTCTTTCTAACATTGAAAGTTGTGACCACACGGTGTGTCACACCATTTTTTTCCAATTTTTATCTTAAATACTCACTTTTCATCACCGTTGGTTTGATTTATTTAAAAAAAAAAAAATTTTTGATTAAGTCAAAAATAGGAACAAAAAGTGTGACACACCGTGTGGTCACAATGTTTTTATAGGGAAATTTAGTTGAAAAAAATCGCTTTTTCTATTTATTTAGTTTATTGGGGGGTACACGTTGAAATTTCTTCAAATTTTGCATTATTGAAAATTGTGACCACACGGTGTGTCACATGTTTTTCCAGTTTTCAACTAATAATATATTTATCTTTATTTATTTTGTTTACAAGATATCTTTTATTAAGTTAAAAAATGTGACACACCGTCTGGCCACACTATTGCCTTGTTGAAATTGAACTCGAAGAAATATTTTGTTTAATATTTTTATTATAAAGAATGTAGAAGAACTTTAAATTTATAAGAGGATATAAATGTGAAAATTACTTCAGTCTTTCTAACATTGAAAGTTGTGACCACACGGTGTGTCACACCATTTTTTTTTTCCAATTTTTATCTTAAATACTCACTTTTCATCAGCGTTGGTTTGATTTATTGAAAAAAAAAATTTTGATTAAGTCAAAAATAAGAATAAAAAGTGTGACACACCGTGTGGTCACATTGTTTCTATAGGGAAATTTAGTTGAAAAAAATCGCTTTTCCTATTTATTTAGTTTATTGAGGGGTACACGTTGAAATTTCTTCAAATTTTGCATTATTGAAAGTTGTGACCACATGGTGTGTCACACTTTTTGCTTAATGTACCAATTTGAAACATCTGAAAATGTGATATTCTATTACTTGCGTATATTGTCTTAGGTTGACTCATGTGTCTTGTGTTTGAAATTCACTGAAATTACCCAAGAAACAATTTTTTACTTATTACCATCCTGGTGGAACCATACATTGTCATAAGATAGATCTACAAGTTCAACTAAGAACTTTTATTTTTTGAGTCATTTTGATATGTTTCTAGAAAGAATCCTGTAAGAATTAGCATTTTGCATTTAATGCTTTTCTGATTTTATCCCTTTTTTATATTCATATACAGAGGCATGTGATGCATTTCTGTCCAAAGTAAAACCTTTGCTCTTTCTCCTGGTAAACATACAATATAAACGATATATTTGTATATGTGACGTTTTCTTGACCAAATTTGGTGCCGACTGAAACTCGTTTTTGTCGCGAATAATTCGAAATTCCTTATTTTATTATTATCATTGCATTACACTTCGTCGTCGGCCACAACTCTCACATGAGCGTAAAGAGTACCAATCTATGTATGTACATATGGTACACTATACATACATACAAACAATAAGCATTGTGGTAAAGTTGGCGGCAAAAATCACAGTCAACTTTGGTCGCGTAACAAACAATCGACAAACAGCTATTGTTTTTGTTGCGTTTCACGCCTGCTACGATCAAAGGGAAAAAGGAAATCGGTGGCATTCTTTCAATTTTTGGTGGTATCACCAGTCAAATCCTTATATGCAACAATCTCACCAATTTAATCTTCACGTCATGTTGCGAGGTCTTTCGTTGAGGAAATGACGGAAATCAATTCTCACACATTTTGCTTCAATCTTCTTGACGTTTCGTGGTGAGGCATTTTCACGACATGCAAAAATCCGCGTGTAAATTTTTTTTTGTTTGTGTGTGGTACAAATGTTAATTATTATAATAGATTACACATATGGTTTGATTTTTTTTTTTTTTGGTTTGTTGGTTGGCATCTTGCTTATTCTTTATTGGTTGAACAAGAGTTGAGCTATATTGCATGCTCCTAATGGACCATTTCGCGGAGAGATTTCATGATGAAGCGATGAAGAATGGCACTGACTGATGACTGTTGTGTGCACACAAAAAATCAACATGAACCTGCAAGAAAAACGAGCAATTGGTTGTTTATATAACTTAACGTTAAACGCAAAAAATTAATCTTTGATCGAAGTGAGAGAATAAGGAAATACATTGATAATGAAGCAGGGTCGTACCCAAATTTTGGTTAAAGAGGGGTTGGGGGGTGGTCAACTGTTGGAAAAACATTTTGTAAATACTAAATTTGAACTTTTGTACAAAATACAATTAAATCTGTTTCTGTGTAGACCGTATTAAAAAAAAACCCACCCCCCACCCCTTACAGATACTAATGACTAACTATGGAAAGTGGCCATTTTGAATACAATTTGATGAATCCAACGATACTTAAGTAAATAAATTTGTCGTAATCCAATAGCTAAAAATCCTGCCGCATGATTGCTATGATCATCCTCTTTCTCCCAGACTTTTCCTTATTCGGGGTCGCCGTTCCGTATCTTTTCCTTCTATCCTACCTTATTCTTGGCGTCCTCCTCTATGAATCCCTTTTCTCTCGGGTCTTCTGAGACACAGTCCTTTCATCTCTTCCTTGGTGTTCTTACTGGTCTCCTCCCTACCACTTGAATTCTGACCACTCGCTTCCCAGGATAGTCCTCTCGTCTTCTCGTCACATGTCCATACCACTGTTGTCTTCTTTCCTGTATCTTCTTTGAACACTCTACCACTCCAACTAGCTCTTTTATACTTTCATTCCTGATCCTGTCCTTTCTCGTCTTCCCCAGTATCGACCTTAGCATTCTCATCTCGACCACATCCAATTTCTTCTCGTGAGCCCTCTTGGTTACCCAAGTCCCACTACTATACTTTACTGACTATTCTTCCATCGCACAACAACCCTGAATATTCTCTTTTAGCCCCTCCATCTAAATTCTGTGGTTCACTTCCCTACTGAGGTCACCATCTTCCGTTACGAATGACCCCAGATAGTTAAAAGTGTTCACCCGTCCCAATTTATCTCCCTGCAGCTTTACATCCCCGTTGTTTCCACTTCCCCCTAACCAAAAGTTTTCAGTTTTTGTCCTGCTGATCCCGAGCCCTCCAACTTCTATAGCCTCCCGCCACTTTTCTACCTGATCCTGTCCTTTCTCGTCTTCCCCAGTATCAACCTTAGCATTCTCATCTCGACCACATCCAATTTCTTCTCGTGAACCCTCTTGGTTACCCAAGTCCCACTACTATAGATGAGCGCTGGCTTTACAACAGTCTTGTATTTTCGGCCTCTGACTTTACTGACTATTCTTCCATCGCACAGCACCCCGGATATTCTCTTCCCGCCCCTCCATCTGAATTTTGTGATTCACTTCCCTACTGAGGCCACCATCTCCCTGTAGCTCTACATCCCCGTTGTTGCCCATTCCCACAAAACACAGCTATTCAGTTTTTGTCCTGCTGATCCCTAGCTCGTCCCCCTCCACTTTCCTAGTTTTTCCTCAACTTTTTCTTGCCGCAAAGAGCATTGACCAAAGGGTCGGTTTCCTACAATTCTCCGTCAAGACATCCATGACCAGGTTGAACAGGTACAAACTCAGGATAGATCCCAGATGGAGACCCAGCGTCGCTGGGAATCCCTCTGTCATACCCACACTTGTGATTGCTTCACTCTTAATGTAGCTTAATCACTTTATATATAAAACTAGCAGAACCCCGCCCGCTTCGCTGAGCGTTTTCAAATTTGGCGATATGTTATATGTTTTTCGTTCCACAGTTTTTATTTTTTGCTCCGAAAATCAAAACTTTTTTGGAATAAAAAGTATTTTATGACACTTTTTGTAATGCTTACTAACTGTATGTAAAAATTTCGTCCAAATCGGACCAGCCGTTTTCAAGTTTGCCAAAAACAAACAAACAGACAGGGAAAACTATGCGAAATAAAAAGTAGCCTATAATGTAAGTTACAATATTTAGTAACTTTTTTGGAAAATTTCATTAAAATCGGCTCAGCCGTTTTCAAGTGTACCCTGGACAAACAATTTTTTCTTGGGGAAAATAAACAATGTAAATGGCATTTATTTTTTTGTATAAAATATATGAAAATGTAGGTAATATAGAGTATTCATCAAAACATTTGACATTTTTTAGATTAGATAAAAATCTCAGCTAAGAAAAATAAATACGTCTTTGTTCGCTCGCGCAGGTAAGATGTGACGTTTTTGTTGTATACATATTCAAAAAGGAGAAATCTTCAATTATTGGTATAGATAAAAGCTCCTTTTTTGTGTGCGTGATGATATAAGGGTGCCAATCTAAAAGTGCCCGTAAATAAGCGAAACTAGCCGTTAAAGATGAGATAAAGTGAGGGAGAGTTAACGCAAAGCGACATTTGGCAGGAAAGAACAACGCATATTTCTATCACTTTATCTTCAATTAACAGCATCTAGCTATTTTCGCTTATTTGCGGGCACTTTTAGATTGGCACCTTTATATCATCATGCCTAGAAAAAAGAGCTTTAATTTGATATATAAATGATTAAGCTACATAAGGAGTGTAGCAATCATCTTAGGCTAGAAAGAAGAGGTTAGTGGGTAGGTGCCCCATTCGGTCCCCCCTTCTGTTACAAAAGGTCTGTTTTTATAACTAAATAGTGAAATCCATTAGCAGACCAGGATTGAATTACTCTTTTGAAAAAAATTATGTAAATTGCTTGAAATTGTGTGAAAGAATTCTTCCTAATTAAGACAGTGAACGACTGAAAATGATATTTTCGACAGATTAAGCCATTTTTGTACCTTCATAAAACGTGGACAACCAAAGATGAAGATAACAAATAAATGTAGAAAAAATTAAATTTATATCAAGTTAGATATATAAGAACTTCTTCTTGAACTTCTCTCAAGACTCATGGAAATTAACTGTTGAAATTAATTTGATATTTAGAAGAAAATCGAAACGTTGAGGCAGTCTTCGAGTCGGCCACGAACAAATCATTCTCGTGGCCATTTAGTTTATTATTTTAATTTTATGGAGATTAAAGTGTCGCTAATTTATTACTGTTGGGATTTGTGTTAAACTTGGCAATGGAATTGAATATATCTTAGCAGTTGTCTGCCTTTCCTTTGATATTTTTGTTGTTGGTTGTGTAATTTTATTTCTTCTTCTCTAATTTTACGTCTAATTTTAGCTTAGTATTAACGTAACGACGTTACGTCTCACAACAGTGGATATCAGTTTCACTGATTATTATAATTTTCGACAAAGTACTTATCGTCTTGTTTATAGAGAGGCTTAACCCATACCTAATTATTCGAGATGCTTAAAAATGACAAATTTAAAATTTTAATTTTATTTACTGTTAGTCAAAATGGAGGAATTTGTTTTTTTTTTCATAAAAAAAAAATGAAAGTTTGGTTAGTGGATAATTGATGTATAATTTATACAGTATAAGACTTGTAAGCGGATTAGACCTGGAATTTTTTTGAAAAATTTGAGATTATTTGCTGCAGTTCTTCGGTTTAAAAATTGATAGAAACTAGGAAAAGTCGTATTAATCACTTTCTGAGTTGGATTACATATTTAAAACGTCATTTCCTGTTAAACATTTGTCTACTTTACGTTTAAAAATGCGTCATTTTATCATTTTTCTTGAAAAAGTTCAATAATTTGATTTGGTAACAACTTTTTTTGGATTACTGTTTGGTCTACCAAATTGATCGATACTTTGCCAATAGTGATAAGACCATGTTGAGCGTTGTGAGCGCTTAGTGGAACAAACCCGTAAAAGAGGAATATTTATATATTAACATACTGCTTGACTCTTAAGTCACTTAACCAAACAAAATATTCTTTACTTGAAAAGGCAAACGTTAAAGGTGAAGTATTAAATACAGTGGTACCTCGACATACGAGTTTTCGAGATACGAGCCGGTGAGCGAGTGATTTTTTGCTTTGAGTTACGAGCGAAATTCGAGATACGAGTTCGGTTTAGCAGGTCGAAGGTCTAGAAAAAAGTTGCAAAGGCTCGTGCATCTGATCTTTTTAATAGAGATAACAGATAAAATTTGAGATACGAGTAATTCAAGATACGAGTAAAGTTGCGGAACGAGTTAAACTCGTATGTCAAGGTACCACTGTACTTAAAAAGAGTGATTCAAGAAGAAATAAAAATTTTAGTTTCATCACTTAAACTCGAGTAATTTATTATTGGAGAACTTATAGGAAAAAATCTTATAGTCTCCTTACCTGTATACAGAAAAAAAAAATACTACCATCTGTTAGTAAGAGGAAAAATTAATATACAGGAGAAATAATGTTCAGTAAAAAGGTGATCTAATAGTCTCTTGATATTAAAAAATTACACTTGATTTGAAAAACAAATGAACCACTTTTATTGTACAGTTAAAGTAGAGTTGTTAAATAAATGAAAAAAAAAAACTTTTATGATACAGTTTGATTCAAAAGTCTGAAAACCACGTAACACTATTTTGTTCTAGTGAAAAAGTTAATATTTGACTACACGCCAAGGGAAAAGATAAATAAATATAAGGAATGGTTCATAAATCTCTTGACCTGAATAAAAAAATCTTCAAAATCTTTAAACACTAAAAACAGAAAGAAAACATCAGAAAACACTTTACAGATGATTTAATAATCTCTGAAAACTTAGACCCCCCACTTAATAAACAAAAATATATCCAGTATATAGGAAAAAAAATTTTGTTTTGCGAATAAAGGTACGAAATTCTTAGCAGACTTAATAAAAAGAAAGCATTAGTATAATGAATGATTCAAAAGTCTTTTAACTAATATTACATTCAAACGCTCTTTATGAGAAAAATATTGTAACTAAAAAAACTTAATGTATTGATATATGTTTTTAATGTTGTTCTTTAAGATTTAAACGAAGGAATGGTTGAAATACAGTGTGATTCAAAAGTCTCTTAACCATGTAAAATCATTTTACTTATAAAATAAAATAACCTATAAATTACCTACATGCTCAATGAAGGAAACGATAGTTATACAGAATGATTCGGAATTCCTTAACTTTAATTTATCAAAGAAACATCAAAATTATAGTCTAGGAAAAGTTAATATAAAGAATGGTTCACAAGTCTTTTAAGGGGGCACAAAATTGTCAGCAGACTTAATTAAATGAAAGCATTAATATAGTAAATGATTCACAAGTCTTTTAACTAATATTAAATTCAAACACTCTTTACGAGAAAAATATTTTAACTAAAAAAAACTTGATGTATTGATATATTAAATATTTTTAATGTTGTTCTTTAAGATTTAAACGAAGGGATGATTGAGATACAGTGTGATTCAAAAATCTCTTAACTCTGTAAAAGCATTTTACTTAAGCAGTTTAAAAAAAACTATAAACTTTCTACATACTTAATGAGGGAAACGATAGTTATACAGAATGATTCGAAAATTCCTTAACTTAAATTTATCAAAGAAACATCAAATTTATAGTCTAGGAAAAGTTAATATAAAGAATGGTTCATAAGTCTTATAAGGGGGTATTCTAGTCTAGAAATTTGAAAAATCGATTTTTCTTTTCGTTCATAATTTCAAAGCTTAGACCTTTTTTAAAATTTTAATTAAGTATTTTTGAATCGCTGATTAAAAAAAAAATGGAAGAATTAATTACCATTGTATGTATGACCACTGCACGTAATTTTACCCGAAACTTTAAACGCGTTTTTCTCGAAATTTTTTTTTCGAAACAGTTGTCATGATATCTCAAGTTCTACTACACTAATTTACTTGAAATTTGGTGTGAGTTTTCTCTATACATTACTCTATTGCACTAACTAAAACTATAACAAAATTTCAATTATTACTATTTTAAAAAAATTCAACTAAGTCAAAAAAACTGGTCAACATTTTTTTTTTATTTAAGACAGCCGCTATTTTGCAAAAAAAAATTTTTTTGGCTTTTGCTTTGTTTGAACGATCTTAGCATTTGTTTGGATTAAGAATTCATTTGATTTTTTTATTTCGGATTACTAGGAGGGTTGCAATCGTGACAAACAGGGAGCACCATTTTTTTGAGATTTCCATTTTATCAGCCTGTAATTTTTTGAATTTTTTCCTTCGATTTTCCTTTTATTCATTCTTGAACATTAATTAATATTAGGCAAAATAATGGCTGGTAAACATGTTGTATGTTTTTTTTTATTGCACCTGAAAAAATAACTTCAATGCATTCCTTCGGACTAGAATACTCCCTTGATCAAATAAAGTGCACTTAACATAATTTTTACTGCAGTGGTATTTCAAATGTATCTAATTGTAAATAGATCTGGAAACGTATTCTTTCGAATATCCTATGAAATATAATTTTTTCCAAGCTAACGATTTAATGGTAGAATGAATTTTCTTACTTACTTATTTTCTTAATATTTCTTGTGAATATTTAACGTTTAAAATTGTTTACAAGACATAAATTTTCTTGGTAAAATGAGCTGCTTGTAAGCCTCTCTTCTGAACAACAATTTTCAATTGTCTTAATGTTGAGTCGTTAACGCCCATGTTTCACGTTCAACGTAAACAGTCTGTAAAAAGAGTAAATTTGTAATTTTCATAATAAACGAACGATTTGACCATAAAAGGCTTAAAGATAAATTACAGCAATTAATACACACGTTCGCGACGCGCCTATTTGTGAAACGTGGGACTTTTCGACTTTCGAAAATGCAAACAAACAGAAACAAAACACAAAAAACACAATTCAGAGGAAAAATTTTTGAAAAATGTCGTCCATATTCTGACATTTTTATAGGAGGTCAAAAACCGTGTAGTTGTGTGAAGTTCTTATCTGATTTTTTTTGGCCTTTTGATCGAATCTTGGATCGATCTTCTCGATGACGCCAATATTTATACGATAGATGTGTGTATGTTGTGAACAGGTCGTGCGAGTTTTGCGCGAAATCATTCAGCCCTTCCCCATGGGAACACTTTTGGAATTCCTTGTCGAACATTTTCATGTGTCACGTTCGGATGTTATTCCACGTGCTTTACATTTCAAAAAAAAAAAAAAAAAAAAAAAAAAAAAACTTTGAAAGTGTATTTAAGATACACAAACCGGGAAATAATCTTATCTAACAATTTTCGAACGCATATGTTTACGAATGTGACGGCCAAGCCGGGAATTTATGCACTTAGGTAACAAGTGCATTGTGCAGTGCGGAATGCAGCAGTAGTAGTAGCAGCAGCAGGTTATTGTTTTTTCGTTTACGTTTTCTTTTCTTCTCTCCGGTTAAAATACAACCGAACTCCAATACATATACATAATATAATAGGTATATATAATAATTCGTCTTCTCTTCGACCCCATAAAGCCGTCGTCGTCTTGCCGCCCGCCACTCTTTTTTACTCTGGTGCATATTATGCAAATATTGCGGTGCAATTCATACACAAACATTGTCGTCGAACGTTTGGCGACGACGTCATTATTTTATATACAGAATGTCCCATTGAAGCATACTTCAATTATTAACTATTTGCATTATAGCAGATCATAAAAAGTAAAAGAAAATGGTTTTTTGTAAATATTTTGAAAATAATGGATTTTAATGAAAAATGCAAAGAGAGGTAAATTGAAGAAAATTGAATTTCCCATAGAAAAGCTCTTTAAATTATTTTCCTAACATTAATAATAAACGAGATACAGAGGATGAAATTGTCAACATAACCTAAAAAATCAATTTTACATTGAGGAATGAAAGGACACATAATTTATGGGGCACACATTAGTATTTAAGTGTTTAAGAGCACTGCCATCTAAGACGGTTAGGTCTAAGCTTGTTTGGCAATGTCAACAAGCTTTCAGGAAACTGACAGTTTGCAGTTGGTCAGTTGGACAGTTGGACAGTTTGGTCTAACTATGGTGGGTTCGAGTACGTCAGGGTTTAGAGGGTAATGAAAATGTCAATCGACTGAACTAAAAGAAGACTGGAATCTTGGAAAGACGGGCATAGCGCCTAGCAAAATTACAATGGCCGCCCCTAGGTAGGTGCTGGCTTTCTTTAAAAGCCTGATGCTCCTCTAGTTAAAACAGAGGGCCATGCCCAAGAGACCTCATTGGTCTTGGTGTTAAAGGAAAGAAATATCCTAAGACCCGTAGAACGAAAAAAATACCGATTTTATAGGTTATGTCAAATTGTTAACTTTTCTTCCTTCGATAACTCGTTAAATATCGATTTTAGAGAAAAAATGAAAATAACTTATTTGATAAGAAATTTAATTTACTTCAACTTAGTTCTTGTCATATTTTTCACTAGAACGCATGGTTTTTGAAATATTTACGAAAAACCTAAAAAGGGGATGTTATAACCTCTCATTATCCCTACCATTCACAATTGTTCTCGTTTTTAGTTGCAAAAACTAAACAGTTGGTTGCAATTCAGCCGTTAAAAAATAAAAACTTGGAATATAACTAGCTTTTGTTTTTAAAACAAATTAAAAGTAATCTTTTTGTAAGTAAAGTAACTCGAAATTTATTCCAATTCCCCTTATATTTTAATTTTCATACAGGGTGTCCCATCATATGTGCCACCCTTTTTTTAACCTGTGAAATTCTGAAGAGTTCAAGACATTCGAAGTGGTTTTTGTTTGTTTTTTTTTTTTAAATATGGCGATCAAATACTAAAATAGTAACAATTTTGAGGTTAGAAAGGGTATACCTTATATAAAAGGTACACCCTATATTGAACTGAATATACAGGTATCGTTTCACAAAGCGACCATCGAGTGCCTCTTTTGCGATAACTTGCATATGTGAGAGGTGCATTGAGATGCCGTATTTTTATGGAATTTTTCACCCATAAACATATCAGTTGTGCGAACAACGGCGACGCCCCAAACGAGTGAAAGAAGCCGAAATCAGGAAATCAGCCGTTTGTAGGTATATCAGGTCTTCGTATTACACGACGAGTATCGCAAAAGATGTCTTTCGATAGTCGCCAAAGAAGTTTTATCTACAAGAAATATCTAACCCACTTCACGAGTTTTGTGAAACGATTTATAGTTATCGGAACTTTTCTGATAGGAAAATTGTTAAAGTGTTGCCCTTCACAGGAGTTAATCTATCTAAGAACCAAAAGAGTTCCCATTTAGGTTGTTGAAAAACTATCCTTCGATTTTGTGTCCGTTTTTCTTATTTTCAGTTGATAATTTTGCTAGCTTTTACCAGTTTCGAGTTTCAAGCTTTTTCAACAATGGAGCAAAATTTGAGGGTAAAACATGTGATACAACTTGTTTTTTGTTTTTAAAACAGAGCAAATAATATTCTTCAATGATGAACTTGACATTTACATCAATGGGAGGTAAAATTGAAGGTTATAAGGAGTACAAACATTCAATTTTAATGTTTTTCTAAAATATTTCCAAAACTGTGGATTCAAGCAAATATTGTTAAGTAAGCAAAATTGGCGTAAATAAAATTTCTCATAGAATAAGTCCTCTGAATTTTTCTCTAGGACCAATATTTAACGAGATACAAAAGAAAAAACATATCAACAGTTAAACATAACCTACATAATCACTATTATTAAGATTATGCCTATGCTATAGTCCATAAAAAAATTATAAGACAAATATAATTTTTATAATTTCGGAATCTATTTTTTTACATATTGATCCATAAATCTTTAAAAATACTGGTTTTATAGGTTATGTTCAATTGTTGTCATTTCCTCCATTTATATCTCGTTATGTATCTTGATTTTTTTTTGTTTATAAATCAAAGTAAAACTGATATTTCGTAATGATGAAATTGAAACCATGGATGGTGAAATTAAGGATTTTATTTGTTTTAAGGAAATTAAGTAAAGAATTGCAAAAATCCCACTTTTTAGTTTTTCTTAAATAATTCAAAAACCATGAGTTTTAGTGAAAAATATCAAGAAAGCAAAGTTGAAGTGAATTAAATTTTCCATAAAATAAGTGCTTTCATTTTTTCTCTAGGATCAATAGGCAACAAAATACAGAGAAAAAATGCTAACAATTGAACATAACCTACAAAATTAGTACCACAGACCAAATTGATAATAAAAAAAGAAACACGAAGAAATCAAAAAAAAAGATTTGATCATTGGAATCTAGGTTTTCCACTTGTTTGTCTTTAAACCATTAATAACACTGAGCATATAAGTTATATTCAATTGTCAACTTTTCCCTCCTCTACATTTCGTTAAATATTGATTTCAGAGAAAAAATTATAAGTACCAATTTTGTGAGAAATTTAATTTACTTTATCTCAACTCTCTTTATATATTTCAATAAAACACTCGGATTTCGAAATATTTGAGGAAAACCTAAAGCAGGGATGTTTCACCGCCAACCCCCTCCCGCCCTCATAACTAACACTAACCACAAATCATTGATGAAAACATTTTGTTACAAAATAACGATTGCCTTTTGAATGGTCAGCTTGAAATTTCCATCAATGGGTGAATGAATTGATGGTGTTAAGGGGTTGAAAAATCCAACTTTTGGGGTTTTCTTAAATATTTGAAAAATCGTTAGTCCTAGCAAAAAATGTAAAGAGTATAAAATTTAAGTAAATAAGAGCTCACATGAAATGTTAGTAAAGTTTTTTCTGTTAGAGCAATAATTTACGAAATACAGATGACAATATTAGCAATTGAACATAACCTACAAAATCTGTAATTAGAGCATACCTACTTATAGTCATACTTATAGTACAGGATTTTTTTTAAATTAAATCATTGGAATCTATGTTCTTCATCCACTTAATAATACTGATTATTATTCAGGTTATGTTTAATTGTCGACTTTTCCCCCCTCCTATCTCGTTAAATATTGGTCCTAGAGAAAAAATGCAAAGGTATTATTTTGTAGAAAATTAAATTTACTTCAAATTTTTTCAGAAAATAGTTTTCACTAGAATCTTTAGTTTAAGAAATATTTGATAAAAACCCTCAAATAACGCTTTTCAACTCTTTTCTACCTCTAATATCCACATCCAATTAGTCTATTTCGAGCTTATCATTCAACACAAGTTTATCTTAACTTTGTTTTTCAAACAAAAAACAAACACGACTTGTTTTTTCAAATTTTGTATTTTAGTTAAATATTCCATTATTGAAAACTTTAGATGGTATTTACTCGAAACTGGTTAGGTGTAAAGAAATTATTAACTGAACATGTTTTATGTAGAATATGATAATAAAAGTTTTTGTTTCTGTTAATTTTTTTGTGCCATCAATGATTTCCGACTTAAATAAGAAAAACTGACAATAACAAGCCCCCAGGGGGCAAACTTTTAGAAGTTAACAGGGTTTAGGTATATTGCAGAACTGGGAACTTTTGATTCATATTCCTGATCTTTCAAACATAAATTACTGTGCTGAGAATAATCGAACGAAATTAGTTTAGAGTAAAAAAATGATATGAAAAGTCCCTAGGGGGTATTTTTTTTAATGAATAATATTTTTCATGAATCGCAAAACTGCATAAAAATAAATTTCTAAGGGGAGTTTTATTGAAATTAAGAACATTAGGAACTTTAAATTCTTGCTCTTTATCAACCAAAGATAAGTTGTGACGAACAACATTTTTGGAACTTTTACATAAAGTTCGATCAAAATCTTGAAAAGGAAGAATCTCGAAAAACTTTTAGGTTAAATTTCCAAAAATTTATGTTTAATTAAGCATTTGAGAATAAACTGTGACAAAAAACAAACACTTATTGTTTTTTTTTTCAAATTTTGTTTTTAAAAGCTGAACTACAGTTAAATATTTCATTATTGAAAACTTCAGATGCTATTTACTCGAAACTGGTTAGGTTTAAAGAAATTATTAACTGAACATTTTTTATGTAGAATATGATAATAAAAATGTTTGTTTCTGTTCATTTTGTGTGCCATCAATGATTTCCGATTTAAATAAGAAAAACTGACATTAAATAGCCCCCAGGGGGCAAATTTTTAGAAGTTAAAAGGGTTTAGATATATTGCAGAACTGGGAACTTTTGATTCATATTCCTGATCTTTCAAAGATAAATTACTGTGCTGCGAATAATCGAACGAAATTAGTTTAGAGTAAAAAAATCATATGAAAAGTCCCTAGGGGGTATTTTTTTTAATAAATTTTTTTTTTCATGGATCGCAAAACTGCATAAAAATAAATTTCCAAGGGGAGTTTTATTGAAAGGAAGAACATTAGGAACTTTAAATTCTTGTTCTTTATCAACCAAAGATAAGTTGTGACGAACAACATTTTTGGAAATTTTACATAAAGTTCGATCAAAATCTTGAAAAGGAAGAATCTAGAAAAACTTTTAGGTTAAATTTACAAAAATTTATGTTGTAATTAACCATTTGAGAATAAACTGTGCTATTTGGAATTGAGGTTAGTGGCCCTTAAATACCGACGTTCTTTCGTTTTCTCTCTGTTTTTAACCATGTCGCCGTTTTTTTTTTCCTTCCCATATGAATTCTCATATAGACCCCGGTTGTTTTTTTTTTTTTTATGTCGATTGTCGATAGTCTCGATGTTTGTAGTCGTACAAATATGGCGAGGGCCTCCATAGTACGTTTCTGCGAGTTCCCATGATCGTGTTGGCACGTGGTTATCCCCGACATTACTTTATAAGGGTATAGATCACATCAGGCTTTCGACGAACCAACAAAAAAAAAACCAAACAAAACTTAAATCAGTAAAAAAGGCAACGCGAATTGATTTGAGAGAGAGAGAGAAATGCTGGAACCGATTAAATCGAAAAAGTTTCTCTTCATATCGATTAAATTGGACAAATCGCGATTTATCGAAATTCCATCGCGTGGGGCTTTCATCTCCCAATCAAGTACCTACCCCAAAAATTGCACGAACACTACAAGATTTTCCTGAGTGGAATAAATAAAATCGTTTGATTACCACCTTATTAATATGCCATTAATTATTTGTTGATTACAACTTTTACGTTTCGAGTTCTTATAACACGCATATCAGATGTAATAATTTATTACAGTCAATTATCATGTCTGTGCGTTCACGTCGACTCCTTTGGAGTTGGTGTGGAGCCGTCATACCTGTGAAATATCACCTTATATATACCCATTCGAGGCTTTTGCTCCAAATCGGATCAAACGATTTCTTCTATTTATTCAAATAATAACGAACATTTGTTTATCTAATTGTCGTGAGAGACGAGCCAACATTTTTCAAAACCAAATCAACTCCAGAAGTTATAGCCTTATTTGGGGGGGCCGCTGGAATTCGGCCTGAAGGGCCGCCAGAACCTGAACAAAAAAAAAAATCCAAGTCAAACAATTAATTTTTAAAACTTCGTCTTCGTTATTTATGACATTTCAACAATTTAAATATTTGAGTTAGATAGCAAATTGCTCATGGACTAACCGATTAAATATGTAAATTAATTCCTTTTGGAGGCCTCCTGATTTTTGAAGTTGTACTTCTTTAGGCGCATTATGAAAAAATGATGAGAGTGAAATTTTTAGATGCGCGCGCATTTTCAGCCAAAAATTAACAAAATGAAATTAGCCGCAAAACCACTGGGTTTCTTGGCGCGCGTAATTTGAATTCTTTATTAATTTATTTACTTATTTATTTATTTTTATATTTAAATTAAAAATAATTATATATACAAATGACACATATTATTAATAAATAAGTTATTATATTTCTCGAATTTTGCAGTTGCTGTTATAGGTACTATTTGAAGTTTAATGATGAAAATAACGTCTGCATGGCGGCGCGGTTTTAGAAGCATTAGTAGCGTTCTATTTTATCATCACAAATTAACAAGATGAAGTTGCCCGTAAAACGGCTCGGTATTTTTAACTAGACGCGCGTAATTTGAATTTTTGTTTTATTTATTTACTTATTTTTATATTTAAATTAAAAATAAATAATTCTTTAAATATATTTTTTATATTTTATTCAGAAAATATTTATATACAAATGACACATATTATTAAAAAATAAATGATTACTTTTCTCGAATTTTGCAGTAGCTGTTATACTATTTGAAATTTAATGATGAAAATGACGTCTGCATTCAATGCATATTCTTAGTTATCACGAAATCTGGGATTCTGAAATGATTCAACCATCTTAGAATAATAATTTAGTAACACAAGATATGAATAAGATTAAGACATTTACTTTCAAAAGTAGCTACTTACTTTATTTTGCAATTTCTATGAAGCTTCGTTTTCATGACATGCATGAATTGTTAACCAGAAAAATGATCCTGACAAATTTTCTAAACTTCTAGCAGCTTTCTTTGGATATTATTTATTGATGCAAATTAAAATATTATTCTCTTAATTTTATTAACCGACTTCAAAAAAAGGAGGAGGTTCTCAATTCGACTGTATTTTTTTTATGTTTGTTATCTCAGCATTTTCGACTGGGTGAAGCGATTTTGGTGATTATTTTTTTATTTGAAAGCTGGTGCTTCCCGAATGGTTCCATTTTAGTTTGAAGGAAATCGTTCACTTCTAAGGGGTTGAAAACTAAGGGATGAAATACTAAATTTTTATTGGATGGCTCGATTTTGAAAACTATTTTTTTATTTGAAAGCCAGTGCTTTTCTTGTGGCTCAATTTTAATTTGAAGGAAATCGTTCACTTCTAAGGAGTTGAAAACTAAGGGATGAAATACTTACTTCTTACTGGATAGCTCGATTTCGATAATTTTTTTTTTATTTGAAAGCCAGTGCTTCTCGTGTGGTCCCATTTTAATTTGAGGAAAATCTTTCACTTCTAAAGGGTTGAAAACTAAGGGATGAAATATTAACTTCTTATTGGATAGCTCGATTTTGATAATTTTTTTTTATTTGTAGAACAAAATTTTAAATTAACCTCCTATCAATTTAAAAAAAAAAAAACTCCACTCATAAGGGGTTAAAAATTAGAGGTGAAATAATATTATAATTTTTTTCTGGCTAACCCGATTTTGATAATTTTATTTCTATTACGTACAACGTACCTTTAAATTGTTCACGTTTCAATTTGAAGAAAAAAATCCACCCCCTAAGGATGAAAATAGGGGATGAAATAGTGACATTTAATCGAATTTTGATAATTTTTATTCTGTTGGAAAGAATAATCCACTTAGTTCTGTTATTACATTTAAAAGCAAAAAATTTCAACCCTTAAGGGCAAAAAGGGATGATGTAGTAACTTTTAATATTAAACGGCGCTGTCTCATAAGTAGCGCGTTTAGAAGGTTTAACCATTTTCAAGAAAATAAAATCAGTTATCAAACTTTAGATCACTAAAACGCGAGTAATAAATAAATATTATAAAAAAATGAAAAATCGACTTCAAAATATATAAAAATTCTTAAACAGGAAATGCACTAAAAAGTAACAAAATAATGGCGTATCCTTGCAGGGTCTACAACTTACAAATTATTAGAATGATATAATGTACAACTATTGTTATTTTTGGAGTTGGTGTCAGTCAATAAAATAAATATTAATAGTAATTTGTAAAAATTTTAAAAAGGTTTAGTTGGTATTGGTATTTTGTAGTTTAAAGGTCGCTAGATATTGTGACAGTAAAAGTATATTGTTTAAAAGTTCATTTGAAAAATAATTTTCATAAGGTATTCTCGTTTTCTTCTAAGTACTAATATTGTCGTATTTCCTTGGCTGACACCAACTCCAAAAATAACAATAGTTGTACATTGTATTATCCTAATAATTTGTAAGTTGTAGATACTGCAAGGATACGCCATTATTTTGTTACTTTTTAGTGCATTTTTTGTTTAAGAATTTTTATATATTTTGAAGTCGGTTTTTCATTTTTTTATAATATTTATTTTTTTTAATAATTATATCTTTAAATATATATATTATTATTATTAAATATTAATTTACAGTTTTTAAAAATTGATTATTTGAATAAAATTAATAAAAATTAATTTTTAATGATACCAAAGAAGTATAACTTCTCACGCGCGTACATAAGTACACGCAACCACTTTTTTTACCTGTTAATTAGATACGTGAATCTTTTGTTGTAGGTATTTTTGGTGTCGTATGTGATAATTAAGGCGGCCAATTCACCACGACCAGGTACGTGGATTCTGGAACGATCGTTGGACAATGAAAATTTTGAACCGTGGCAGTATTATGTGACGCACGATCAAGAATGTTGGGATCGATTCGGGATACCACCGACCCCTGGAAAACCAAAGTACAAACAAGCGACCGATGTAATTTGTACGTCATACTATTCGAAATTGTTTCCGATCGAAAATGGAGCGGTAAGTCTTTGACAAAAATTTGACCAAAGTGTTATTCTTCAATTTCATTCATTTACTTGCGTTGTTTTTCTAAGAATTTAATGATCATCTGAATTTATTTGAAAAAAAGAGGGGGGGGGGTACAAGTTCAACTTTTAACTTTTTCCCGTAAATTTGATGAATTTATTGAAGAACAACGAAAAGAAATGGAAGGAACTCATCTCAGATACGTTCTTTACGTAGCATTGAAATCACTTGATTTCTATATGAAATATGCGTTAAATTTTTAGATTCACACGTCGTTAATGAACGAACGGCCGATATCCTCGAACGAATCCTGGAGTGATATCCTCGACTTCACCAAGGCCCGCTATATTCGGTTGCGTCTGTTGCAATTTGCCGCCGGGCATTTGATCGAAACGGCCGCCTCGTCGCCGGCGGCGCCCAAATGGTTCACGTCCGGCACCTATTCGGAAGGGCCGCAGATCCGTTTGTTTGGCCGTGGCGGCACGGGTGGCACTTCTTCGGGTGGCAGCATTAGCGAGGCCCACTTGGCCAAACGACTGTTTTATTCGATCAAAGATATCAGCATCGGCGCCCAGTGCGATTGTAACGGCCACGCGACAAGCTGCGTCCGCAATCCGACCACGGAGGTGATTATCACGTTTTTTTTTTTTCTGATACAAAACTTGCTGTTGCAAAACTCGCTTCCAGATGGTAAACAATCTGAAGATTAACGATACCCGGTGCAATTTTCGCGTGACTCTTTCATTGCGGCATTTATTTTATTTTTAGTGTTAATTAGTGGCCGTACAAATTAATTAACGGCTTGTAAAATTTTTAAATGCAATGCAACATTCCGTCCAACTTGACGCCTTGTTTAATGCACTTTTTTCTTTGTCTAGTTATTTGAATGCGAATGTGAACATAATACATGTGGAATGCATTGCGAGATGTGTTGTCCCTTGTATAATCAAGTGCCGTGGGAATCGGGACGAAAGGATCCGAACAGGATGGCGATGTCGGGAGGACCGAATCATCCCGAGATTGAACCGCTCGACGATTTTGTGGAGCTGGAGACCATCGAAACGTTCGAGGATGGCGTTGCGATGACCGCGATTTCGATGCCGTTCAAATGTGAGATATGCGAGTGTCATGGCCACGCAACACAGTGCCGTTACGACCCGTTGGCGGCGATCGATAAATTGAGTCTGGACGTGACGGGACGATATCGCGGTGGCGGCATTTGTACGAATTGCACGGGGCATACGACCGGCGTGAATTGTGAGCTATGCGAGCGTGGTTTTTATCGACCCGCTGATCGATCGCCCAGTCATCCGGAACCGTGCGTCAAGTGCGATTGTCATCCGGCCGGATCGAGTGACGACGGGGATTGTTTGCGCGAGGCAATTTTCGAGGATCAAACCGTCGGGGATTGTATTTGTAAGGCGGGATTTACGGGACCACGCTGCTCGGAGTGTGCCAGCGGATTTCGAGGGTTCCCGAATTGTGTGCTGTGTCCGTGCGATGCCCGCGGCACCGAACCGACAAGTCGAGTGGATTGTGAAGGCGACTGTGATTGCAAGGTACTTCTTAATTTATTTGGTAACAGTTAGGAATCTTCTTAACACTTTTAGAAACCTTTCGAACCTTCAGATCCTTCCGGAAACCTTTATTCAAAGATAAATTCTTTATGGTTTTTTATGATCTTGGCGACTCCTGTACCAAAAATTATTATTTTTTGAGCCTTGAGACCACTTTCATCTTGTATTTCATTTTTTTTGAGCCTGTTTTACCAATACTGGAAACAAATAGTGGATTTTAAAAATTAATAAATTTTAGACAAACGTTGATGGACCTACGTGTAGCCGTTGCAAACCTGGATATTTTGCGTTGCAAGCTCAAAATCCTGAAGGTTGCATCCCTTGTTACTGCTCTGGAGTTAGTAGCACGTGCGAATCCAACATTCCAGCACCACAAACGGTATACTCAACAATTTCACTTTTTTCTCACCCATTTTAACTTTTTTTTTTGTTGATTAGTTTGAAACGTTGGACGAATGGCTCGTGTCAGACATAACCGTAACATACACGGCAAAGCCAACAATCGATACGGACACCCAGTGGCTTCTGATCGGTAACAATGAATTTTACGATCTCCACGAAGCGGCTCAAATCGAAGCCTATTATTGGCTAGCACCACCACTGTATTTGGGTAATAAACTGGAAGCTTACGGTTCTTACATTGAGTTTCACTTAAACTGGGTCGTAATGCGAGGAGACACTAGCGGAAAACCCACAACCGGTCCCAACTTAATACTTATAGGATCTAACGGTTTAAGAATCGCTCATGGTGATTCCACATTTACCGGTAAAAACACAACGTTTAGAATCCCATTGTTGGAACACAACTGGTACCATGTTCCCAATACCGTCAAGGATATCGTAACGCGATTACGCCGAACTGGAATCGATTATAAAGGCGAAGCCGTGACTCGAGCACAGTTCTTAAGCGTTTTGGCCAACTTGAAGCACGTCTTGTTGCGTGCGAAATTCCATACTGACCAATTTGAAGGTGCGTTAGAAAATTGCCGTTTGGACATTCCGGATGATGCATCCAGCATGGAACTGGGCGCGAGTGTTGTTGAGAAATGTGCATGTCCTACGGGATACACAGGACTTAGTTGTGAGGAGTGTGAATACGGATATGTGAAAATCGAGATGAACATTTCGACGCATATACAGCGTATCCAGTGCGTCAAGTGCGACTGTCACGGACATTCGAAGCGTTGCAACTTGACAACGGGTTCTTGCGATTGTGAGCATAATACGATCGGCGAAAAGTGTGAGAGATGTGCCGTGGGATTTTACGGAAATCCACTGAATGGCCAACGGAGTGATTGTAAGCGATGCGCGTGTCCTTTGTTGAATCCCGAAAATAATTTCAGTCCTAGTTGCCAGTTGGATTTGTTGGATAGTGAAGAAGATGAAGACATGCAAGATGATGACAATTTTGACAGTATGGAAGAGGTGGAAGAAAACGATGAGGATTATGTTTGTACGCAGTGTCCGCAAGGATATACAGGAGATCATTGTGAAATGTAAGAATTAGAACTGTTATGTCAGAGATTTTAATTTTTTTTTTTTTAGTTGTGACGATGGATATTTTGGAGATCCTACGAAGATTGGATCGTCGTGTCAGCCGTGCGAGTGTGGTGGCGGTCCTTGTGACCGGATTTCAGGGCAGTGTTTGAGTTGTCGCGGAAACACGGAAGGATGGCGTTGTGAGCGATGCAAACTGGAACATTTTGGTGATCCGCAAACGGCCAATTGTCAGCCGTGTCAGTGTGATCCTGTGGGATCCGAGTCGCAAGTGTGTGATTTGAAAACGGGACAGTGCGAGTGCAAGGAGCGGTACACGGGACGAATGTGTCATGAGTGCGAGGTAAGTCACATTTTTAAAGATGTCCATTTCACTAAAAGTTAGTTTCAGTTCTTTGTGAGTTCATATTTAGATCCTCTTCTTGTAGAATCCTCTAATAAAGAATTTTTTTGGTTTCTTCCAGGCTGGATATGGAAATACGACAGCCGGGTGTAAAAAATGTGCGTGCAATGAAATTGGAGCCGTGTCTCCAGTGTGTGATCCAATTAGTGGTTTGTGTGAGTGTCATAATGGTGTCGAAGGTTTCTACTGTGATGCCTGCCAACATTTACACTTTGGATTTTCATCAGAAGGATGTCAAAGTGAGTCACAAACATTTTTTTCCAATTAGAGTATGAAAATTTCTCTTAGGTATCGGGCTTAGAAACGTGAATGGTCATAAACCAGAAAACAACTGATAAACTTGAAACAAGTGAACAAATTTTCTTGAATTATGGCTTAAAGCACTTTTGTTTAACTCAGCTTCTAAACAAAAAAATATTAATCAAAATCGGTGCATCCGATTAGGAGTTAGGATGGTACAAACAAACACATAGATCCTATCAGTACTGTCCCTTAATAACATATTTGTTAAGGAGCCTAAATCACTTAAGATAAAAACGTGAATTTTGATAGTTTTCTTAAGGAGAGTACTACGAATTCCTCTAACAAAGAATTCCATAAAATTTCAACCTCTAGGAGCTCAAAAAAGGGAATAAAACCTTTTTATGTGTTACTTTTCCCTGTTCTAACAAATAATAACTAGAAAACTTAATGTAGCCTCAAGTAACTGTAATATTTAAGGATTAAAAAACCTAGCTTATGTTGGGACTTCAAATATATCGATACCATTGAGACCTTTTAATATTTACTTAGGATATTCTAATGTTAAAGTATAGGCAACCCAAGTTACATATTA
Source organism: Sisyra nigra (assembly GCA_958496155.1). NCBI lineage: Eukaryota > Metazoa > Arthropoda > Insecta > Neuroptera > Sisyridae > Sisyra > Sisyra nigra. Next base: position 42,355,447 of record OY292317.1, read on the forward strand.
TTTAGAATCTATGTTTTTAGTACCACAACCTGCCCAAAAACCTGCCAAAACCACACACCTTAAAAATTTGTTGTATAACCATTGGGGAATATAATCCTGAATTTTAGTCCTTGGAAAGTAAAAATCAATAATATCTCTAAGTGAGACTTGAGCTCCACTATTTTACTTGATTTTCAAGCTAAGTGACCTAAATTTGACTTGAAATCAGGTCAAGCATTAGCCTCGCCAGTTATTATAATTACAAGTCTAATTATTTACCTTGCACGGAAAAAAATAGTGGTGTAAGATTTAAAACACTAAACTAGTAATATTTTTACAGCACTTTGTGTTCACTATAACCACAAATGTAACATTAGATAACACACTGGTGTTGTATTCAGCTCTAACGTATAGTATTTTTAACTACCATAGTGTAGAAAATATATGTAGCTGTTACAACTGCTGAGTGTTGTACAATTAACAAATTTTGGCGTTTGCGCATCCTATATAATACTAGTTAATGTAGTAAAATTAACAAGGAATGTTGTTAAAACTACAACACATTTTTTTCCGTGTGGTATAGGTATTCCTAATAGTCAAATCAAAAGGTGGTTTGGTCAAGAAAAACAAATTTTTTTTTCGCTCTTTCTTTACGTTTTTGGGGGGGTGCTGAATCCAATTTTCCACTTTGCTATGAGAAAATTTTCGATTTTAATTTTAAAGCCAAAAACTCATAAAATTGGGCGTTTTGAGAAAATTGTTTCAGTGTAAAATTAAAGAACATTAAATTTCCTATTAAAAGACTCCTTACAAATATTTTCCAAGTTCAATAGTTTGGTCGCTAGAGCGCGCTGAAAAACTTGAATATTCCAATAAATAGAAAATTCGAACCTTTTCAACGCGCTCTAGCGACCAAACTATTGAACTAGGACAATATTTGCAAGAAGTTTTTTAATAGGAAATTTAATGTTCTTTAATTTTGCAAAGAAACAATTTTCTCAAAACTTACGCCATTTTATGATTTCTTGGCTTAAAAAATTTTTCGAAATATTAGATTTACAACTTTGATCTCGCCGTTATACGGCGTTAACCACAAGTAGGAGACGAACAAAAAAAATTATAACCGGCTTGCAATACTCTTTAGTATCTTGTGAACATAAAATAATAGCACCAATAGTTTATATAGATTTACCTAATATAATTATTGCCGATTAAAAATGTCAGGTTATGAGTCAAATTCTCGTCATTTGCGGGAGGTGTTAATATTACAAAATTTGTGGCTGAGGCTCATCGAATGCGCTCAGAAGCTTAAAGTGAAGCTGCTATGAATAAAGGAACATGTTGTGAGGGGTATCAATGATCAATAACGGTGATTTTCACGTAGAAAACCGATATAGGGGTGGAAGATCAAAAGTTTTTGAGGATAAGAAATTAGAGCATTTGCTCGATAAAGACTCGTGTCAAACTCAAGAGGAGTTAGCAAGATCATTGGGAGTGAGCTAACAAGCAGTTTTAAAACGCCTAAAGAATCTGGGAATGATCCAGATGCAAGGATATTGGGTGCCATACGAGTTGAGGCCAAGAGATGTTGAACAGCGTTTCTGTACTTGTAAAAAATTGCTCGAAAGATAAAAAAGGAAAGGATTTTTGTATCGTATTGTGACAGTTGATGAAAAATGAGTTAATTCCAAATATGATTTGACTGGATTAAGTATACAATATAATATGCATATTAAACATAATATAAAATTTAAATAGCTAATATAATGCATCAATGTTAGTAGGCAATGATTAGGAAATAATTGCAGTAGGATAGGCAAACAAAATACACAACTGTAATACAGTGGAAATCCACAAACTTATAAGGGGCCATCCATAAATTACGTCACACCAATTTCATCATTTTTGACCCCCTTCACCGTTCTTATCAAACCTGGTCACACTTGTGAGACCCACCCCTCCTTAGTGTGACGTCACATATTTTACAATTTTACATCTACAAATAACTATTGAATAATAACAGTAGTTCCAAAACGTGTTTTATTTCAATTTAAACGATTTTTTTAATAAAATTAACATCAAATCAAACATATCAAGAAATAAACGTACACGAAAAAAAATTGGTTGTCTGTAAAGTCGGTTTATGGACGATAGTTTTACGTGATAACGTCATAAAGAACACTTAATTGACGAAAAATTGAGTACTTTTATGAATTGAATTATTATCACTGAATTATCATTACTTTGTATAATACAAAGGAGTTAATTGAAAATGAACAATTTTTTCAAAATGAAATCAGACTGAAAATTATGAAGGAAAAATTCAATTAAATCTTATTAAGTAAATTGTAAAAGAAAAACACAAAACACGTTGTCTTAGGTAAGGGCACTAACTATCGATATATCAAAATATCGATAGTTGATATTTATTTCCGAATATCAAATTCGATTTTTTTTAAGAGCTTGATTATATTTTAAAATAATTATAGTTTATTCTACTTATAGTTATTGACAATTTTTTAAGTAATTGTGTTTTGAGATGAAAATATCGATATATCGAAGTATCGATATTTTTTACACTGCATATTGCTTGTAAATATCGATACTATATATCGATATATTTTATACATTTGCCCATCCCTACGTTGTCTAGGATTCAACAATAATATCGTGCCTCTCAATTACTTGAATCGCGTTCTCGCTTGCCCGCACAGGTTCAAATGTAGGTAATGTGACAAAATGGCCGAACTTTTTCAGACTTGTTGTTGTAGCTTATCAATTTATAAAACGTTATCACGTCAAAAACGACTAATTATATTAATTAATGATCAAACTTAATCATTTTGAAAGTCAATTGTCAAATAAAACAAAAATAATATCACCGCTAGGCACGGTGCAGCATTTAGCGGCATTTATCAAAGGGTAATAGTATCGGCGCGTAACACTACACTACACTACACTACACTATCATATCATTTTGTTGGCGTAAATTAAATTCAGTTGTCAGAAGAAAATTTTTTTTCTCAGTGTAGTAGAACGCGTGGCCGACAAAACAATTTGAACATTATGTTTTTACAGATAGTGTTGCTAATTTTTTAAAGTTTTTCGTTAATAGTTCAAAGTTCGTGTTTTACGTAACTAACGTAATTTTTCGATCTAGAAATGTGATTAGATTATAGATTTTGAAATGTCACATCACAAAATTTAGGACCCCTCCCACCCCCTTGTCACACTTCGTCGACCCCTCCCTTCCCCTTAGCATGTGACGAAATTTATGGATGGCCCCTAATAAAGGTATGTACATAATACCATAATATACGTCATTTTATATCTTTGATATTATGTTTTGATAGTAAGCTGAGATATTTGTTATAGGGTAGGCAAACAAAATTACATATATGTAATACTGTCAATCAACTACAATATTCTTACGAAAAAAGCATTTGAATGTTTCAATGGCTAATTGAAACATTTAATGCTTTTCAAATCAAAACTTTAATATTAAAAAAAAAATTGGCCCTTCCAAATCGTTAGTTGGTTTAATCTTAATCGATTGCTACTTGCTGTTGAGTCTATCACTTAACGTTTTTAAAATATTTATATGATTTTTCGTTCAAGGTTGAAATAAATCAAAATAAACGAGGCATTTAAACATAAAGTTTACACATGTAAGCGTAGAGTTACGTTTTACCGAGATTGTCGTTCAACTTGTCACATAACGAGATAAGACACAGAAACGTAATAATAATAATAATATAACATAATAAGTAGACAAATCCCTTGACCGCAACGAAAAGCCTCATAACTCTCAATAAAACCGAATGTAAATATAACCACAAGTCGGACTCCTCTTTTCATTGAATTTTCTAAAAATATTTTCCTCATTACATTTAGATGAGAGACACCCATCATTAATACGAGACGAGACGAATTTTTCACGCAACACGCGTGAAAATTTTCAATAAATATTTACATAAATAAAAAGAAAATTTATTGACCATCCGTTGTGCGGCCCCAAGTTCATTCGCATTGGTTTATTTTTATAAAAAAAAAAATTTTTCTCAAATAAATATTTGATTTTTTGTGACTTGAAAATGATGTCGAAAAAATCGCATCAATCTCAATTATATGTCATTGGCGTGTTGAAGTTTGCCACCCGTTTTTAACAGTCTTCGACATTAAATTGGTTTAATTAAATGGAACGCGTTAATGAACTTATCAGGATCAAATCTCTTATAATTTGAAGAATTATTTTTTTAGAATTTACATTTAAAAAAAAAAACATTTCGATGGTCTGGTAAATGTTTTATGATGGACGAAAGTGTTCAATTTTTTTTACTTTCTTTTACTACTATATAGATAGTAAAGGAAGTATTGTAATCGGGTCGAATTTTCGAATTCGAGATTTTACCGGAAATACATGTTTTGAGGTCCCCTGAGTCCAAAAAAGTAGTTTTTAAAAACATGTCTGTGTGTGTGTGTCTGTGTGTCTGTGTGTCTGTGTGTCTGTGTGTGACAGCCATATCGTATCGAAAGCTTTATCCGAATTTCACCAAACTTGGTATTTGACCTCCCTATTATACCTAGTTGTGCCGCGAAGCTTTTGGTTGAAATAGGGTAACCGAAAGCTCCACTTTACTCTAGAGGTTTTTAAGCTTTTTCCATTTTTTTCGAAAATGGCTCCAACGATTTTCTTTAAACTTTCTATAGTTTGTAGACTCATTAGTGGCTACAACTTTTATTTGAAACTTTTTCCTGGGAAAATTAGAATAAGGGCGGTTCTGGGGTGAAGGTTCGGAATTCGTATACCTATACCTATGTACATATAAGCTGTATAGAGTATACATATTACTTTCTTTTACTACTTAATAGTAAAGGAAGCATTGTAATTGGATCGAATTTTCAAATTCGAGCTTTCGCCGGAAATACATGTTTTGAGGACCCCTGAGTCCAAAAGAGTGGTTTTTAGAAACATGTCTGTGTGTGGGTGACAGCCATATCGTATCGAAAGCTTTATTAGAATTTCACCAAACTTGATATTTGACCTCCATATTATACCTAGTTGTGCCGCGAAGCTTTTGGTTGAAATCGGTTAACCGAAAGCTATACTTTACTCTTGGCGTTTTTGAGCTTTTTCAATTTTTTTCGAAAACGGCTTCAACGATTTTCTTTAAACTTTCTATAGTTGTTAGACTCATTAATGGCTACAACTTTTATTTGAAACTTTTTCCTGGGAAAATTCTAATAAGGGCGGTTCTGGGATGAAGTTTAGGAATTCGTGTATATATACATATAGCCCTATAGGTTGTATGCATATAGTACTGTTTATATGTATTGTTACAAAGTGCTTGTATTTCTTTTAACTAACAGCGAGTATTTTCATAAATGAAAGTAAAAGAAAGTAGTGTGACGCCTCGCACCAGATATTTTCTCTAAATTAAATCGACGTTATTTTCGAAATGATTGAAGGCATGTTAACATCGTTTGAAACGATCAAGATAGACAAGACACGGCGTTTCGATGCCAAATTTATTTTTAAATAAATAATATTGTAATAGTGGCGATAATAAAATGGAAAAATATTAACGATTTTCAAGCGAAATTATTTTTGGGAAAAGCTTCCGCTTTTCGAACTCTACATATCTCTCTCGTTCACACTCCATTCGGTTTATAATTGTAATAATTGTTTCTATTTCAAGCCACACGACAAGTCACCCATCCACATGCACACTGTGCGGGTGTTTAAAATTAAATTTTAAGTGTGGACGTTCGACACGCGCCTATTTTTGTAAAGCGGGGCCCGCTCACCTTTGCCCGACACAATCGGCAGGAAATTTGCAATGTGAGATTAACGAAGAGATTTGCACAAAAATTTGGCCCGAAAAAAACTGGAACAGATTTGCATTGATTGGAGACCACCCAGCAACATTCCACGTTTTGCTCTTATTTCGACTCGAATTTCCTCCGAATTTTCCTCAGTCGACGACGTGAATTTAATTACGAACGTCGCCAAGACAAAACGACAGTCAAGAAACTCGACAAAATCCACTTTATTTACTACACTTTACCAACTTCAAATGTCTGTGACGATTTTAAAAGTTTTTTATGCACTTTTTTATTACCAATCTATGCACCTACGTCATTTTAGTAACGTAATTCAATTAATTATAATTTGAATCAATAAACTTTCTGATAAACCTACCAAAAGAAGGCGCTAATTTCATACCAATCAGTGAATTTCAGTGTCACTATGCACGTCGATAGGTTTTCTGTCCGCCACAAGAACCCAACAAGCAAATTAAAGATGTGACTGTTAATATAAATTAAATGCCTTTATTAGAATTATTTCAGTTTATTATGGGGAGCAATAAAATGAGTTGACCAAAAGAAGGCGCTAGATTCGCATTGAGGTTTAAGGTTGCATTTGCAGTGCCTTTCAATGCCAGTTGGCGTCTTAAGAACATATGCATTTCGATACTCTTATTTATACTTTCAAACTCTTTCCACCACAAGAACCCAATAACATAACCTATAAAAAGTTTTGAAAAAACATATAAAACTTTCTAATTTTTATTGTAAGAAAGACCTGACACTTTTGTTATTAACAAAAGAAAAATATTACCATTCTTTTGTTTTTAGCTATGTTTACATTAACTGTTTGTGGCGATGACATTTTAAAAATTGATTTTTATGCATTTTTCGATTAAAACTCAAATTGAAGTTGTATGCACTTACTTTCAATAGCAATATAAGATTCAGTCATTAAATTAATAAATTATGTTTCAACAAAGAGAACTACTTGATACACCCACCAAAAGAAGGCGCAAATTTCATATAATTAATAACGGCTAAGTTATCACTGCCTTTCAATGTTTTTACGTGTGGTATGAACACGAAAGTCTGTGCCTTTCGGTACGTTCTCTTTTTGCCACAAGAACCCCATAACATAACCTTAAATAATAAAAAAAACGTACATAAATTAAACGCTCTGAAAATTTTATTGTTACAAGAAAAAACATAACCCTATTATTGATGAAGGCGAAGTTCTATCGTTCTATGTTTCGATGATGTTTAAAACTCTAACTGTATGTAACACTTGAATTTTTAAAGTCGAATTTTTATGCACTTGCCCATAGCCAAACTAATTTCAAATCTTTGCACTTATGCAGTCGTGATTCAATTATATAATGAACTTATTAATCTGATAATTGTAAGTTGTAAGTGGGAGTTTTTAAGGGTTACCAAAAGAAGGCGCTAGGTGCATATCAATTCAAGTCGATGTTTTAGGATCTTTTTGATTACCAATCAAGTGGACATTTTATACACTTACTAGGTTGTAAGGACAATGCGCGGTTCCAAGTATTGGGAATCATTAATTTATCTGATTAGTTTTAGGGAGGGAGGGGGTTAAAAGTCCAAAGAATCAAAATTTCTGAAAATCAAGAAAATTTTATTTTAGTTGACTTGAGAGAGTTTAATATATTAAATTAAGATAAAAATTAATCAAGCCAAGTATTTGTAAAATTTGTCTCGTACTTGACTTGACTGGAAGCTTAATCCTTATATCATTAGATATGTATCTTACTTGTTTTGAAGACAAATTTTAGTCAAGTAGCTTAAAAAATCAAGAAAAATGCTTAACAATCAAGTCAAGTGGTGAATTTCTAGTAAATTTTTTATAAGTGAGCCTTTTTTATTTCCCCCCCCCCCCCAACAATCATATACTAAGGGTTGAAATACCGAAATGTTTTGTGGATGCACGTCTTTGTAAATGAAGATTTTTTTGTATCATCGAAAATCTTAGCTTTCAACACTTTTCCAATTTTGAAAATTTGTCAGTCTTTTTTATTTTCTTTGTATATATATATATATATATAGGGTGTCACAATAAATAGACATAAATGATACTATAAGAGACGGCTGATACTAGGAATTCATCAAGTCAAAATGCATTGTGCTTGAAACTTGAGACTTGATTTCACCATATGTAAATACAGCGGTACCTCGACATACGAGTTTGTGCTCGTATCTCAAAGCAAATGGATGTTCCGGAAATGAGTAAGGCAAGTGTCATTAAAAAGATCAGATGCACGACCTGTTGCAACTTTTTCTGGGTGTTTATGCTGCTAAACCAAACTCGTATCTCGAATTTCGCTCGTAACTCAAAGCAAAATCACTTGCTCGCCGGCTCGTATCTCGAAAAACTCGTATGTTGGGGCACTCGTATGTCGACGTACCACTGTTTTAACATTGAACTTGGTTTAGACTTGATTTTAAGATAAATTTAAGTCAAGTAGCTTGAAATACAATTCAAATAACTTGAAAATCAAGTCAAGTAATGAATCTGATTGGATTTAAGGGAAACTATAACAGCAAGTTTTGACTCTTTCATGCTAAATATTGATGTTATTATTTATTAAAAAAATTCCAATCCGGGCAACGCCTGGTTGTATTATAGTCAGCTTAAATATAAACGGCATTAAAAAAAAAAATTTTTTTTTTTTTTTTTTGTTGAAACGACCTCCAGCATGTTATAGGCACACAAAACCCAATAATCAAAATCAAATTATTTTCAATGTGTTTTATGGGTGGTGTACACAAGAAAATCAGGTTCTGGCGGAATTATGCAAATTGTTCCCTATCGAAATTTCGATCGTAATACACGATAATCGATCGTAATCATCAGGTGATGATCTATATAGATCGCACACACACACACAGGTAGGCAGACATCCCATCGACCCGATTTGGATCGATCGAAACGCAAAATTGAAAAAGTTTTTATTTATTTTAGTCTACTTAGATCTCTCTGTTTCATGGATCGAATAAATTTCCACCAGTCCAATTCAAATATGGAATTGATTGATTGGACAGATTAATGATTGAAAAATTGACATGTTTATTTGTTTGTCTCACTTTGATTTATTACGCTCCATATATGGTGGTCGCGTTTTTCGATGATTAATGCACAGATTGAATCAATTAGTTTTTTTTTTTTTTTTTTTTTTTTTTTAAATGTGTGTGGAGACCAAAATCAATTTTATTGTCAATATTGATCACGAACAAGTAGTCTGTTAAACAGAGTGAAATGCATTTGACTTATTAATGGGGGGGGGGGGGGTACAAGATAAGTTCCACTCTATAAATGGAGAGGTTTAAAAAGAACCACTATATGGCAATAAATTTATTGTAATCTCAACTTTCTATAAAATGTTTATAATAATAGAGAATTTCGAGCGTATTTTATATTTATATATATATATATATATAGGATATATGTGATAAGGCAAAATTATTGCCTTAATTGAAATTATATCTCGTATTCTATATATTGGAAAAGTTATTGCAACAAGTGTTTGTGTATGCGTTAATTGTTGAGCGGTGGAATGTATCAATAAAAATGTTGCTGTTATCTTGGAAACATCTCGTTTAGTTTTAATTAATTAGCAGCCGCAGTGAAAGAGGCGAAATTAGTCATAACCTAAATAGAGATTTCAACAACAAAGCGTTTGAAATTTTTTAGATCAATTTTCTTATGCTATGGGAGGAACGTTGAAAATTTGCTTGGTTCAGTTAATGGTAAAATGCACTTTTTTTTTTCAATGACAATGCGTTTCGAATTTGATTTGATGCCCGATGACTTCTATGACCAATCAATTATATTATTAACAAGTGATAGAAGAATTTGAGAAATATTTTGTTAATTTCATCTTCGAAAGGTCGTAAAATGCATTTTAAAGACAATTCTCAAGTCTGCAACCTCAAGCTCTGCTCGTAATCTTATTCAAGTATTAATTATCAAAAATTTCTTTTAAAAAAATCAATGGTAAATTTGTAATTTAAACTTTTTTTTTGTGTTTACTGGCTCGTAGAAAAGTCCTTGACAATTTTCCAAGAATGTTTCATCTAAGAATCTTAGTTATTTCCGAATTAAAAATTATATCTGAAGATGATAGAAAAGTAACGATATCAAATTTCTATCATAGATAAAATTTTTAAGAATTGTACTTTCTGTAGACTTAAATTTGACTTAAAATGAAGTTAAAGTCGAGTAAGAAATTAATATTCGATGATCAAGTCAATAGACCAGAGCTAAAGCCTTTGAAAATGGTAAAAAGTGAAAAAAAATTTATAGTAGGATGAAACCCATTAGAAAAGGAAGAGAATAATAAAAAAAATGAAAGAAAAAATAAATTACGCTCGATCTGAGGTGGGGAAGTGGAAAAGAGGGGACTTTTTAAGGTTAGAAACGGTTTATCTCAATTTCCAACAAAACTACAAGTCCTATGGAAAAAAGTTATATAGCAAAGTTGTAGATAATAAGTAGATCTACAACTTTTGTACTAACACTTTTTTTACATAACCTCAAAATTTGTGAAACTTCCAATAACCAAAAAAAATTTACACAAAATTTGGTAAAAATACTTAGTTTTTAATGTCCCAGTAATTTTTTTTAATTAAAATATTTATTTTTTCACCTTATTTTGACTTAATATTGAAAAAGCACCCTAATTTTCAATCGAAAATTTTCACGTCAAAACTTCTGATTTTTTTAAAAAATCGATGGGTTTTTTATTTGTTGAAACCTCTAATTTCTGACGGTGCAAAAAAATAAACATTACAATATTAAATGTTCTTAGAAAATGCAATAATTAAAGTGTAAATTTTAATAAATTGCTCAAAGTTGTATTTGTACAATTGTATTATGTACAATTTTGAGCAATTTATTAAAATTTACACTTTAATTATTGCATTTTCTCTTGGAACATGTAACATTGTAATGTTTATTTTTTGCACCATCAGTAAGTAGAGGTTTCAACGAACAAAAAGCTCACCGACTTTTTAAAAAAATCAGATGTTTTGAGGTGAGAATTTTCGATTGAAAATTAAGGTGTTTTTTCAATATTAAGTCAAAATAAGGTGAAAAAATAAATATTTTAAATCAAAAAAATTACAGTGTATTTGGGGCATTAAAAGGTGAGTTTTTACCAAATTTCATGAAAAAAAATATTTTTTTTTTTTGTAAAAGATAAAAATAAAAATCCAAAAACTTGGTTATTGGAATTTTTCACAAAAATTTTGAGGTTATGTGAAAAAAAGTTAGTACAAAAGTTGTAGATCTTCCTATTATCTACAACTTTGCTTTTTAACTTTTTTCCATAGAACTTGTAGTTTTGTCGGAAATTGAGATAAACCGTTTATACCCATAAACCCCTCCTCCTTTTCCACTTCTCCACCTTAGATCGACCGTAATTTATTACTCGCCAATAATGATTTAAACGTACTTAATCCACAATTTTTGACAAAAAAAGTTGGTTATGGAATGTCTTCTACTAATTCTAGTTTTTTAAGTCCAAGTTTTAAGAATTTGATTTAGTTTTCGATTGTTGATTGTGGAACATTCGAGGATATTACATCTTCATTCAACGCGGGCTTCGTTTGTTTCTATCATTTTTCGTTCTTCTGTACATTTCAAGTCTGAATTTCGGGTTCTTGGATTTTTCAGAAACTTTTTTCGTTGATTGTTGAATACTGTCAGATATTATTTAGATTTCGATTGTTGATTGTGGAACATTCGAAAATGTCAACTTTAATGTTGATGATGAAATGTCTTCTATCTACGTTAATTTTCTGGATCTACGCTTTCGTTTCAAAAACAATACTTGTCAAATACTTGTAGATTACGATTGCTGATTATGGAACATTTGAGAATGTTCTATATCCATTCAACACATAGTTTAATCTTATTATCGTTGTCTCTATCTCCAAACAATTTTTGTACAGTGTAATTTTCTAAGTTTTTATGTCCAGAACGTTTCAGAGATTTCTTGGTTTTTGAACACTTCCAAATGTTCTTTAAATTTCGATTGTTGATTGTGGAACATTTGACAATGTCAACTTTAATGCTGATGATTAAATATCTTCTATTGAGGTAAATTTTCTGGGTCTAGGCTTTTGCTTCAAAAACGAACCAAGACATTTAAAATGTACACTGCCAAATATTTGTTGATTACGATTGCTGATTATGGAACATTCGAGAATGTTCTACCTCCCTTCAAAACGTAGTTTGATCTTGTTATTGTTGTCTCTATCTCCCTTCAATTTTTGTACAATCTAATTTTCTAAGTTTTCGTGTCCAGAACGTTTCAGAGGTTCCTTGGTTTTTGAATACCATCAAATGTTTCTTAGATTTCGATTGTTGATTGTGGAACATTTGACAATGTCAACTTTAATGCTGATGATTAAATATCTTCTATTGACGTAAATTTTCTGGGTCTAGGCTTTCGTTTCAAAAACGTAAAAGACATTTGAAATGTACATTGCCAAATATTTGTTGATTACGATTGCTGATTATGGAACATTCGAGAATGTTGTTTTCCCAAATGTTCTTTTGATTTCGATTGTTGATTGTGGAACATTCAAAAATGTCGACTTCAATGGATTGCGGATGGAAAGAAAATCATAGCGTACGTCATTTTTATAGATTTGTCACAAAACAAAAATATCAAACCATTTGGTTGTGAATGAAGCTTTAGATCTTCAATCAAATGACCCGCAAACAGAAAATATGGCCCATAAAAATAAAATAGCCTCCAAAAGTAGGTTGAAGATCAAATGAAACTCGTTACTTAATTATTGCCATTTTTTTTTCTATTAATAACATTTTATGTGTCGTTAAATGTTTAATTAATCGTCAATAATTAGGCTTCGAGTCGTCTAGATGGTTTCTTCGGTTATAAAGAATGTCCTTATCTTATCTAAGGGTAACTTGTGATTATCAACGTTTGCTTAGAGAGCCACAGAATTTTTCGGTCGAAAACAGAAGTCGCTCTTGTCTTATGGTATTTGCCTGTCGTTTTCGGTAGTTTGAACTTTATTATAGCGTCGATGTTATCGCCCCCTGAAGAATAAATAAATTGCTCGAATGTGAGGGTCCAACCAGAAACGAATGAAAGACACGCTTTGATCGTTATGTTCGCACCATATGAAATTCATTTCACGATAATTTACGACGAGGAAAATTTCCTGTGCGTTAATTGGAAAAATGAAAATACGAAAAAAAAAATGTCTTGTGGTGTGAATGAGAATCGTCAATCGGCATGTAGAAATTGTCTCGAATGATTGTTGAAGAATTTTGAAGATTCGCTCAGACAACAATCCAGCGTTTTTTACGGGAGTTAAACGGTGTGTTTTTTTTTTCGGTTGGGTGGAAGGCACACGCGAAGAAGCGGCCACCGCCGCTCACACAAACGATCGCCGCGATTTGCTCTCAAGAAATGAAATCTTGTGCTCAGTGATGAAACAACATCGCGACGGCTCGGTCGATTCTCTGTGCTGTGCTTTGTCGAAAAAATCTTTTTTTAAAAAAAAAAAAAAATGGGTTGCAAAAAACCGGGAACGTGTTGTTAAAAGCTCGTCATGCGCGGCACTTGCAGTCTGCCGTTGCACTTCGGTGCTTTCGGTGTGTGGTGCATTGTGGTGGTGCTTCTAGTCGCGGCCCAAAAACCCGGAAATTCTAGTCAAAGAACGTCTCGCACAGTGGCGAGCTTTTATCCCGTACAACCCACCCCCTATATTCAAGTGGTGCCGGCCGGTAGTCAGTGTTGGCATTTGTTTTCGCGTGAATGCATCCCGTGCTGGAATCGATGTCTGGAAACATCGCAAAACGCGCGACAACGACATTATCCATTTCGACCACCAAAACCACCCCAAGTGACCACCACGCCACGTGTCTATATTACAAACTATCGCAACACTTACCATGGCCCGGCTCGGAATTGGGTCGGACCTCGACTTGGTGAGCCGTAAAATTTATTTCTTTATTATGGCTAAAATCGTTTTGTGTATCGTAAAACATTACGTGATCGTTTGTATTATTTGATTTGTCACACACCTGACTGATTTTCACTGTATGTTCTTTTCATTTCTTCTGAATGAATAATGTGACTTTTATTGCGATAAGTTATGTAAACGTTAACAACCTGCAATAGAACTCGAGAAAAAATTCTTTCAACTCAACAAATACCTTGAGTCTGACTCAATCTTAAGTCCAACTTAAGTCAATTAACTTAAAAATAAATCATTTAGTAAGTGGGGGGTGGGGGTGAATTCCTATTTTTACTATAATAGTAGAACCAAACAAATTGTGCATTTCAATAATCTTAAATTATAGAAATTAAGTTAAAAATTAAAAAAAAAAAATTTCAATAATACAGTTATAGGTTAGATCCCCAAAAGGATTGAACTATCACCGTCGAGTTTCAATTTCAAAATAATCTCCATTTTAATGATATCTAAAGATTTATCAAGTTGATTAAAATAGACTTTAAAATGAGATAATTGACAAAGAATATAATTTTACTTGAGTTTGACTTGATTTTTAAGTCAAATTTAAGTCAAGTAGCTTGAAAATCAATAAAGAATTTTTAGTTTTTCAAAACATGGCACAGGTTTTTTCAAGCTTGTGCATTTCTGAAGTCATTTTTACTTTTTTTTACTACCATATAGTAAGTATTGTACCTAATCGGGTCGAATTCGAGTTTTCACCGGAAATACATGTTTTGAGATATATATTGTAACGTTTTTACATGTTCAAGGTTTTGTGTTTAATGACTACGAGCTTATTTTTTAACAATTGTCTATTTATTTCTCTTACACTCTTGTTGCTTAAATACACGACACATTAACAATTAGTTCGTTTTCACAGTCACTTATTCACTATTACACTGCTCACTTTGTTTAACAATGTTAACAATTTATTTACACTCACGATTCACTTTAACACTTGTCGAAGATTTATATCACAATGTTGAAGATTACTCACGAAGATTTATCTGAACACTGTCGAAGATTTATTTGAATACTCTCTCGCCTTATGTTTGTCCGGGCTTATATAGTGTTTCGAAATATTTCTAGAATGTTCGGCCCATTCTCCCTGGACTTTCTATTTTTTTTCGGAACTATCGGTCATTTGAGATTCTTTACCTTTTTTTAATCCTACCAGTAATCCTTTTCGGTACGCCCTCTCGGTAGGGGTCCCTTGCCACCCCTAATCTGATAACAAGACCGCCTGCTCATTGGCTGGCTGATGGTTACGCCCACTCACGCTGGGACTGGGTGAGAGGAGGCGTTAAAAATGGCGACGTCTCTCCATCTTGAGATTGTGACAGCCATATCGTATCGAAAGCTTTATTCGAATTACACCAAACTTGAAATTTGGTCTTCATATTATATTTAACTTAGCCGCGAAGTTTTTGGTTTAAATCGGTTAGCCGAAAGCTCCAATTTATTCTAGGAGTTTTGGAGCTTTTTCAATTTTTTTCGAAAACGGCTCTAACGATTTTTTTTAAACTTTCTATAGTTCTTAGACTCATTGATACCTACAACTTTTATTTGAAACATTTTCCTGGGAAAATTCGAGTTTTCACCGGAAATACATGTTTTGAGATATATATTGTAACGTTTTTACGGGTTCCAAGATTTGTGTTTAATGACTACGAGCTTATGTTATAACAATTGTCTATTTATTTCTCTTACACTCTTGTTGCTTAAATACACGATACATTAACAAATAGTTCGTTTTCACAGTCACTTATTCACTATTACACTGCTCACTTTACTTAACAATAATCACAATTTATTTACACTCACGATTCACTTTAACACTTGTCGAAGATTTATATCACAATGTTGAAGATTACTCTCAAAGATTTATCTGAACACTGTCGAAGATTTATTTGAATACTCTATCGCCTTATGTTTATCCCTGTTTATGTAAGGTTTCGAAATATTTCTAGAATGTTCGGCCCATTCTCCCTAGACTTTCTATTTTTCTCGGAATCTATTTTGTCGCTACCACTTTCTAGTTTTCCTGGACCTATTGATCATTAAATTCTTTACCTCTTTTTAATTCAACCAGTTATCCTTTTCGGTACGCCTTCTCGGTAGGGGTTCCTCGCCACCCCTAATCTGATAACAAGACCGCCTTCTCATTGGCTGTCTGATGTCAGAGGAGGCGTAAAAATGGCGACGTCTCTTCATCTTGAGATTGTGACAGCCATATCGTATCGAAAGCTTTATTCGAATTACACCAAACTTGAAATTTGGCCTTCATATTATATTTAGCTTAACCGCGAAGCTTTTGGTTAAAATCGGTTGTCCGAAAGCTCCAATTTATTCTAGGAGTTTTGGAGCTTTTCCAATTTTTTTCGAAAACGGCTCTAACGATTTTTTTTAAACTTTCTATAGTTATTAGACTCATTGATACCTACAACTTTTAATTGAAACATTTTCCTGGGAAAATTCGAATAAGGACAGTTCTGGGGTGAAGCTTGGGAATTTGTATATATACACTATATAGGTTATATAAATATTATAGTTCTATTTATATGTATAGTTATAAAGTGCTTAGATTTCTTTTAACCAACAGCACGTTTTATAAATGAAAATAAAAGAAATTACTGTGACGCCTCGCAGCAAAAAACTTGAATAAAATTCGTCATTTTTACTGATTATATGATGACTACTATAATATAGAGAACATAGAATGAGAATCAGCTTTCTTTTTTTCGAGGCTTTTAAAGCTTTTTGTTTCACTGTATTTCTTCCTTAAATTTTCTCTTTGACTTCTTTGGCATGCTCAATTTGTTAACCATTAAAAAAATTCGACAATCACGAAAAAACAAAAGCCAAACCATTGTTGTCAAAAACAATTGAAAAAATAAAAAAACAAAAAACTTTGATTACCTATTGTTTTTATTGTTGAAACTAATTCCAAATTAAAAAGCAAGTCTGGAACATTAAAAGCACAGAGGCGTTCCTTATTTTTTTAAAAGTTATTTTTTTCTTATTTGGAAGACCTTTTTACCAACAGCTAGTTTTATAAATGACACTAAAAGAAAGTATTGTGACGCATCGCAGCAGATATTTAGATATTAACGCGTTTTATATTGTTCCAAATTTTCAAGTGTTGTTTACTCGAGACTGGTAAATGGTAGTCAAATTATTAACGGGACACTTTTTATGTAAAAAATTATAAAGAGTATTTTTGTTCCTGTTCAATTTTTTCGTAGAACCAACAAATTCTGAGAAAAATGAAAAAAACCAAGACAAATAAACTTTTGCGGGTAATTTATTGAAAATTAAGCTTCCACTCATCAGAGCTGGTGGAAATTCTTATCAGTCTTGTTTTTGACACTCCAAAGTTAAATCCATTCATTTTTAAAGAGTCCAAAATATGAATCAAAATAATTCTTTCATTATTCAGATTTTTGATTAAATACCTCCAAGAAACACTTTATGTTTTAGTTTTTCGCAGTTTTCTCAAAATTTGTTGATCCTACCAAAAAAATTAACAAAAACAAAAATTTTCCTTATAATTTTGTACACAAAAAATGTCCTGTTAATAATTAAGCTATCACTTATCAGTTTCGAGTAAACAGCACCTGAACTTGTTCAACAATAGAAAACGCGTTTATATCGAAAAATGACTTTCAAGAACAAGCTTGGAAAAACCTGTGCTACGTTTTGAATAACTAAGAATTTATTACTGATTTTCGAACTATTTGATTTGTACTTCAAGCTACTTGACTTAAATTTGCCTAAAAATCAAGTTAAACTCAAGTAAAATTGGCTTCTTGAAAATTATTTCATTTCTATGTCTATTTAATGAAATTGATGTATTCTAAGTTATAATAATAATAGAGGCTACTTTCAATTGAAATTCGACGGGGATAGTTCAATTTTTTTGGGGATCAAGTATAATGTCCAAATTTTCAACAATGAAATAGATGCAGCCAATACCTTAAATATGGATTTCCAATGTAAACTAAAAAATTAGTGGCATGTGCGATAAAAGTTGAGAGAACTGCTGTTTACTCGAAACTGGTAAGCCATAGGCAAATTATTGAAGAGACAATTTTTATGTAAAAACTCCTAAGGAGTATTTTTGTTTCTTTTAATTTTTTTTGTACGACCAACAAATTTCGAGAAAAATGAGAAAAACTCGTTCATTATTTTGATTTTTGATTAACTACCCCCAAAAAGCACTCTATGTCAGTTTTTCGCATTTTTCTCGAAATTTATCAATCAAAAAGAAAAAATGAACTAAAAAAAATAATTTTTATGAATTTCTACATCAAAAATGTCCTTATAATAATTTGACTATCACTTACCAGTTTCGAGTAAATAGCCTTCAAACTTTCAACAATGAAATGCGTGCAACCAATAACTCAAATATGGGATTTCAATTTGAATTTCCGAAAAATTGGCGCCATCTACCATAAAAATTGAAAGAATCAAAATTGTAGAGTGTAATTTTTTGGTTTAGAAATTTGTTACAAGTTTCATTGTTGAGGTCATCTGGCATCTCCAAGTTCGTTATTCTTGATGGGATAAAATTTTAAAAATTAAAAATAATTTTAAAGAGTAGGGATGAAATAAATATTAAACGTTTGTCAATGGGGCGAGAATGGGTGGGTTAGAAGGGTGGTTAAGTGGTTGAAAGGGGGTGTAAAACGTTCAAGATTTTCTTACCAAATTTCCAACCAATGATTTTTAATTGATTTACAAGGTTTTTTTACACTTCAAAGAAACCACAAACCTTCGTAATTGATCTCAATTTCCAATTGATAGATTATTTATCAGTTCCTAAGAAAAATAATCTTAATAAACTACCAGCAAAGGGGCCCTGAAATGATTAATTACTTCTTTGGGGACACAATTTTAAAAGCTCAACTTTACCAATAACTTAAAAGTTTGATTTAAGTATTTTAGTAAAACTCTTCTAAACCAAATAGGCATGCTCTTGAAATTGACTTAACTCACTTTCAAAATAATTTTTTAAAAATTCTCTTTTTCCACTTTCAAGTTGAAGATTTTTCTTTAAAGCAGATACAAATACAGTGATACCTCGACATACGAGTTTTTCGAGATACGAGCCGGCGAGCGAGTGATTTTGCTTTGAGTTACGAGCGAAATTTGAGATACGAGTTCGGTTTAGCAGGTCGAAGGTCTTGAAAAAAGTTGCAACAGCTCGTGCATTTGATCTTTTTAATAGAGATAACAGATAAAATTCGAGATACGAGTAATTCAAGATACGAGCAAAGTTGCGGAACGAATTAAACTCGTATATCGAGGTAATATGTGTAATTGCATAATGGCAATATATGGAAGATACTTAAGTGTATAAAATCAAGTTCAAAGATCCATAACATGACGTCCATTCATGGCACTATCATTTTCTGCATCGCCATGAAGTGCTTCAAGTACTTACATATTTTCGATTTACAATGTATAAAGTTGTAAGAAGAAGTCATCTTCCAGACATTACTCAATCCAAAAGTCCTCAAATGCATGCACTTCTCGATTTGCATCTCTATTTTCGATTCCTGATGATTTCTTTCCCGCCTTGGTAACCATTTGTAAGTGTGTCAGGAAATTCGAATAATTGAACGATTTAAGACGTTATCGTTATTGTATAAATCAAGATTAATGAAATATGCACAAAAAAAAGAAAATTCTTCTTCATACCAGCCTTGGCATGACCAATGTTCAAATACCATCTCCCCGATTACGTCATTTCAATCAAAAATTTAAATGGTCGAGAAAATTGAAGAAAACTTAAATTTTGGCTCGCTTCCATCTTTTTTCCATTGATCGTTTGTCTCTCCTTTTTCTTCTCCACCTTAATATAATTGATTAATCGAAAATCAAAACTGGTTATCTGGATCATGTCTCGATCAATTTGATCGAATGATACGTTTCATTTGGCTGGGTGGTCACACGACAAAATGGCGTTAAATATCAACGTGCCAATTTATGATTAATAGATCTTTGTTGTGATTCGGCTCTTATATCTATATAGACTTATAAGTCAATTAAAATGAACAATTATCGATATATCGAGGACATTGCGATTTAATCTTTTTTTTTTTTTTGAACTATGGCGCGAAATTTTCGCACAAAAATAGACGTGATTTCATTTCATGTGAATTAATTCAAATATTTAAATTTATTCCGTACGAAAGAAAAAACCAAATTTGGGCGTGAAACTTGTTATAAAATTATATTTGTCATCGACGCATAAATTAGTTTCGTTTACAAGCATAGAGTTTATAAGAGAGTAAAAAAAAATTATTTATAATCAGACCACGTTTCTTTACTCATAGTGTAAGAATTATAAAAACCTTCCTACTATACAGAATAAGACCAGGGTAGATAATTTTTGAACCGAAAAAAATTATAGTTGGATGAAATCCATTAGAAAAGGAAGAGAATATAACAAAAATGAAAGGAAAAATAAATAACGGTCGATCTGAGGTGGGGAAATGGAAAAGAGGGAGGGAGGGGTTTAAGGGTTGAAACGGTTTATCTCGATTTCCGACAAAACTACAAGTCCTATGGAAAAAAGTTATGTAGCAAAGTTATAGATAATAAGTAGACCTACAACTTTTGTACTACTATTTTTTTTACATAACCTCAAAATTTATGTGATAAATTCCAATAACCAATTAATTTTTATCTTTTACAAAAAAAAAAATTCTACCTGAAATTTGGTTAAACTTACCTTTTTAAGGTCTTAAACAAACTGTATTTTTTTTATTTAAAATATTATTTTTTTCACCTAAATTGACTTAATATCGAAAAAGCACCAAAACAGCTCAAAAATTATGTTATGTAAAATTTTGAATATTTATTAAAATTTACACTTTAATTATTGCATTTTCTGATAAAATTTAACATTGTACTATATATATATATATATATATTTGCACCATCAGAAAGTAGAGGTTTCAACAAACAAAAAGCTCACCGACTTTTTAAACAAGTCAATCGTAAAAAATACTTTTTACAGCATCTTTAGCCTTTTAAAGATAATTTTTGAACCGAAAAAAATTATAGTTGGATGAAATCCATTAGAAAAGGAAGAGAATATAACAAAAATGAAAGGAAAAATAAATGACGGTCGATCTGTGGTGGGGAAATGGAAAAGAGGGAGGGAGGGATTTAAGGTTAGAAACGGAGACCAGGGTAGATAATTTTTGAACCGAAAAAAATTATAGTGGGATGAAATCCATTAGAAAATGAAGAGAATATAACAAAAACTAAAGAAAAAATAAATTACGGTCGATCTGAGGTGGGGAAATGGAAAAGAAGGAGGGAGGGGTTTAAGGGTAAAAACGGTTTATCTTGATTTCCGACAAAACTACAAATTCTATGGAAAAAAGTTATGTAGCAAAGTTATAGATAATAAGTAGACTTACAACTTTTGTACTACCACTTTTTTCACATAACCTCAAAATTTATGTGAAAAATTCCAAAAACCAAGTTTTTGGTTTTTAATTTTTATCTTTTACAAAAAAAAAATTTCTACACGAATTTTGGTGAAAACTTACCTTTTAATGTCTCAAACAAACTGTATTTTTTTATTTAAAATATTATTTTTTTCACCTAAATTGACTTAATATCGAAAAAGCACCAAAACAGCTCAAAAATTATGTTATGTAAAATTTTGAATATTTATTAAAATTTACACTTTCATTATTGCATTTTCTGAAAAAATTTAACATTGCACTATATATATATATATATATATTTTTGCACCATCAGAAAGTAGAGGTTTCAACAAACAAAAAGCTCACCGACTTTTTAAACAAGTCAATCGTAAAAAATACTTTTTACAGCATCTTTAGCCTTTTAAAGATCATTTTTGAACCGAAAAAAATTATAGTTGGATGAAATCCATTAGAAAAGGAAGAGAATATAACAAAAATGAAAGGAAAAATAAATGACGGTCGATCTGTGGTGGGGAAATGGAAAAGAGGGAGGGAGGGGTTTAAGGGTAGAAACGGAGACCAGGGTAGATAATTTTTGAACCGAAAAAAATTATAGTGGGATGAAATCCATTAGAAAATGAAGAGAATATAACAAAAACTAAAGAAAAAATAAATTACGGTCGATCTGAGGTGGGGAAATGGAAAAGAAGGAGGGAGGGGTTTAAGGGTAAAAACGGTTTATCTTGATTTCCGACAAAACTACAAATTCTATGGAAAAAAGTTATGTAGCAAAGTTATAGATAATAAGTAGACTTACAACTTTTGTACTACCACTTTTTTCACATAACCTCAAAATTTATGTGAAAAATTCCAAAAACCAAGTTTTTGGTTTTTAATTTTTATCTTTTACAAAAAAAAAATTTCTACACGAATTTTGGTGAAAACTTACCTTTTAATGTCTCAAACAAACTGTATTTTTTTATTTAAAATATTATTTTTTTCACCTTAAATTGACTTAATATCGAAAAAGCACCAAAACAGCTCAAAGTTATGTTATGTACAATTTTGAATATTTTTTAAAATTTACACTTTAATTATTGCATTTTCTGATAAAATTTAACATTGTACTATATATATATATATATTTTTGCACCATCAGAAAGTAGAGGTTTCAACAAACAAAAAGCTCACCGACTTTTTAAACAAGTCAATCGTAAAAAATATTTTTTACAGCATCTTTAGCCTTTAAGCTTCACATCTGTGCATCATCAATAAATTTTTTCACTTTTTTTATTACTAATTTTATTACATCTGTTGAAGTCTATTGAAGTCTATTGAAGTCTATTGAAGTCTATTGAAATCTATGAAATTTGGGGCGGCGACATACATTGCACATTACACATAGCGATCAGTAAGTGTAGAAAAGGCTTAAGAAAAAATCAGATGTTTTAACGTGAGAATTTTCGATTGAAAATTAGGGTACTTTTTCGATATTAAGTCATTATACGGTGAAAAAAAAATATTTAAAAAAAAAAAAACAGTGTGTTTAGGACATTAAAAGGTTTTCACCAAATTTCATGAAAAATTTTTTTTTTTTTGTAAAAGATATAAATTAAAAACCAAAAACTTGGTTATTGGAATTTTTCACATAAATTTTGAGGTTATGTGAAAAAAGTGTTAGTTCAAAAGTTGTAGGTCTAATTATTATCTACAACTTTTCCATTTATTTGTTTTTTCTATGGAACTCGTAGTTTTGTCGGAAATCGAGATAAACCGTTTCTTCCCTAACTTCCCCCCCCCCTTCCACTCCCCACTTTCATTTTTGTTATATATTCTTTTCCTTTTCTAATGGGTTTCATCATACTATAATTTACTTTTTACTATTTTCAAAGGCTTCAAAGCACTGGTCTAACAGAGGGTATTCTAGATACCGCCCTTTAACCAAACTAAGGAAATTCTTTCTCCCAGGCTTTTCCCTATTCGGTTTCGCCGTTCCGTATCTTTTCCCTCCATCCTGTCCTATTCTTGGCGTCCTCGTCTATCAGTCCCTTTTCTCTCATGTCTTCTGAGACACAGTCCTTCCACTGGGTTTTTCTTCCACTTGAAATCTGTCCGCTCGCTGGGTTTCTAACGGGCGGTGATGCCTTTTCGGACGCCAACCCTCCTCAATTTTTCTGGGCTTGCCTTCGGCACCGAGTTGAGCTGGCTTGCTCTCCCGGTGGCTGGGTTAGAACCAAACTAGGAAAGGGGGAGGGGGTCTTAAAAATGCCAAACTTGGTCACAGAAAAGAAGGGAGGGTTGGTTTCTGTCACTTAGTTACTAAACGTAGTTTAATAACGTGTTTCTAAAAATTTAGTGAAAACCATATTTATAAGCATATACTACAAGTGGTCAACGAGGTGGTGGGGGAGTGTAAAAATTGGGGCAACTAAGAACAAATTTTTTGTTACACTATCAAGCTTTAAAAGCTTCTATTTTCAATGTAGGCCTTGAATACCAATAATTAAACAAATGAGAGTAAACAAGTAAACACAGCAGTTATTATCATTGTGTTTTTTTTTTAAACATTTGACATAAGCTAATTGTTAATTGAAAAAAAAAATTGAAGCTCAAACCGAAACAAATCTTTTATATATAGCCAAATCTTGTTTTTGACTCATAGTGTAAGAACTTAAAACCATCCTAATCCAAAGAAGGTATCTTAGGTGTCTCCCTCCTGATTTTTGTTTTTTTCATTAAAACTAAGGAAACCATTTTTTTCTTTTCTATAATCAGTTAAAATAAGTTTTGGAAAGACTACTCAATGAAGAAGCATGGGGGTAGACTTAAATCGATCAGCTTTAAGTTCAATTGTACGCATGCAAAAATGTAATTGCAGAGTGCGAATTTTTTTCTTTGATAAGAGCCAAAATATGAATCTTTTAGATTTTGATGAAAAAATGTAGATATGTACAAAATCGGAGGGTGGCGAGGACAGATCTGCGATATCTTTCTCGTTAAATTGTTAGATTTTAGGTTTTTGAATGTCAACAATTAAACAAATGAATATCGAAACAATTGAAAAAAAAATTTTTCTGACTACTTAAAAAACATTTGACATGAGCTAATTGTGGAAAAAATGAAAATCTATTTTTGAAAAACCATCAATTTTAGTCGTATTAATGTGTAAGGCAGTCAAGTGCATCGGACTGTCAATATAATATAGAGCCACTCGCATCATATTATTTACGGCGAAAGCAAGAAACGGAAAAATTTTTATGAATGAATTTCGTTGTTCACCAACCTTATTATATTCGCTGTGTGTGATGTTTTGACGCCACACGGAAATTGAACGAACAAAAACCAGTCAGAGAGAGTTGCAAAGATTACAAAAAAAAAAAAAAAAATAATCTGCGGATTACATGAATGAAAAAGATCTGAAAAACCTACGTAAATAAATCAAGCATATACATGGCACGCTTGCTTAGCGCTCTCTCTCACGCTTTCATTAAAAAAAAAAAAACAAAAATAAAAAAAGAAGTTGTATCAGAACACATTGTAAATCTGATGACCTCAAAGTCACAACATCAACCTTAAAGTTTATCTCAGATTTTTTAAGATGGTCCAATAATGTACTTATAAACTTACACTGTGTGTAATACAATATAACAACATTGTTATTTATAAACAGTGATTCTTAATCTTTTGTTTGCCAAAAAAACCACTGATTTAAGGGTCATTATGATTGTAACAACAATTGAAAAACACCACAAGTTTTCACTGTAATGATCTCATTTGGTCGTAAACTCTGTCTTTCAAATTAAAAAAAAAAAAAAAAAAAAAAAACTTGAAATATATATATTGTTTGATTATGGCTCGCGGTCATTTTAATCTATTTGTCAAAATTTGACGGGTGGTCTTCCAAATAAGAAAAAAAATAGTTAAAAAAAAAAAATAAGGAACGCCTCTGTGCTTTTAATGTTCCAGACTTGCTTTTTAAATTGAAATTAGTTTCAACAATAAAAACAATAGGTAATCAAAGTTTTTTGTTTTTTTATTTTTTCAATTGTTTTTGGCAACAATGGTTTGGCTTTTGTTTTTTTCGTGATTGTCAAATGTTTTTAATGGTTAACAAATTGTGCATGCCGAAGAGGTCAAAAGAAAACATTTAAGGAAGAAATACTGTAAAACAAAAAGCTTTGAAAAAAAGAAAGCTGATTCTCATACTATGTTCTTCTATATTATAGTAGTCATCATAGAATCAGTAAACCATAACGAATTTTATTGAAATATATCTGCTGCGAGGCGTCACAATACTTTCTTTTACTTACGAGTTTCATTAATGAAACTCGCTGTTAGTTTAAAGATCTATTAGCAGTTTATAACTATCTCAGATCTGCCCTTATTTGAATTTTTCCACGAAAATATTTCAAATAAAAATTGTTAACATTAATAATAGAAATTTTCAGGTCTTAATATTTTAATATATCAAGAAATTATCTGGTGCAAAAGACCACAGTTATATGTTTTAAACATTTATTTTTCTTTTATACAAGGTTTCGTCGATGATATTCCGACTTCACCAATTTTTTTCATGATGAATTCGGAATAACACCGACGAAACGTTGTATAAAAAAAATAAATTGTTTAAACAAATAACTGTGGTCTTTTTCGCCTGATAAGTTAACATTGATGAGTCTGAGAACTGTAGCAAGTTTAAAAAAATCGTTAAAACCGTTTTCAAAAAAATTTAAAAAAGCTCAATAATCCAAAGAATAAAGTGGAGCTGGTTAACCGATTTCAACCAAAAGCTTCGCGGCACCACCAGATGTAAAATGATAGCAAAATTCCAAGTTTGGTGAAATTCAGATAAAGCTTTCGATACGATATGGCTGTCACACACACATAGACATGTTTCTAAAAACCACTGTTTTGGACTCAGGCGACCTCAAAACGTTGTATTTTCGGTGAAAGCTCGCATTCAAAAATTCGATTCGATTACAATACTTCCTTTACTATATAGTAGTAAAACTAAAGTAAAAATTGAATTAGAAATAAGAACTTTAAGACTCTTATCATAATAATATATAAGAACATTTATTTAGTTAAAGGTCATCTAGATTTTAAGTTCAGAAAGGATTTTTTTCAATTAAAAAGTGCTAAAAGTTCATAAGTTCAAATTTGCAATGAGCATTGTCTTAGCTACATAACCTAATTAAATGTCAACACGTTTTGATTACTAGAAATTTCTGAGTTTTCAATTGTTTTTGTAACAATGGTTTGTTTGTTTTTAAAATTTATTGCTAATTTTTCGTAGTAAAGTTGTTAAGAAGAATTATATCCGATAGACTGTAAGGAAATGACTAAATAGTTCTGAAAAAAATCTACTTCTGCGAGCTTCTTATTTGAGCTATGCTTAGTTATGTTCAAATACCTTATGTTAATTAAGTTTACCTTTAGTTTATTTAAGCTATTTAATTTTTTGCTTTTCTTTACTACTCTATAGTAAAGGAAGTATAGGTTTTGTAATCGGGTCGAATTTTCAAATTCGAGCTTTCACCGGAAATACATGTTTTGAGGTCCTCTGGATCCAAAAAAACGGTTTTTAGAAACTTATCTGTGTGTGTGTGACAGCCATATCGTATCGAAAGCTTTATCTGAATTTCACCAAACTTGGAATTTGACCTCCATATTATACCTAGTTGTGCCGTGAAGCTTTTGGTTGAAATCGGTTAAGCGAAAGCTCCACTTTAGTCTTGGGGTTTTTGAGCTTTTGCAATTTTTTTCGAAAACGACCCCAACGATTTTCCTTAAACTTACTATAGTTTTTAGACTCATTAATGGCTACAACTTTTATTTGAAACTTTTTCCTGGTAAAATTCGAATAAGGACGGTACTGGGGTGAAGGTTGGGAATTCGGATTTGTTACCTGTATGTACAATGTTCATATATAGGTTGTATGCATATAGTTCTATTTATATGTATAGTTATAAAGTGTCATATACTTAATACAATATATGCCAACAGCGAGTTTCATAAATGAAAGTAAAAGAAAGTACGGTGACGCCTCGCAGCAGATATTTTTTTGTAACAATAGTTGGTTTTTGTTTTTTAGGTAGTTGTTGATTTTGTTTACATATATACTAAAGTGTTAGAAAGAAACAATTGGGGATAAAAACATTGAAAATATAAACCAACAAATCTCCAGAGCTTAGCCCAGTTAAGCTTAGTTGCTAAGATATTTGTTGTTAAACTTTCAATTGTTTTTTGTAACAATCGCTTGATTTTTGTTTTTTTTTTTAATTATTGTTGATTATAGTCGAAATTTTTACTATTTTACACACCAAAGTGGTTGAAAAGAACAGTTGTAAGTAGATACTTTTAGTAGAAACAACGGTAAATAGTCTTCTTAAGTACCTGGAAATAAAGCAGGCCTAAGAAATCGTAATTCTAACTTTATTTTAATGTAACCATTCAAATAATTTGGAAACCAAAATAAAGTCACTTGGTAATTTTTTTCATACCTGAACGCTTAGATCATCCCACAAACTCTATCTAAAGGAGTTTTCTAGACATTTTCTTCTTTTCTCTTGTCTTCCTGAATATATATCAGAACAAATAAACATGTCAATTATAGATGATAGTATTTTTTTCTAGCTATTCAAAAATGACATGAGCTAAGCTAAGCTATGCTTTCCTACAAAACTTAATTTATTAATTTATAGATTGATAGTGGAATGATGATCAAAAATAGATACAATCAAGAGCAATGGTAAAGCATGGATCATTATAGATTGTTCTATGGAAGTTTTAATAATGGATATTTGAACGGTGAATAATCAGACAATCAACGGTCTTAGGAAGTTTCTAGTAAGTTCAGCAAGAACTTCTGTTTGAGAGGGTATAATTGTTCAGGGCAACTTTTGTTAAAATTTTCAATTGTTTTTTTTTTGCGACAATGGTTAGGTGTTTGTTTTTTTTTTTTTATTGTTGATTTTCTTTTCATAACCTAATTTTGTTGATCTTAGTTTTGAAACATTTTTCTTAGATTTATCCTTATAATTGACTCATATTTTGATGCTTAAATGTTTGGTTTTAGTCTTCCTGGTATTTGATCCTGGTATTACTGATCAGATTTTCTATTTTTTCTACTCAAATCTATTTTTTTTATTTTTTGGGTCCCAGGGGAAAAATATTTTAAATCTAATAAAACCTACAAGGGTGCATATACAGTGGTACCTTGACATACGAGTTTAACTCGTTCCGCAGCCTTGCTCGTATCTCGAATTTTATCTGTTATCTCTATTAAAAAGATCAGATGCACGAACTGTTGCAATTTGTTGAGACCTTCGACCTGCTAAACCGAACTCGTATCTCGAATTTTGCTCGTAACTCAAAGCAAAATCACTCGCTCACCGGCTCGTATCTCGAAACACTCGTATGTTGAGGCACTCGTATGTCAAGGTACCATTGTACATCAAAAAAAAAAAATGCAATACATTTATCGAGATTTAAAAGCTGAAGCATCTATTTTAGTACATATACATCAAGGGGTGCTCACTTTCAAGGTTATTACTTTGCTCTGACGTCATTGGTTTACGGTTTCTGACAGAAGCCATTAGATATCTGCCTTTATTGGTTCTTATCGCTACTAAATTTAAATTTGTTGTTAAAGGGATTTAATAACCTAAAATATAGTAGTGCCAACCAAATGCAGTCACCAAGTGGAATCCCCCACAAACTAACAATAGCTAATGGCCTTTAACGCCTCTACTGGCTTCTGTCAGAAACAAAATACCGGTGACGTCATTTTCAGAGATCAAAGAAACGCCGCCTAGTCAAGTGAGCATACCTTATGTATCTAATAACCTTGCATACACATAGCTATTATAAATATCTCATCTCCGCGAGATAATGTTATTAAAAACATTTTTTTTGTTTATAATCAACAACAAAAATTATAATAATGCAAGGAGAAAGTCCTTGATTTAATTAAATCATTAAGTTATGTAGCTCTACATTGGTAGATTTTAGATTATTTTCTTAGATCTAAGAGGATCTAAGCTTGTTTAAAAATTAAATAAGTCTAAATCTAGAGTTAGATCTAGATTGACCTTAGCATATCGAAGTTGATTTTTTTTTGATCTATCTGGATCAAGTAGATCAACTTGGATTTGAAAATTTTTGTTTGGGTTTATAGTTTGTTTTTTTTTTAATTGACTTTCGATTGTTTTTGACAAAGAAACGTTCGTGTAGCAATTGTTTTGATGTGCGAACAACTGTTGATTGTTAAGAACTCGAGATTATCGCACACCTGTTGTTATCGCGCGAGCAAGTCATAATCATTTTTCATCATCGTCCACTTCTCGCAAATATTGGCTCAATCAATTAAATCTGAGCGCTCCCCACCACCCACTCAGTTCCGTGTTTGTCTGCGAAATCTGCCAAACAAAAAAAAAAAAACAAAAAAAATCCGAGAGCGAGACAGAGATCCAGATGCAAGATGAAATTATTAATGGGCATCGTTATCAATTGAAATGGAGCTCTAACACAGTAGTGAAGGGACAAATTAAAAAAATTATGACGACACTAAGTAATTGTAAACGTCTCATAAAATACGACCACTGCTTACAGATATATAGTAGGTACTTATATATGCGGTGATGGGATTGCAGATTCAATGAATGCATTTTCTCAATGAGAGAGTTCCGAAAAAATGTGCCTACGATAAATACTACATATATTCAAGTTGTAACGACTATAGAAAGTGCATATAGAAATCTCACCTATAACTTTGCTTCCCCGTTGTATTTCGTTCATGAGTCTTAAATCGTTCGTTTCATTCTTGTGGTCTGTGCATCCTACACACAATTTTTTTTTTTTGTTTGTATGATACACCCCACGAAGGATTCACCCACGCAAAAATCAAAAAAAAAAAAAAATGACTACGATGATGATCGAACGACGCGAGAAACGGGAAGAGAAACGAGGAGGAATATCACCACAGTCCTCTTGACCACGTAGGTAAATGTGTCAAATCATGATATGTGGATATTTGCAGCACACGCCTACGATTTTTAACATCTACTATAAGATAGCTTTGCCTCTTTTAAAACAACTAAGTAAACCTTCAACTTTTTTCCTCAAAACAAAAAAACAACAATGAACGAAAAAAAAAAACACGATCGAAACAACACAAGTATTTCCATGTTGTAATTAGAATAAACAGCGTATTAAAGTGCCGTAAAAGCCGCGATTTACATAATTTCGGGGGAGTTATCAATACCTGAACGTTGTAAGATCCCCTAAAGACCGAATTTTTATCGATCAAAACCTCAAATTATCGACATATTATCTATGTTAACGATAATCAAAAAATCGGTCTGGCCTTTGAAATTCAAATTTTTTTCATTAAAAAAAAAAATTGTTATCTTATTTTAACTCTTTTTCATAATATATTTATCACCAATGAAATATAAGCTCGTAAATAACGATCGAAATTAATCATTCGAATTTGACACATTGAACATTTGAGCAATTAGAAAGCGTGAAATTTCCATTTTTGGGTCGGTGATAGTGCCTATATGGTTTTTGGGGTATCGCATCGATCCCCTTTGGATTTACTCATCAAGTTCTGCGCATTGATTTTTTTTTTCTCGTGTATGTTAAAAATAAGAATCATAAATCAAAGACAAGAAAAATGATCAATTAATCAATTGAAGGTTGGAAAAAATAACGAGATTCGATTAAGAAATCGTTAACGCACGTTTGACTCATTGAAACAAGTTGGTCATTAATATATCATATAATATTTCTAGGAATATATATAAAACTAGCGGATACCCGCCCGCTTCGCAGAGCGTATCTAAATTAATCTGATTGAATAATAGAAAAGTTTACCCAAAATAAGAAATTAAGCTTTTTTTACAAAAATAGATAATTAATTATTTCTAGACCTTTATTTCATAGAAAGTTCATGAAACTCCGTTAAACTACTTTTCCAGGAACAGATATAAGCTATCTTATAGGTAGGATCTTTACGTTTGTTTGAATATTGTAAAATATTAAGAAAATTTTAAGCCTTGAAAACCTTTCACACCAAATGTCATATGAAATCATTGATTAATTTTAGTAGAATAGATTAGTAGCTATCCTTTAGGAAGTGTACCTTTTTTAAGATAAATAATATTAAATGTGTTATCTTAAGATCTGAAGTATCAGGTTTGGTTGCCTTAGATTCATAACTCTAGGATATAGTATTAAGTCCATTATGTCTTATCGGCAAGTCTGCTATTTCCCGAGGTCCAAGATTAGACAACGAATTCTTATAGATCTTGCTAAAATAAATTGAAAATTAAGAATATAGTTTTTTGGTAAAAAAACAACGCGATGGTCACATCTAAGTTGCTATTTTCTCTTAAAAAATAAGTTGAGCTGGATTTCTTTTTGTTCTGGGGGCTCTGCCTAACGGCTTCACTTCTCTTAGTTAAACTCCTAATCGGGATCACTTAAGTCGAACTGTCTGTTTTGGTTATTTATTCTTACGAGCGTCATTTTGGAACTTAGATATTTATTTTTATGAATGAATTCATATTTACTGCAGTGGATTTCCTTCTCCCCCCTCGACAATTCGAACGTTTACTCAGCCGAACTATTAATAATATATTAACTACCCGTAAATTCACAATGGATTTATGGTTTCTAGGAATTTAACCTATCGCTATACTTCTATAATGGTTATAATTTTCAAATTTGCGAACATTAATTTATAAGAATAACAAATTACGTAGTTTAAAATCATATCATCTTTACGATATGATATGGTATATGTACATTGTATCACAGCTGCCTGCCGATGTATGTTTTTCGTTGCGCAGTTGTTATAGTTTTTATTTTTTTGCTCAGAAAATCAACATTTTTTCGGAATAAAAAGTATTTTATAGCACCTTTTGTAATATTTACTACTTGTAGTAAAAATCTCGTCCAAATCGGACCAGCCATTTTTAAGTTTGCCAAGAACAAACAAACAGACAGGGAAAACTATTCGAAATAAAAAGTAGCCTATAATGTAAGTTACAATATTTAATAACTTTTTGTGAAAATTCCATTAAAATTGGCTCAGCTGTTTTCAAGTTTATTCTGGACAAACCCTGCTATTACCCTGTTTTTTGGGGGAAAATTACAATGTAAATCGCATTTATTTTTTTTTTATAAAATATATGAAAATGTAGGCAATAAAGAGTATTCAACAGAACATTTTAAATTTTTTTGATTTGATAAAAATCTTAGTTGCGAAAAATGATTCCGTTTTTTTTCTCTCGCGCAGGAGAGATGGAACGTTTTTATATATAAGTATTTAAGTAGTAAAAGTCTTCAATCTTATTATTGGTATAGATTAAATACACTTGAATTACCAGTGCAGTAAAAATTATGTTAAGTGCACTTTATTTGATCTTTAATTGAATAAAGTGTAGTTATTTTTCCAGGTGCAATAAAAAAAAAACAAATTATATTTTTACCAGCCATTATTTAACCTAATATTTATTAATGTTTAAAGAATGAATAAAAAGAAAATCAAAGGAAAAAATTACAGACTGATAAAATAGGAAACTCAAAAAAATGGCGCTCCCTGTTTGTCACAATTGCAACCCTTCTAGTAATCCAAAAAAAAAAATCAAATCGATTCTTAATCCAAGCAAATGCTAAAATCGTCCAAACAAAGGAAAAGTCAAAAAAAAATTTTTTTTCGCAAAATAGCGGCTGTCTTAAACAAAAAAATTGGTTTTCTGTAAAGTCGGTTTACGGACGATATTTTTACGTGATAACGTCATAAAAAACGCCTAATTGATGAAAAATTTATTTTATGAATTGAATTATTATCACTGAATTATCATTACTTTGTATAATACAAAGGAGTTAATTGAAAATTAACAATTTTTTCAAAATGAAATCAGACTGCAAATTATGAAGGAAAAAATCAATTAAATCTTATTAAGTAAATTGTAAAAGAAAAACACAAAACACGTTGTCTTAGGTGAGAGCACCAACTATCGATATATCAAAATATCAAAATATCGATAGTTGATATTTATTTCCGAATATCAAATTCGATATTTTTTTTTAAGATCTTTATTATATTTTATAATAATTATAATTTATTCCACTTATAGTTATTGACAATTTTTCAAGTAATCGTGTTTTGAGATGAAAATATCGATATTTTTTATTCTGCATCTATCGATATTGCTTGTAAATATCGATACGATATATATCGATATATTTGATACATTTGCCCATCCCTACGTTGCCTAGGATTCAACAATAATATCGTGCCTCTCTATCACTTGTATCGCGTTCTCGCTTGCACGCACAGGTTCAAATGTAAGTAACGTGACAAAATGACCGAACTTTTTCAGACTTGTTGTCGTAGTTCATCAATTTATAAGACGTTATCACGTCAAAAAAAATGTTGACTATTTTTTTTGACTTTGCCGATTTTTTTTAAAAATAGTAACATTTGTAATTTTGTAATAATTTTACTTAGTGCAATAAAGTAGTTTATAGAGAAAGCTCACACCAAATTTCAAGAAAATGGATTTAGTAGAACTTGAGATATCATGAAAGTACTGTGACGCCTCGCAGCAGATATTCTTTAAATAATTTTGAGTATTATAAGTGAGACATTTTCAATCACCTCATTTTCCTCTACAGAAGTAAAATAAAGTAAATTTTTTTACTATTTCGTGTATTGATAAAATTAAATTGATTAATTTCATAAATTTTCATCGTTCAATCAACACGAAACCCATTGAGAATCATCATTTTTTTTTTCCAAGTCATTTTTTCAATGACAAATTCAATTACTTCACGTTAAAATAAATATCTGGATCTGGACGTTTCAAAGAAACGTCAAGACAATGAAAAATCGTGATGAACTCGCCTCTTCAAAAGACAAATAATACCCATGAAGATATCAACAACAACAAAAAAAAATGAATTAGATCGAATATATTTGTAAAATAGTAACATGAACCCCCCGGTGTTAGTGAAAGGGTTAAAAAAATTTTTCAGGAAGTTTCGATAGGAAAAAAAAATATCGTGAACTCATTTATTATGAATCGAGTTTATATATGTTCGATCGACTCTATTTACGTTCAATGCATTTATTGCAACGTATTATAAACATAATTTATGGCGTTACAATTCTGCCAGATGTTCGACATGAAATGCGAAATCTCTCCAGTCCAACTACAAGAGTGGTGCAAACTGCAAGTATTCAGCTGCATAGAGCCGAAGGAACGTCACCCATTGAAAGAAAGAAAAAAAAACCCGAAGAAATGCACCACAAGACGACATAAAACGCGCACTGATTGTTTATAATTATTATCCATTTGCACCGAGGAGTGAGAGCAAAACGATTATCGTGGCATTTTCAAATTCCCACTGGCCTCAATTTCATTTAAGACGATTTAAATCTCATTAAGATTTTTCTAGGATTTTTTTAAGTTCAAGACCGAAGAAAATTCTTCACATTCAGCAACTGCATTCTTGGCGAAATTCTACCTGAAAAAAATGGTGGAAAATCAATGAACTCATATCCAAAATCATTAACTTAGTCAAGGTTAAATCCAGATGTAAATAATTAAGCGCCTTAAGAGCTTAAGTCCGACTTAAAATTTATCCAATTCTTTCGAATTAATTGAGCAATAAATTTCATGGACCAAACAAATCTATAACTTAGACTTAAATATTTAAAAAAAAAAATAATCCAGCACTAAATTAAATAACACAACTCGCCTCTTAATTGAATTTTTTTCATCTAGTCATTGAAGAAAAAAAAATTAATACACACGGAAGCTCTTTCGGCTCGATCAATCTCATTAATTAAATAAATCCCTTCACTAATTATTATCAAAATTAATTATCTCTATATTCTCTCATAATATATACAAAACAATTATCGTAAAATTATGACAGAAATCACAATTCGTTTCATCATCAAATTAATTAAAGAAATTAATTACTTAGAGAGTCGGTTTAATGTTATTAAAAGAGAAATAATTGAAAATATTTTTGATATAACAGAAGGGATAATTGAGTAAAAGGATTTTTTTATAACGAGTGCTGATAGTTTACCAGCAAAAATTACACAGCACTAATTTCCATAAAAATGCAATCGAATTGTTATTCATTTTGGTTTATTGAATGGGACGGCGTCTTAGGTCATTATTTAATTTTTCATTATATAAATTAACGGTTTAAAATTCTTGAAAAACTTGAAAGTAATTGATTGTTTATTGGCTTATTTAAAACAGTAACATGAAACGTTGAGATATTTAAATACGTGTTGTTATTCAAGGGTTGTTATACTAAAAGCAAGCAACCTTCCAGTTTTATATTCACTCAATTATTATGGTTCAAAACTTTAAAAGCTCGTCTTTGAAAATAATTACATTGTTGCACATTTTAATCTTACCATTTTCTTTTAATATTCACACGAGGCAACTTTAGTTGAACGATTTTAGTTGAACGACAAAAGTTGAACGCGACTTGAATGAGTTTTCGTTCAAAGGTGTGAAATAAAATCGACCAAATTATTTCATCTGTTAAACTGATTTTGAGAGAAACGGGTGGGGGGGGTGTGGAAGAAGTGGTGAAGAATATCCAATAATATCAACAAAGTTGAAAACAAACTGACCGACCAATTCAATCTGAAGCAATACCAACTCGAATATGTTTCATCGCTTGAACGAGAAAAGTTTGACTCGTGCAAACTTTTGTTGATCCATTAAAAAGTTGATCAACTTTAATTGAAACAGCTGTTCATACGAGGTTTTTCATTCAACTTTTGTCGTTCAACTAAAGTTGACTTGTGTGAACGTAGCCCTAAATAAAATCGCCCTCTAAAATTTTGAGAGAACTACGAGGCTTACAGGTCCCGTTTTGCACTTAATTTAAAGCTAATTAAATTGCCTACAAATTATATTCAATAAGTTCTTCTCGTAGGATCAATGGTTTCGACGCAACTTCGATCCAAAAAAGGTCTAAAACTAAAATTTTCAATTTTTCCAAAAACTGGCCTATTTAAAAGTGCCATAACTTAGTGACCCAGCAACGTGCAGAGCTCCGATTACGCTTAATTTGTAATAAATTTGGCGCTCTTAAAAAACGTATAGAAAAGCTTTCGAAGAAAAATGCATGGATTAGGAGATACGGAGCAAAATCTGAAACAAGTTCAAAAATTTCACGATGTTTCCTCTATAAAAATTTTTCCACAACTTTTTGAGAGTTGCAAACTTAAGAATTCATAGTCCTAATGGGTCCAGACAACATACTAAAAAATCAGAAATACATCATTTTTTGCAATTTTAGCTATTTTTTCTGACGATTTTAACTGGTCTATTAGTCAAAAAACGAAAAATAACAAAGTTATTAACAAGAATATCAAGATAAAAATTTGATAACTAATTTTCTTTTAATCGTTATAACTTTTCTTATGTTCATTTTATAATAAAATTATATGAGAGCATTTCGATAGAGGGGTTTTCAAGGAACAATTTTTATTATAAGTTTTTTAAGTTTTATTAATTTAATATCGGTTTAGAGCGATGTAAAACTTACACTAATCTCCAGTACTCGTATATCTATATAAATAAAATGATAGCTGTTCGCTTTTAACTTAAAAACTACTGGACAGATTTCAATCAATTTTTTGTTGTTTTACTTCTAATATACTTGGTCCGTATCTAAAAAAAGAATTATCACGATATCTTTATTAAAAGCAAAGAAATTAAAGTTTTAAAAATGTGATTTTTACAAGCAAAACGTGTAAAGCGGTGAATTTTTCGTCGCTTTGATAGAGTGGGGCAAACGATGTAATGCACTGGGGCTGGAGAGACTGTTTCTCCTTCCACTGCTTACTGATTATTTTATAATATTTGAACGTGGACTTAATGCAGCTCATCAAGATATCAGATTACTAAAGATTTTTTGAATTCTATTTTTCTATTTATTTAGCAGTTTTTAAAATATTTTTGTAGCTTTTTTTTTAATTATCTTTTAGCATTTTTTATATTTTACTGTAAATATAGATCCAAAAAACATTTTTAAGTTACAACCATTGCATATATTTTTTAACCAGAAAGAGTTTTGTTAGGGAGAAACATTTTTTTTAATTGAACTATATGCCAAAAAATTGCTCCTTCAGAATCCGCAATTGCTCCATGTGCAGAGTTATTAATTGATTAATAATTATTTTTCTAAAATTTGAAAATTAAAATTGTTGTAAGGTACAAAAAAGGCACTTTTTTAAAACAATTGCTCTTTAAATGCTCTTTCCGGATCCGCAATTGCTCCAAGTTTATAGTAAATAGTTAATTAATAATAAATTTTTTTTTAAATTTCAATTTCATGAATTAAAATCGCTATAAAACCCAAAATAATTTTTAATTGAAATTTTTTTCAAGCTCTCGATCTGCTCTCTTCATTATGCAAATATAATTTATCAAATTTTTGCAATATTTTTAATAATTAATTATTTTTAACTATTTATACATGTATTGTTGCACTGTGACGTCATCAACTGTCGTTGGATCTTATAAACATGACTAGTTTACAAATTGAATTACTAATTAACTATAGATACACCTGGAGCAATTGCAGATCCGGAAAGAGTATTTAAAGAGGAAAATTTTTGGAATAAAAAATTAAAAACAGTGATTAATTTTTAATTTACAAATTTTTGAAAAATTAACTATTAATTAACTAATAACTATACATGGAGCAATAGTGGATTCTGAAGTAGCTATTTTTTGGCATATAGTTAAAAATGTTCTACGCTAATAATAAGTTCTTTCCGGTTATTTTTAATATATTTTTGCTTTCAATTTTTTAAATGTTTTTCCTCTGTAAATTAAATATGTTCTTAGCATAATAACCTACGCAGACGAGGTCGCGGGTATCAGCTAGTGCATTAATATGAATGATTTATTTTTTTCTATTTTTCCATTATTTTTATAAGAGACTAGCTGGTCCCCGCCCGCTTCGCTGAGCGTATCTAAATTATACTGATTGAATAATGGAAATTTTCATCCCATCAACAAAAAAAGACAGATAGATATTTCTAGATCTTTGATTCATAGAAAGTTCATGAAAATCAGATAAACTACTTTTTGGTTACTATCTTATTGGTTCTATACGTTTTTATGAATATTATAAAATACCTATAAGTACTCGTGTTCCTTAAGTATAGCAATATAATTCGAAAATTTTGAATGTATTATATATTTAACTGAGTTTTTCACCAAGTTCAAATTTTTCAATAGTAATTTAACACGTTTATTTCTGAACATTATAGACATTCAAAAATTAACAATGAAAGAAGTTTCAATATTTCAAAAATTTTCATTATTAATTTACCGATGTTATCGGATGTTAAATTAAAAATCATATTTTGCTGTAGAAATTGTAATTTTTATTTTAACTTTTTTGGAGTGATTGTGTTAAAACGCTATTTCACAAACTTTAGGGTAAGCTTTTTTAAACAAATGATTCCTGCAGGATAAGTACACTTGGTATGCCATCTTTTGAGAATCGTGCGTTATTCTAGCATACAAATTAATAATATATATTATTCTCTGACCTCTCAACTACCCTATTGCAAAAAAATCATGTCAATCTTTTGCTCTATGACAAACAAAAACATATCTATCCCACGGGAGTAGTACATTTTTCCTGGATAAAAAAGAGATCAGTCCTTCTTGAGGATATTGCGCTAGAACTCTATTTCACGTACTTTAACAAAACTTCTATTAAATACACAGTTCCTGTAAGATACAATTGTCTTGTTATCCCACGGGAAGAGTACAATTATGTCGATTTTTTGCTTTATGAAAAATAAAAACGTATCTAGCCCACGGGCTTATACATTTTCCCTGGATAAAAGGTAGACCAATCTTTCTTGAGGAAAATTCCTTAAAACGCTTATCCATGAACTTTTACGAAACTCCTTTTAAATACTTAGTTTCTGAAGGATACAATTCTTATCCTATCCTACGGGAACCGTGCTATATTCTGACATAAAAGGTAGCCTATATTTATTCTCTGACTCTCAATTAAACACCTTATTGTAAGAAATTATGGTAATCTTTTGCTCTGTGAAAAATAAAAACATATCTATCCTACGGGAACCGCACATTTTTCCTGCATAAAAATAAGACTGTAGGATAAGAAAATTATTTTTTACCTTGAGGACATAATGAGTTATAACTTTTAATATACTCTATTATAGTCAGCTAAAAACGTTTAAATTCAGCTTGATTTTTCTTTAAACTAGTTTTTCTATTTTCCCGTTGAAGTGAGAAATTTTTCCGAAATAAAACGTTATGTAGATAATGATTCACATATTTAGCTATCATCATACTTAAATATCACCAATATTCATTTTCAAATAAAAATGTATAGTTTATGCATAATTTTTGTTCCAACCCGTTTTTCAATTTCCCGTATAAATGAGACATTTTCCCGTAATAAAAAATATTCTAAAATGACTCAGATTGTCATTTATCATCATACCAAATTTTATCAAATCCCGTATTTATTTGGGTAAGAATTAATAATATTTTTCCAAAAACAATTTCGCAAATAATGAATTATTTTTGAAACAATTTTTATAACCATTAAAAAGGTTATAGCGGGCCAACCTTAAAATATAAACATATGTCGCCGTGGACTTTTTTTTAGAACTTTATAAGAGGAACAATTTTGCTTTGCACGATTTTTGCGTAACTTTAACCATTTACGCAGGGCAGGCTACAAACGCTCTCAAAAGGAAAAAATTTTCCTGGTTTTTACAATATTTTCCATTGATGCTCTGCTGCTATTAGTCGTAGAGTGATGTTGTATAGCCCAAAGCCTTCGTCGATAATTAAGCTATCCAACACAAAAATAATTTTTCAATTCGAACCAGTAGTTCCTGAGATTAGCGCGTTTAACCAAACAATCAAACAAACAAACTCTTCAGTTTTATATATTAGTATAGATATTTTATCAAAATTTTCTAAGCTATTGGGTTCTTAGTTTCTTTGGTGGGCTATGCTTCAACTCAAGATTCGGTTAAGCTTCCGATGTCGAATTGTTGAGGAAAGATGGAGAAAGAAATGGCGTTATTGTTGGCTGATTATCTTAGGTCTGTTTTGATATCTCCATTTGGAAGAAAACATTCAAATGTGTGTTGTTTGAATGTGACTCGTTGTAATGGCGAGTTTTTTTTTTTTTTTTTTTCGATAGACTGTGATGGGTTTTTGCAACACCTCACCTTTCAGGTGGTTCGATCGAGACCTAGACGCATAAAGTAAATGATAAAATAAAAAATGTACATATATACATACATACACAAAGTGGTATGCTAATTATTGTTGCCTACTCTGTAATTACGACGGAGCCACTAATTTCACAAAGTGCATTTAAACATCTTGCGAAGAACAAAAACGAAAAGTGCAACCAAATGATTATTATTAGACGTGAACGCTTTATTATTACAAACCAGTGCAGATTATTTCAGTTCAATACGAAATTTTTCACAGATATCAATTGTAAAGTTAAATATTTGAAATGTTTAATGGGTAAATGTTTGGACAATTTTGTATGGTATGAGGATTGAAATTAGTGGAGCATGTGGAATGTGTTGGTAAATATTGGCTTTGGTCATTTTTTTTTTTTTTTTTTTTTGAGTTATTGTCATACAAGACAAGACAAACGTTTTCCGTTTTCTGGTCGCAGCCTCTTCGTGGTCGCGTCTCAAGTTTTGCGTGGGCCTGACATTTTTTTTTTTTTGATCGTCGATAAGGTTCACCTGTTTTACTGTCTAATTTAGGAATGAAAAATGAATCGATGGTGATTTTTTATCACGACAAATTTTTTGATATTTTTCATTGCGGAAAAGCTCCAACCCAATTTTTTTACACCCACAAATTTACAACCAGGAAAATTTTTCTAATTTCTTACATCGGATAGCACGAATTTTCTGACTAGAATTTCTCATTAATCACTTTCGAAGTTTCTTTGCATTAATTAAATATTAAAGTTGATTCGATCGAGTTGACTTTAAATCATCAATAATTAAGTTGTCAACATCGTTATGGTGATTACGATGCAAAATTTTTTATAACTTCGATTTTGATCGATACGCGAGCAATCGCTCGAATTGCCTTGAGGACGCCGCGCCGTTGAGAATAACTATATGAAAATGGATGCTCTTTATGTTTATTTTTCAAGGGAATCGCTTGGTGTAAATTCAAACCTGTAGTCAGAATTCGGTTGCCCTTTCACCACGCGAATGAAACGAAACCTCCAATTGTTTATCGAATGCCCTCAAGGCGATGAAAAAGAACGTAAATAAATGATCTATTGATTGTTCTCGATTGCTTTTTCAATAGATAATAATTTGAAGGTTTGAAGATCGATCCAATTTAAACTGGAACGTGAAACTTAGTTTGGAAAATTTCTGAACCTGACCTTAGAAAAAAAAAATTTAATAAAATTACTAAAAATTTTTTTAACAAATTAGCTCTTAGCAAGGATCAAAAATTACATCAAAAGCAAGAAACCGATGTTTTTTGCGGATGATTCGGAAGCCCTATTGTGGGCCTCGTTTATTCGTTTTGTTCAAAAATGTAAAACACGTTTTATTGAGATGTTCAACATTATTTTTTTTTTTTTTTTTTTTGAGAAGAAGAAAACTCTCAGCACGTGAATGAGGAGCAAAGAGAGCGCGCCTAATAGAGGCACATGAGAGAGGATGGAAACGGATCCATTTATCTTAATGACATAATACTCGTGTCGTTGAAAAAACCGGTGTATTAAGAAGAAGAAAAAAAAATACAGATAAATTTGTATATTATATGCGATCTTTGTCGAATTTACTTAAGACATTTGCGATAAGTGTGCGAATTGATGACCTTTTACGTCTTGTAATTAAGAAAGCAAGCTAATTTAATGGAAATTAAATCGTAAATCTTATAAAAACTTGAAGATTTAATAAATAAATTGAACATTAACGGAAATAATTGCATCATATAGGCAACTAAGTTATACACAACGATATTTTGATTGCCTATACATCATTTTTTTTAAAGTAATGCTACTGAACCAAATTTCTCAACCTTTCATATAAAACTAGCTGATACCCGCTCGCTTCGCTGAGTGAATCCAAATTTAACTGATTGATTAAAAGATTCCCTACGTTCATAGTGAAATATAAAAATTAATCTATTTTGACAGAAAAAAATTATAGATACTTTCAAACTTTAGATCCAAAGAAATTTCATCAAAATTCGTAAAACTACTTTTCAAGAAAGAGATGTTAGCTGTCCCACATCAGCTTCTATACGATTTTTAGTAAAAGTAACTGTATTCCTTCTTTTAGGACTTGCAAATCTTTCATATCAAATGTCCTTTAAAACCGTACAGCTATTTTAGGGGGCATCCATTAATTACGCGAGACGTTTTTTTACGATTTTTGAAATCCCATTCTCTTTCCTCTGGTAAGATGTCATGTAATTTGGTACATATCATTCCCCCAACCCGGAATCTAACGTGAAATTTTTCAAAACAAAAAAATACGTGATATTTGCAAGACCTTCCCTTCCCCCAAAGTAAGATTAGATAAAATTCGGCTCGACCCCCTCGACCCCTGAACGACTCACGTAATTAATGGATGTTCCCTTAAAAGAATAGATTAGTAGCTATCCTACAGGATCTTTAGCAAAACTTCATTAAAATTCGTTCCGTTAAGTAATTGTTAAATTTTGAATTTTTTAGTTTATTATTTTAATACGTTTATCTCTAATTAATATCTTCGACAATGAACAATGAAAAAATTCAAATATTTTAAACAATTTCATTATTAATTTTATCGGGTGTTAAATTAAAATTCGTATTTAATTTCCAGTAAAAATTGTCAATTTTTTAATTTTAACTTTGTAGAAATTTCTTTCGTTATTGTGTTAAATTAGAAGAAAATGCGTTAAAATCCTATTTCACGAACTTTACCGAAACTTTTCAAATGTACAGTTCCTGTAGGATATAATTGATTTGCCATTCCATGGGAACCCGGCATTATTCTAGCCTTAAAAGTAAGCTATATCATTCTCCCCCAAACTACCACATTGCAAAAATCATATCAATCTTTGACTATGTGATAAACAAAAAACATACCTATCCCACGGGAATAGTACATTTCTCCTGAGTAAAAAGTAGATCCAGTCTTCTTAAGGAAAATGAGTTAAGACTCTATTTCGTGGATTTTAATGAAACTGGCTTTAAATACGCGGTTCTTATAGAATACATACTTGTTTTGCTATCCCATGGGAACCGTTTATTATTGCGGTATGAGAAGTAATCTATATAATTTTCTGGCCCCTAAACTACCACATTACAAAAAAGGAAGTTAATCTTTTGCTCTGTAAAAATAAAAAAATATCTATCCCATGGGAACCGTACGTTTTTTCTGGATATATAGTATACTATATGTTAAACCGGATTATAATCTATATCTATGCCAAATTTCATCCAGATCCATTCAGTACTTTTTGAGTGAAAGAGCAACAAACATCCTCACAAACTTTCACGTTTATAATATAAGTAAGATTGAAGTTCTAGTCCTTTGAATAACAGGAAAATTTTTTTTTAAGGTTGTGGGTGCAATCTGCATGGATCTGAGCTTCCCACGTGTGACATCGTATCGGGACAATGTCGATGTAAACAACATGTAGTTGGTCGTAAATGTGACATCTGTGAGGTAAGTTTTGTTGTCATGGTTCCTCTTAATTGGTTCTTTAAATTTTGTTCGTACCACAGCCTGGGTTCTGGGGATTGAGCTCAAATCGTGGATGTTCCCAATGCGATTGCGATCCTCTCGGAAGTCTCAATGGAAGTTGCGACCCCGTAACGGGACACTGCTATTGTAAGCATGGCGTGGGTGGTTCCAAATGTGAAACGTGTCTCGATAAGTTTTACGGGTTCTCAGATCGGGGATGTCGAGGTATATATGAAAAAAAAAAATTTTTTTTAATTTTTTCATATTTTTTACTTGTTTAGAATGTGAGCATTGCGATAAACCGGGACACATCTGCGATCCTGATACGGGACGATGTGTGTGCCCTTCGTTTAGCCACGGTGAAAATTGCAATCGGTGCATGCCGAATTCCTGGG
Source organism: Sisyra nigra (assembly GCA_958496155.1). Classification (NCBI taxonomy): domain Eukaryota; kingdom Metazoa; phylum Arthropoda; class Insecta; order Neuroptera; family Sisyridae; genus Sisyra; species Sisyra nigra. The sequence continues at coordinate 42,399,891 of OY292317.1, forward strand.
GATTCGAACCGCATCGTGGATGCAAAGTAAAGCGATTCTTTTTTACTTAAAATTTTTTATTTAAAATAAATCCATTTAAGGCTTGTCACTGCGATCCAATCGGATCACTTCGATCCCAGTGTGATCCGTTCATTGGACGGTGTTCTTGTCGCGAGGGGTATACCGGAAGTAAATGTAACCAATGCGACTTTGGATTCTATGGATTTCCACGTTGCAGAAGATGCAATTGTGATATGCAAGGCACCGATGAGTTCACCTGTAACCGATCTTTGGACATGTGTCCATGTGATGAAAATGGACAGTGCACCTGCAAAGTATTTCAAACAATATCTCTTTTGGTATTGGGTCTTAAATTTTTTTTTCTAGATTAATGTTTTGGGGAAGAAATGCGATCAGTGCAAAGATGGAACGTTTGGCTTGGAAAAAAATAATCCAGAAGGATGTACCCAGTGTTTTTGTTTTGGTCGTACGTCCCATTGTACCCAGGCCGGTTTGACTTGGGGTCAAATTCGACTTAAAGGTAGTCGAATGTTAAAAATCGAAAAGGTCATACCCCCGCATCGACCCATATCGAACATTGCTTACATCAAAGTAAGAAATATTGGAATCATTACTGGGAACCAACTAATTCCGTTTCTTTGCTAGAAAATCGTTTCGAAACGTCCGTACTATGTACCAATCAACGAAAATCCTGTCGATATCACAACGATTCATTCGAGTCACTTGAACGAAACGTTGGCACTACCCCTGATTCCTGATCAAGACGGAAATATAACGATTGGTGCTTTCGAACCGTTTCGCAGTCCAGTCTACTGGAAACTCCCGGAAATTTTTTATGGAGACCGAGTCGTGTCTTACGGTGGATATTTACAGTACCAGATTTTCACGAATGACGGCGATGCTGATCGACCATTTCCGCATCCGGTCATCGATCAGTATCCAGTTGTTGTGATCACCGGAAATGGTATCACGATTGCACATTTTCCGTTGGTCCTTGGAAAGCCAGAAGTGCGCTTTCATGAGTCCCTGTGGACGGTGTTTCGGGGTGTTGGTGTCAAGTTGGATCGTAAACATGGACAAGTCAGTCGGGAGCTGTTGATGGTCGTCTTACAGAACGTTGAAGAGATTCTGATTCGAGCGTCGGACATTGAAAATTTCTCTAATGCTGTGTAAGGATTTTTAAATTTTTCAAGTTTTAAATAATAAAAGGCTTTTGATTAAAAATATAATCATTTTTTTTTCTTAATAATCAATTTTTAAAGGCTTTTCGATGTTGTTATGGACACCGCAATCTTAGTCCCAGGCCCCTCAACTCCTTCACTAGCAAAAGGTGTCGAACTTTGTGACTGTCCCAAGCAGTACAATTCTTCATCATGCCAAGATCCCAGTGTTGGATTCTACCGTTGGTACAGTCCTACACGAGCCGATGGTACCATCATCATCGACCTGATCGGTGACGTACGACCATGTGAATGTAATGGGCGAAGTACCATCTGTGACATCGAAACCGGTTATTGCTTGGTAATTAAATTAAATCTTAAGAAATATCAAACATTAAAATGTTTCCTGGTAGAATTGTTCTGGGGACACATCCGGAGCTAACTGTGAACTATGCGCGGAAGGTTTCTATGGAAGTCCCAATTCTCGCGATGGATGTCTTCCATGTCCATGTCCATCTTGGGGACAGTACAAATTCGCGTCTCGTGGCTGTTATAAGATCAATGACAGGGATTTTGTTTGTGAATGCAAACCGGGATACAAGGGAAAGAACTGTGAGCGGTGCAGTCTGGGATACTTTAGGAATCCCAAGACGCAACAATGTGATTCTTGTAAGTGTAACGTTGATGGTAGGGCGAGTGAAGAGTGCGACGAAGAAACCGGTGAATGCAACTGTAAAGTGGGTGTTGTCGGAAAAGATTGTTCCCGTTGTGCGGAGAAGCGTTTTGTCTTGGAAAATAAGAAATGTGTCCGTAAGTACCATAAATAGGGGAGAGGTGGGAAAAAATGGTAACTCTTATTGTTTTTAGCTTGTGATATTTGCTCGCAGTCTCTTTTGGATAAGATCGAGCAAATCGGTGACGAACTTCAAAGGCATACGCATCATATTGAGGGTGGTGTGATTCCTCCTCCATACCCGTTACTGCAAGAATTTGAACGTAACGTAACAGAATTTTATGATGATTTAGAGGAAAAACGGGATGTGGCAGCTGAAATCGAAACGATTCCCCTAGAAGAGTTCAATGAGTTCATCTCACGCGTCAAAGACGTCGAACACCAACTGAAACACTTAAAACGTGAGTCGCACAAAGCCGAAGATCGGGCGGCAAACATCAAAAAACGAGCCGAAAAATACGCGAAACGTCTCGCCAACATCAAACGGAACGTCTACGAAACCGTTTCGGACCTGGCCATTTTCGGAATCCGCGAAAAGCACGTCAACGTTCAAAAATCGATTCACGACGGATCGATTCTGTTGAACGAAATTCGCGACGTTAATTTTCGCAACGAATACAATCGGGCGACCGACGTGCTCAGTTTATGCGAGTACATCTTTACACGTCTCTCGGCCATCGATCAAGCGCTGAACGACTTCTATTCCCGCATCGACGATATCATTCGATTGGTGGACGAGACGATCGATAAAATTCGACGCACCGAACAATCGAATCAAATCAATCGAGATCACATTAACGATCTGAAAATCCGGATGGATCTGATCGACAAAGAACGTGGCAACTTGGAGAAGAAAACCAATGAAATCGATGGTAAGTTGGAAGATTCACTTCTGGCGGTTTCCGATTCCGAAGAAAGGTATCGAATGATCGAAAATCAACGATTACGACTTGGTGATTTGTATCATCGACTCGCCAAACGGGAAGGTCTCGATATGGGGGTGGTGCAAGAGGTGAACAATGCAAGAAACTACGCGAATCATTTGAAAAAACTTGCGGAAGGATATGCTCGGTAAGGGACTTAAAAATCAAGAAAATTTCAGTTTAATTTTTTTTTTTGAAGAATTTTCAAGGCGACCCAAGATTCAGCGCATAAATCTTTAGAAGCGAGTCAGGTCTATAAAAATATCGTGATGAAAATTGAAGAAGCCCGATATGCTGCGGAAAATGCATCCGCAGCCGCAGATGCCGTTTCGCTTCGCATCTATCCTGATTACGAAGACTCCCTGATTGACAGAGCTTCAGTCACCTTCGCGAATTCCAATCGAATCAAAAGTCGACTAGAAATCCAACACAACAATCTGAAAAGTATTTAGAAACGAGCTTCTAAAAGCTCTTCTAATCGATTGTTTGATTTCAGAGCTTCGCAACCAACAGATGCACTTAAACTTAACGATAGAACGGGTGATGGATACTTTATGGAACACCGGGCTGCAAGATAACGATATTGCCAAAAAGTTGGTCGAGTTTAACTCAACAATCACGGAAAGTATGAAGAATATTTTGCAGAGGGCGACGCAGGAGTCGGTGACCATGAAAGGGGTGTACCATAAAGCCAAACAGATTCAAGACGACAAAGCTTACAAACTGATGCCAGCTTTTAACGACTTGAACACGAGCGAAGCGAATATTTCGGTGACCCTGTCACGAGCAGCCGAGAATTGTAAGATGTCCACCCTTATTATCAACCCTTATAACCAATTTCTTTTTTTTTTTTATTAGTAACTGAAGTCCAGACTCGGATGAACACCTTAAGTGAACAGTTGAATACTTTCGATATTACCGCTCTGAAACAACGTGAAATGTTGAATCGATGGAACGATTCACTCGCAGAAAAGTTGCAGAGTCTCAAAAATAAGGTTGCGGAAGCTCGGCGCTTGACCAGCGAAGTATGCTCTTGAAATCTCGGCATCTAAAAATTGGTCCATTAATTTTTTCTTTTGTTGTATAGATCCAAATTCCTTTGACGAGCAAATCTGGTGAGAAATGTACCCGATCATTCCGTCCCTATTTGATTTCAATGATCAACACCACATCCACATCCATTTCGTTTGTGCTATCGATCACAAACGACGCGAAAAATTCACCCCTTTTCTATCTATCGGGGGCCAAACATTTCATCGCCATCGAAATGGTCAATCGGACAATTCGATTAGTCTGGAATTTGGGAGACGACACTGGCGTCGTGGTGCATCCAGAAGTCATCGAAAAACTCACTGAACGTTCCGGATACTATTACAACGTTGAAGTCGAACGGTTCGTAACCACATCAACCCTTTGATAAACCATAACAATTCTGGCCTTTTTAGAATTCGTAACATTGGAAAATTGTTGGTTCGCAAAAAGTTCCTGGCGAATGGAACCACGGTACCATTAAAAGATAGTAAACCTCCCGTTATCAAGTCGACAAACCCTCATTTTACGATTCTAAATGTTGGTACGATGAGTGAAGTATGGATTGGGGGTATTCCTCCGAGTGGAGTTAAAAACTCGCTGTTACTTAAGAAACAAGGGTTGGATGCGTCCATTTACGATGTGGTACTCAATGAAAAACCGATTGGACTTTGGAATTATGTGAAGAACAGTAAGGGAGCGTGTCAGAGCGATAATTACTGGTAAGGTCAGGTCCAATAAGGGGCACTTTCCCAGAGCCCCACGATTAATTTCTTTGTCTATCATACCAAAATACCCGTAGATTTAAAGTAAAAGTCATAGGAACCCCCACAATTCCAATATATCTAGGGCTTCCATTATCTTAAAGACGACCCTGGGTAAGGGGTACCTCTTTAACCGACTTCAAAATAAGGAGGTTCTCAATTCGACTGTATTTGTTTTATGTTTGTTACCTCAGAACTTTTGACTGGGTAAATCGATTTTAATGTTTTTTTTTTCTTTGAAAGCTGGTGCTTCCCGAATGATCCCATTTTAATTTTAAGGAAATTTTTCAGTTCTAAAGGATTAAAAACTAAGGGATGAAATATTAACTTCTTATTGGATAGCTCAATTTTGATAATTCTTTTTTCATTTGAAAACTGGTGTTTGCCGTGTAGTCCCATTTTAATTTGAAGGAAATCTTTTACTTATAAAGGGTTGAAAACTAAGGGATGAAATATTTACTTCTTATTGAATAGCTCGATTTTGATAATTTTTTTTTATTGGTACAACATAATTTTAAAATAATCTCATATCCACTTTTTATTTAAAAAACTCCACTCATAAAGGGTTAAAAATTAGGAATGAAATAATACATTTTTCCTGGCTAACCCGATTTCGATAATTTTGTTTTTATTACGTACACCATTACCTTTAAATTATTCACATTTCAATTTGAAGAAAAAAATCCACCCTCTAAGGATGAAAATAGGGGATGAAATAGTGACGTTTAACTGAATCATCGAATTTTGATTTTTTTCTATTGGAAAAAATACTCCACTTAGTTCTATCATTAAATTTAAAAGCAAAAAATTTCAACCCTTAAGAGCAAAAGAGGGTGAAGAAGTAAGTTAGTAGGTTTACCCATATTCAATGAAATAAAATCAGTTATCAAACTTCAGATCAGTAAAAATCGAAAAATAAATAAAAATTATAACAAAATGAACAACAGACTTCAAAATAAATAAAAAATCTTAAAGAAAAAATGCACTAAAAAGTAACAAATTAATGGCGTATCCTTGCAGTGTCTACAACTTACAAATTATTAGAATGATATAACTGATGATTGATATAATGTACAACTATTGTAATTTTTGGAGTTGGTGTCAGCCAAGGAAATAAATATTAATGTTCATTTGTAAAAAGCTTTAAAAAGTGAACAAAATTATAGTACCATGAAATCCATTGAAAAAGGTAGAGAATATAACAAAAATGAAGGAAAAATAAATTACGCTCCATCTGAGGTGGAAAAGAGGAAGAAAGAGAGGTTTTTAAGGGTAGAAACAGTTTATCTCGATTTTCAACTAAACTATAAGTCCTATGGAAAAAAGTTAAATGGCAAAGTTGTGGATAACAAGTAGATCTACAACTTCTGTGCTAATACTTTTTTTACATAACCTCAAAATTTGTGAAATATTCCAATAACCAAGTTTTTGGTTTTTAATTTTTATCTTTTACAAAAAAAAAATTACACAAAATTTGGTGAGAACTTACCTTTTAATGTCCCAAACACACTGTATTTTATTTTTTTTTAATTTAAAATATTATTTTTTTCACCTTTTAATGACTTAATATCGAAAAAGCACCCTAATTTTCAATCGAAAATTCTCACGTCAAAACATCTGATTTTTTTAAAAAGTTGACGAGTTTTTTGTTTGTTGAAACCTCTACTTTCTGATGGTGCAAAAAATACATACATTACAATGTTAAATGTTCTCAGAAAATGCAATAACTAAAATGTAAATTTTAATAAATTGCTCAAAATTGTACATAAATATAATAAATACAAATGTAAAATTTACACTTTAACTATTGCATTTTCTGAGAACATCCAACATTGTTATGTATATATATTTTTGCACCATCAGAAATTAGAGGTTTCAATAAACAAAAAACTCACCAACTTTTTTAAAAAATCAGATGTTTTGACGTGAGAATTTTCGATTGAAAATTAGGGTGCTTTTTCGATATTAAGCCATTATAAGGTGAAAAAATTAATATTTTAAATAAAAAAAATACAGTGTGTTTGGGGCATTAAAAGGTTAGTTTTCACCAAGTTTCGCGTAGAAAAAAAAAATTTTTTTGTAAGAGATAAAAACTAAAAACCAAAAACTTGATTATTGGAATTTTTCACATAAATGTTGAGGTTATGTGAAAAAAGTGTTAGTACAAAAGTTGTAGATCTTCTTATTATCTACAACTTTGCTATTTAACTTTTTTCCGTAGGACTTGTAGTTTTGTCGGAAATCGAGATAAACCGTTTCCACCCTTATAAACATCTCCCTTTTCCACTTCCCCACCTTAGATCGACCGTAATTAAATTTTCATTTTATATTTGTTATATTCTCTTTCTTTTCTAATCGTTATTATCCTACTAATTTTTTTTTTTGTTCAAAAATTTTCTACCCTGGTCTAATAGTCGTATTTTCTTGGCTAAGACCAACTCCAAAAATAACAATAGTTGTACATTATATCATCCTAATAATTTGTAAGTTGTAGACACTGCAAAGATACGCAATTATTTTTTTACTTTTTAGTGCATTTTTTATTTATTTTGAAGTGGATTTTCATTTTTTTATAATTGTATTTTTTATAAGAAATTTTTATTGAATAATTTTTTTTCTAGGACATACACTCTAAGTGAATACCAATTTAATGGTGTTGGATATTCGGTTCGAGAAGTCAAAAATCCTTTTGCTTCGACTCGAATGAGTATAACGTTAACTTTTAAGACTTTCGATGAAAATGCCTTGCTCTTGGCGGTAGTTGGAGCCAAAAATGTAAGCATCATTCCCAGAAGTACAGTCCTGTTAAAAAATTAAAAAGTCTACATCCATTTTTTTTTACGTATTATTCCAGGATAGTTTTCTAACGATTTATCTCGATAAGGGTCAAATCGTGTACTATGTCCAGTACGTGGGCGAGTCACGACTTGAAATTCGTACCGAGGCCAAATACAACACCGGTAAAAAGATTCAGATCGAAGGAAGTCGCGAGTTTAATCGGAAAAAGGTGGAAAACGCCGTGTTGAAAGTCGCTGGCAAAACGTATTTGGGTAAACCGGACATACCATTGACGAAGAAAAATTTACCGGACTTTAAGACGGCAAAATATTTCATCGGTGGCTTTCCGTCGAATTACATTGATCAGATGCAAACGAGCATTGTATTCTCGATGCCCGAGATGACATCGATTCTGGGATGCATGGCGGATATTGATATTGAACGGGTGCGATATGATCCCGTGGAAATGGAGCATGATGGCGTCGATTATTCGTGCTCGGAAAAAGTATGCTGAAGACTCATTTCATCCAAAACTTAAATTATTAATTTACATTTTTTCTTAGACGTTAAATCGAGTCGGTTTCTTCGGCAAGGGATACATCAAACTAAGTCTGTCATCGGTGTCCATTCAAAAATTACAATCGTTAAGTTTCGTGTTTGTCACGCGACGTGAAAATGCCCTCCTCACGTTCATGTTGTTGAAAACCGACAACTCTCCCAAGGAAAAAGTGTCTTCGGCCGCGTCTTACATCTTAATTCGATTGAAAGAAGGTAAAATTCAGGTGGAAATCAAACCAGGCGCCAAGAACAAGTTCTTGATGTCGCAACGGACGTACAACGACGGCATTTCACATGCCCTGTCTTTCACACGGGAACACAAAAACATAACACTTCGAATCGACGATAGTTTAGAAGATAGCGTCAACATGGGAATCCATGGTCATGGCGAGGTGATTTATTTCGGTGGTTTCCCCGATTTGGAAAATGGGGAAATGATTGTCACGGATGATTCGTTTGAGGGCACGATTCGAGATGTTATCATCAATAATGAGTAAGTACTAATTTAAATCACTCTCGAACCCTACTACAGTGGTACCTCGACATACGAGTGCCCCAACATACGAGTTTTTCGAGATACGAGCCGGCGAGCGAGTGATTTTGCTTTGAGTTACGAGCAAAATTTGAGATACGAGTTCGGTTTAGCAGGTCGAAGGTCACGAAAAAAGTTGCAACAGGTCGTGGATCTGATCGTTTTAATAGAGATAACAGATACAATTCGAGATACGAGTAATTCAAGATACGAGCAAGGCTAAAAAATAATTGTGAAAATTTCTTTAATATTGTAACATTTTTACGGGTTCTTGGATTTGTGTTTAAATGACGACAAATTTATTTTTAACAAATGTTTATTTATTCACACTATTTACAGTTTAACAATGATTTAGGGGGTAGATGCACTCAGAAGCGAAAAAAGGTCTATTTTAAAAAATTTATTTTTACAGTAATTATGTTTATTTTACAAAATAAATTATAGAGTTTTTACACAATGCTTAAACTTAACATTTATTAAAAAAATTAAATAAATATATATATTATTTATTAAAATATCGCCATATTGGTTGGAACCTCTCCCGCGAGTAGTGCTTCGCGGTGACCATCACAGCAGCTTTCTGGATCACTTGAATTCGAAAAACCAAAGTGAAACCTTTAGTTTAATAATAAATCCAGTCTTTAATCAAAGCTTTTTTTGAAAACTCTGATTTTTGATAAAAAGTTAAAAGTTAATTGTTTAAAAAATATAGTAATTGTCAACAAAAATCAATATCCTTCGATTAAAGACTAGTTCTTAATGCCAAAAAGATAATATTAAAATTTCATCAATATCCTTAGAATATTCTTAAAACATCATACTTTAAGAAAATGAAAGAAAAAATATTCGATTTTTCAAAAATTCTAAGTGCATCTACCCACTTAAGTTCACTGTTACTATGGTTACAGTCACTTACTGTTTATATTTCACTATAGGTACCTATACACTTACAGTTAATTTTATAATCGCGATTCACTGTTTACGATTTATTTATCACTCACGATTTATGTTTCACTCACGTTGGTGGTTTATTTATCACTCACGTTGACGATTTATTTATGACTGACCCTTCATTCAAACAAACCTTTTTTTATATACTTTTGGACATTTTCGAGAAAATATTTTCTCGTATTATTCGTTTGCTAGAATTCTCTATTTTTCTTGGAACAATTCGTTTTATTGTTTCTATTTTGTCTTTTTCTCGCCCATAGAGAATTACCAGTGGAAAAGTCTTGAAGCTCTGCTCCTTAATTCACTGAGCAATTCTTTTGGTCAAACCCTCGCGGCAGGTGGTCTCAAAGACTTATCTTCTTGAGAAGGGTTGTTCGAGAACAACTCTCTTATGATTGATTGGCTTGGCCTACGCACGGCTGAGACAAACTCACAAAATGGCGACACTCCCTTATTCTTAAGTCTTTTCCTTGCTCCTTAGACTGTGACAATATCAAATGTTTATAATCCATTGTATTTTTTGATTAATTTCAAAACTTCCCAAGAAACCTGAAAATGCTATTTGTTCATCAACTTTATGTTAGCGACGTTACAAATTTTAACATGTTTAAAGCTCGTATTGAATAAATTACCTTTAAAGATCCCAAATCAAGTCTAAATGGCAGGTGTGTACAGGAAAAGTAAACAAAAAAATGTGTGTCAATTATTATGCATCGTTGGGTCCATCGAATGCTTTAAAGCGGAGCTTTTAAGTGCGTGTGCAATGGCCTAGAATGAAACAGAACGTCTTCGCTTTAAAACTACCTGCCTTTACCCTGGCCTTACTTAACAAAATATACATAGACCCTTAACTATTTGGAACGCTTTAAAGCACGAATTATCAATTTCAACTCTTCATCAATTATTATTATATCATTTTAGTTGTGTTTATCACTAAAATTGATTTACAGTGAAAAATAATTAAAAAGAAAGACAATAATTAAGTTATTATCAAAGTGGTTGATTAGCTGATAATATTCAAAATGCATTTATCCCAATTTATCTTCTATTCCAGTTACTTTTTGAAAATTCCAAGTTCTTCTAGTATCTATTAACATCTTCTTCTATCGTATCATACGATATTTCAAAATTTTGAAATTAATTCATTGAAATATTTCCATAAGTTTGTAGATAGGACGTTAATGCAAATTGGCGTTCTTAAATAACACTGTATGCAACTACGACAATTTTCCAACAAATGGGGTGAGAGTCGATATAGTGGGTTAATTAAATATAATATATGAGAGCATTTACTCATTACTTTGATCATAATAACTCAATTTTTTGAAAACTTTGGTTACGCCGTAACAGCGTATAACTTCATCCAACTATAGTTGCCATGAACAATTCAAACTCTTCAAAGGGGTCAAAAGATTTTTCTGATTAATGGTTCCCTACTTAAGTAGATTTCCAATTAGAAACTTCTTTTCGTGGTAAACCAAACAGTACAATAACAATTTTCGTAGAACTTACAGCATACATTCAAAGCATTCAATAAGTAATTAAATGTTGATGGATAGGCAACCCGTTATACACAAATGCATAATCAACCATATTACAACGTAATAAAAACCCTTAAAAAGATTGAGAAAACGAATTATATTAAAAATTTCTGGTGTATGTCTCATCCATGTCTATTCAGTACCATTAATGATTTCCTCAGGAACTTGGACAGGTAAAAAGAAATTCAAATGTAAATCCTTTCTAAAATTTCGTTGGTTTGTTGATTATTCCAATTTCATCGGGCAAGTATTTGACGGTTACATCTTCATGAAACTTTTACGATTCATCACACCGAGCCCAAGGAAATTTTCTTAAAAATAAAATTTCGCTAGATAAAATTTCCACTATCAAAAACTTCTATTTTGTGAATTTCATTAGAATCGTTCGAGCCGTTTTTTGAGACCACGATTACAAACACAGTCGAACCTTTATATAGACGCTGTGAAAAACTGCACATAACTAAGATAATCGAATTAACCCGAATTTTAGTTTATAGAGGTATGGAAGTGACCCTTTTCACTTATGGAGGTTTATAAAATGTGCAAGTTAAAATGAGTCATCATTAACAGATATTAAAGAGTCTCGATTGTCGCTTATAGACGTACTAGATAAGTAGGATTTTTAACCGACTTCAAAAAAGGAGGTTCTCAATTTGACTGTTTTTTTAAAATGTTTGTTATCTCAGAAATTTTGACTGGGTGATCCGATTTTGATGATTCTTTTTTTTATCTGAAAGCTGGTGCTTTCCGTGTGGTCCCATTTTAATTTGAGGTAAATCTTTCACTTCTAAAGGGTTGAAAACTAAGGGATGAAATATTAACTTTTTATTGGATTTTGATAACTCTTCTTTTTTATTGGTATAACATAATTTTAAATTAAACTAGTATAAAGTTTTTATTTAAAAAAAATCCATTCATAAGGGGTTAAAAATTAGGAATGAAATAATATTATAAATTTTTCCTGGCTAACCCGCTTTGGATAATTTTGTTTCTATTACGTACATCGTACCATTAAATTGTTCACATTTTAATTTGAAGAAAAAATCCACCCCCTAAGGATGAAAATAGGGGATGATATAGTGACATTTAACTGAATCATTGAATTTTGATGGTTTTTTTTCTATTGGAAAGAGTATTCCACTTAGTTGTATCATTTAAAAGCAAAAAATTTCAACCCTTAAGAGCAAAAAGGGATGATGAAGTAACTTTTAATATTTAATATTTAACGGCCCTGCCTCATATGAGCAGCGCATTTAGTAGGTTTACCAATATTCAAAGAAATAAAATCAGTTATCAAACTTCAAATCACTAAAAATCGAGAAATAAATAAAAATTATAAAAAAATTAAAAACCTCCTTCAAAACAAAGAAAAAATCTTAAAGAAAAAATGCACTAAAAAGTAAAAAAATAATTGCGTATCCTTGCAGTGTCTACAAGTTACAAATTATTAGGATGATATAATGTACAGCTATTGTTATTTTTGGAGTTGGTGCCAGCCAAGAAAATAAATATTAATGTTCATTTGTAAAAAGCTCTAGTTGGTTATTAGTATTTTATAGTCTAAAGGCCGCTAGATATTTTCACAGTACTAGTATATTGTATAAAAGATTATTTGAAAAAAAATTATAAGGTATTCTCGTTTATTGCTATGTACCAATATATAGACCAGTGCTTTTAGCATTTGAAAACGGTAAAAAGTGAAAAAAATTATAGTACAATGAAATCCATTGGAAAAGGTAGAGAATATAACAAAAATGAAGGAAAAATAAATTACGCTCCATCTGAGGTGGGGAAGGGGAAGAAAGAGAAGTTTTTAAGGTTAGAAACGGTTTATCTCAATTTTCGACAAAACTATAAGTCCTATAGAAAAAAGTTAAATAGCAAAGTTCTAGATAATAAAAAGCTCTACAACTTTTGTTTCAACACTTTTTTCACATAACCTCAAAATTTATGTGAAAAATTCAAATTACCAAGTTTTAGTTTTTATCTTTTACAAAAAAAAAAAATTACACGACATTTGTTGAAAACTTACCTTTTCATGTCCCAAACACACTGTACTTTTTGTTATTTAACATATTAATTTTTTCACCTTATAATGTCCTAATATCGAAAAAGCACCCTCATTTTCAATCGAAAATTCTCACGTCAAAACATCTGATTTTTTTTAAAAAGTTGACGAGGTTTTTGTTTGTTGAAACCCCTACTTTCTGATGGTGCAAAAAATATATACATTACAATGTTAAATGTTCTCAAAAATGCAATAATTAAAATGCAAAGTTTAATAAATTGCTCAAAATTGTACATAAATACAATAAATACAAATTGTAAAATTTACACTTTAACTATTGCATTTTCTGAGAATATCCAACATTGTTATATATATATTTTTTGCACCATCAGAAAGTAGAGGTTTCAAAAAACAAAAAACTTAACAACTTTTTAAAAAAATTAGATGTTTTGACGTGAGAATTTTTGATTGAAAATTAGGGTGCTTTTTTCATATTAAGCCATTATAAGGTGAAAAAATTAATATTTTAAATAAAAAAAAATACAGTGTGTTTGGGGCATTAAAAGGTAAGTTTTCACCAAATTTCGTGTAGAAAAATTTTTTTTTTTGTAAGAGATAAAAACTAAAAACCAAAAACTTGGTAATTTGAATTTAGTTCTATCATTACATTTAAAAGCAAAAAATTTGAACCCTTAAGGGCAAAAAGGGATGATGTAGTAACTTTTAACATTTAACGGCGCGGCCTCATATGAGAAGCGCGTTTAGAAGGTTTACCTTTTTCAAGAAAATAAAATCAGTTATCAAACTTCAGATCACTAAAACGCGAGAAATAAATAAATATTATAAAAAAATGAAAAACCGACTTTAATATATATAAAAATCCAAAAACAAAAAATGCACTAAAAAGTAACAAAATAATGGCGTATCCTTGCAGTATCTACAACTTACAAATTATTAGGATGATACAATGTACAACTATTGTTATTTTTGGAGTTGGCGTCAGTCAAGAAAATAAATATTAATAGTAATTTGTAAAAAGATTTAGTTGTTTATTGGTATTTTTTGTTTAAGATTTTTTATATATTTTGGAGTCGGTTTTTCATTTTGTTATAATTTTTATTTATTAATCATAGAGGTGCACTGCAGGTGAAACAACGATTTTTTTCTTATAAAGGATTTTTATTATAAAAAATTTGTTAATTGTTTAGTTTTTTTTTTTTTTTAATGAGAAAACTTGTTGTAGATTGGTTCTATTCAACAATCCCTTGGCATTTGAACATGTGAAAATCGGACGAAACGGTCCGATTGTGTCGGCAGCGCCGATGGAAATTGGCGTGCGAAGCATTCCCATGGGAATGGGGGTGGTGGACGATCGCGAATGTTTTCGCAAATATCAAAACAACAGTGGATACCTAACCGAACCGGGAGCGATAAAATTCGGCGATTCTCCATTTAGCCACGCACAATATCCGTTGAATATCGCCGATTTTTGGCATAAAACGTTCACGTTGGAGTTTGAGTTTCGCACGTTTTATCCGAACGGGATGCTCTTCGTGTCCCCGGTAAGTCGAACGAGAGATATTTTAGTAGGTTTTAGTAACCAAATGTTTTTAAAAAGGGTTTGCGTGAAAAGCAACGTCACCACATTTTGCTGCAAATCAAAAATCGAATGATTCATTTGTCGATCAAGGGACGTAAATCGCGTGATTTACATATGTTGAATAAGGTGAACAATGGACATTGGCATAGGGTTGCGATTAAGAGTTCAGAGCAGAAATGGACGTTGATCGTGGATGACATCGTTTCCAATCCAATTAAAATACCAAAGAAATTAAATGTAGCTAATATGATTTATGTGGGGGCCTGGCCTGAGTATGGACACCGTTTGACGAGTCACTTTGTAAGAAAAAAAAAATACTTTCATTTTATAATAAAACCTAAAATTTTCTTCGTTTTCAGGTACGCGACTTAGAACCGTTCAAGGGTTGCGTAAGAAATTTAAAAATTAATGGAGTTTTAAGAAATTTTAATTCCGATTTTTTGTATAATACTCGAGAATGTTTTCCTCGGATCGAGAGTGGATCGTATTTTTCGGGGGATGCATACGCGATTTATCGTAAGGAAAAGAAAGGCACAAACTTTTTTTTTGGTCTTAAACGAATTTTTTTTAAGGTAACAACTTTCAAATTCCGAACAATTTCGAGGTGTCTTTCGAGTTTCGTACAAGCGAATTAAATGGGATTTTATTAACGACCGGTGGTACGAATAATCCACCAGGATTTTCGTTGGAACTAATCGATGGTAAAGTGGTGCTTTCGGCTCAGATCAACCACAACAAACCGATTCGAGTTGAAGCCGCTTTAGCGACCCCGTACGACATTTGCGACAATCAGTGGCACAATGTCACGGCATTTTACTCGGAAAACCAACAAATTTCACTGAAACTCGATGAAGTATTATCGAACTCGTATATTACCGAAACCGAAATCAACAATCAAATCGAAATGAATTTCGAGAGTGCTTTATATATTGGCGGTATTTCAGGTTTGTTATTCCCTTTAAAAAAAAAAAAAAAATTTAAAAATCTTTATAAATTTCTTGTTAAAGATTCAACAACCAGTCCCACATTACAAACTCGTACTAGTTTCCATGGGTGCATCAAGAACATTGCGTTCGGAAACGAGAAACGCGACTGGACCGATATGGACGAGCTCCACAATGTATTACTAAGTTCCTGTCCGGTCGTTTAGCTTTCAATTGCATTTACACACATTTTAATTTATTGCCATCTCTAATTTATTTTTTAACTTTATTATTCGTACTATATTTTAAATATATACACACAAATTTATATTTTTATACATTAGAAAGAAAAGCACCAACAATCCGCCGGACTTACTTTACAAAATGTGTTCATAGTATAAATTATGTACAAAAATTTGAAGAAATTATTAGAATTCGTACATTTGTATATAGTATTTCAATTAGCTTAATGTTTTTAAATTTAAAAAAAAATACGATCTAAAATGAATGATTGCCATAAAAGTAAATGTTCCCTCTAGATAGTATCGTACTACTACTAAAATTTATTATATATATATAGTAATTTTTTAATATATTATATATACATCTTTATTTATATGAAATATGTACATTATTTATAAATAAATTGATACGTAAAATAGTTTCATAAGAAATTCAATTGATTTAATTTTAATAATAAATTTTCAATCTTTTATTTTTTAGTCAAACGTCCATGAAATTCGTTTGTTAAGCCAACAAAAATGTTTCTTATAAATATTTATTAATTAATTAATTGACGACGATTTATTTATCACGGTATGTTGATCACTGAACTGACGATTAACTTACAACTGAATCCATTCGGCTTTGCGATTCGTTTTTATAGGAATTCGGCCATTTTCCAGAAAATTCCAAACATTCACCAAAATGTTCCATATTGCTAGAATATTCGATACCATTGTTTCAGTGTCTGTGTTTTTCTCATCCATTCAATTAAGAAAGCAGGCTAATTTAATGGAAATTAAATCGTAAATCTTATAAAAACTCAAAGATTTAATAAATAAATTGAACGTTAACGGAAATAATTGCATCATATAGGCAACTAAGTTACACACAACGATATTTTGATTGCCTATACATCATTTTTTTTAAAGTAATGCTACTGAAGTAAACTTTCATATAAATCTAGTTGATACCCACTCGCTTTGCTGAGGGTATTTAAATTTAATCGATTGATTAATAGATTCCCTATCTTCATAGCGAAATAAAAAAATTAATCTTTTTTTACAGAAAAGAATGATAGATACTTTCAAACTTTAGATCCAAAGAAAATTCATCAAAATTCGTAAAACTACTTTTCAAAAAAGAGATGTTAGCTGTTTCACATCAGCTTCTATACGATTTTTAGTAAAAAAGTAACTGTATTCCTTCTTTTAGGACTTGAAAATCTTTCATACCAAATGTCATTTAAAATCATACAGCTATTTTAGGGGACATCCATTAATTACGCGAGGCGTTTTTGCGATTTTTGAAATCCCATTCCCTCTTCTCTGGTAAGATGTCATGAGATTAGGTCATAACGTTTTACCCCAACCCACAATCGAATGTGATATTTTTCAAAACAAAAAAATACGTGATATTTGCGAGACCTTTCCTTTCCCCAAACCAAGATTAGATGAGATTCTGCTCGACCCCATCGGCCCCTGAACGCCTCACGTAATTAATGGATGTTCCCTTAAAAGAATAGATAAGTAGCTGGATCTTAAGCAAAACTTCATTAAAATACTCCTCCGTTAAGTAATTTTCAAAATTTTTAGTTTATTATTTTAATACGTTTGTTTCTAATTAATATCTTCGACAATGAACAATGAAAAAATTCAAATATTTTAAACAATTTCATTATTAATTTTATCGAGTGTTAAATTGAAATTCATATTTATTATCCAGTAAAAATTGTCAATTTTTTAATTTCAACTTTGTAGAGATTTCTTTCGTTATTGTGTAAAATTGGAAGAAATTGCGTTAAAATTCTATTTCACGAATTTTACCGAAACTTTTTAAATGTACAGTTCCTGTAGGATATAATTGATTTGCCATTCCATGGGAACTATGAATTATTCTAGTCTTAAAAGTAAGCTATATCATTCTCCCCCAAACTACCACATTGCAAAAATCATATCAATTTTTAATTTTGTGATAAACAAAAAACATATTTATCCCACGAGAATTGTACATCTCTCCTGAGTAAAAAGTAGATCAAATTTTCCTAAGAAAAACGAGTTAAGACTCTATTTCGTGGATTTTAATGAAACTGCTTTTAAATGCACGGTTCTTATAGAATACATACTTGTTTTGCTATCCCATGGGAACCGTTTATTATTCCGGTATGCGAAGTAATTTATATAATTTTCTGGCCCCTAAACTACCACATTACAAAAAAGGAAATTAATCTTTTGCTCTGTAAAAAAAATATCTATCCCACGGGAACCGTACATATGAACCGTACATTTTTTCTGGATATAAAGTATACTTTAAGTTAATCTAGATTATAATCTATATCTATGCCAAATTTCATCCAGATCCATTCAGTAATTTTTAAGTGAAAGAGCAACAAACATCCATTCTTACAAACTTTTACGTTTATAATATAAGTAAGAAATAAGATTACGTGATGTATGGCACAATGGCTTACTATATATATATACATATATATATATATATATATATTATATATATGTAAGATAGAAATTACGGGGTATAGGTGAAATTACCAAACCAGCCAGTTTCGATGTTTTCTGAAGAAAGTTTTATTTAACATTAACATGTTGATTACAATAAATTATGAAGTAAATTAAATCTAGGTATTTACCTGAAGAAAGAATCGAAAGACTTGCTGTGAATTGCGGAAATATTATTGACAAATTAATTTAATCAGTTTTTTTAAATAGTCATAGTAACTATTTTACATCCCCCCTTCCAGAAAATAATAAAAATATTTTTTTTTTTTTTTTTTTTAGGAAAGCATTTAAACTGGAAAATTTATTAATTACTATTTCCATCGTTCAGAACTGGAATTATCTTAGAAATATGAAAGAAATTGGACTCTTTCCTTTTGTGTCCAGTATTAATTTCAAAAATTGTCTCAGATATTTTCTTAATTATTTTGTAAGGACCGATTCGAATTTCATCGAGTTTATTTCTATTTAATCTTGCTCCATTATCTACATAAACTAAGTCGTTTATTTTAAACTGGTGATATTTTCTATTTTTATCATATCTTTCTTTATTGTAATTATGATTAATAATACTATTTTTGTATGCAGATTTTCTATCTTTGTCTAAGTCATAATCTGTTCGGGACAATTCTTCGGGTATGATTAAAGTAATTTTTCCAAACATGAGATATTCCGGACTGAATTTTGTTACTGAATGATCAGTTTTATTATATTCCAAAACACACTCTTCGGCAATTTTACTCCAAGCTCTAGTTTTTTTTTCATTAATTTTGCATCGTATTCTATTTATTAATGTCTGATTTGTTCTTTCATTTAGTCCATTTGAAAATGGACAGTTTACTGCGGTAAATATAAGGTGTACCCTTTCTTTTTTCAAAAAATTTTTAAAATCATTTGAGTTGATACCACTATATTGGTCTGCTAATAAAGTTTTAATTTGATGTTTACTCAAAACTTTTTTTAGTAGTTGAATAAAATCTTCGGAATTTTGATTTTTTGAAGTCGAAATATACGCGTATCTAGTAAAATGGTCTACAAGCAAATGCATATATCGTTTTGATGACCTATTTCCAGCAAACCCCCCTATTGTATCTAAAGACATAATTTCAAACGGTTCTTTCGCTGGTCCAAGATGAGATAAAAATCCAAAATTTTGATTGTTTCTTGTTTTGTTTTTGTTGCATATGTCACACTGCCTACAAATTTTTCTTGAAATAATATCCATGTTTTTAAAAAAATAAAAAGGTCTCATTTTATTAATAATATGGTTAATTCCTATATGACCATATTTTTCATGTATTAATTTTGTTAAATTTTCTCCAAATTCTTTAGAAATTACAATTCTTTTCTTTTCTCCTTGAATTTTATATATTATATCTCTTTCAGTTTTAATTTTTTTAACTTTTTTTATTTCGTTAAATTTTTCATTTTGATCTTTCTTAATATCGTCTATTGTCACAAAATTTACAGTCTTAACGACTTCTTCTAAATCGTCTCCACATTCTAACACTGGGTTTCGTGAAAGACAATCTGCTTCTACATTTTGCTCACCGGGCCTATATCGAATTTCAAAATCAAACTGAGATAAAAATAACATCATATCTCCTAATTCCTCATCCGTTCTTGAGTTTATTTTTAAGTTCTCTAAAGGCTTATGATCAGTAATAACATTGAATTTTTTTCCAATTAACCAAAATTGCCAGTATTTAATCGCTTCTCGAATTGCTAGGCATTCTAAAAAAATAGCTTTTTTCTTTTTTTGATAATTATTTAACTTCTTGGAAAAATATGCAACAGGTTTTATTTCGCCGTTGGGTTGTCTTTGTTTTAAAATTGCACCTATTCCTTCTATGCTAGCATCTGTATAGATAAATGTTTCAAATTTGATATTAAAAATTGCCAAGATCGGTTCAGAACATAATATGTTTTTAGATAATTGAAATGCTTTCTCACAATGCTCAGACCAAACAAAAAGTTCATTTTTTCGCAAAAGATTATGTAATGGTTCTAATAATTTTGCTGCACTTGGAATATATTTGTGGTAAAAATTAAGTTTTCCTAAAAACTGCCGAATATTTTTTTTAGTTTTTGGTGTTGGAAATTCGCGTATTGATTTTAAATTATCTTTCATGGGTCTTACAGTATTACTGCTAATTATATGTCCTAAGTATTTTACTTCATTCTTTGCAAATGTGCATTTAACAAATTTTAGCCGGAATCCCTCAACAGAAATAGCTTCTAATAATCTCTCCAGATGATCTAAATGTTCATCAAAAGTCTTAGAAAACACTAAAATGTCATCAATATAATTTTGACAAAAAGAATTTAGATTATGCTTTCTAATAATGTTACTTAATATTCTTTGGAAAATTGCTGGAGAAGTTTTCAAGCCGAATGGTAAACAACGCCACTGCCAGTGACCATCATGGGTAACAAATCCAGTTTTATACCTGTCCTTAATTTTTAGAGGGATTGACCAGAAAGCCGAGTTAATATCTAATGCCGAAAACCATGAACAATCACTGACTTTAGTTAACATATCATCTATTAACGGAAATGGCTGAGATTCAGGAACCACCAATTTATTTAACTCCCGGAAATCAATACATAAACGTGATTTAGTTCCTTCTTCTCTCTTAAAAGCCAGAGTAACAGGTGAACCAAAAGGAGAACATGACTCCTCAATTAGATTTTTTTTTAAAAGTTTTGCTAATTGTGATTCAATTTCCTTTTGATCCTGAATAGAACATTTATAAGGTTTTCTAGAGACAAATTTATGTTCCAGTAGTTGAATATGAGCTTCGTATCCCTTAACTTGACCCACATCAAATTTATCCTTTGCAAAAACTTGATTATATTTTCCAATCAGTTTCTCAATTTTGTTTTTTTTTTGTTTATCTAAATGGTCTAAGTTAGCCACGAAATTTTCAGTATCTATTCCTTCATTAAAATTTACCATAATGTCTTTATCAGAGTTTTTGAAATTTTTTATAATTATATCTTTGTTTCTTATATTTTGATAAATTTTTAAATTATAATCTTGTTTTAAACGAAAATTGGATATTGAGTCAAGGCCCAATAGAATATCATACTGGAACTTATTATCATCAATAACACAAATTTCTATTTGTTTTTCTATCATTCCAATCTTCATCCAGATAAAAATTTTTCCGGAGTATGTTTGACTACCACCAACGGTCTTAAAAGTTGCTGTTTCTTTAGAAATATTTAAATCAAAATTTTCAATAACCTTGGAGTTCACAAGAGTTATGTTTGATCCAGAATCATAAATTCCTGTTATTTCTATTTGTTTGTTTAAAACAACTTTTAAAGTAATTAGTGGTAGTATTACAAGTTTTTTTTATCAATTTCAGTTTCATTTAAAATTTGTTCTAATTCATTATTATTTACAGTTTTAAACAATTTTTTTTCTGTAATTTCTGAATTTTGAGCTGGCCTAAACGATTTCTTAAATCTACAAAATCTCTCTGGATGAAAACGATTAGGAAATCCCATTCTATTGCAAGTTGAACACGGCTTTGGTTCTAGATTAGAAGGAGCTGCTTTTGACTCTGTAAAAACTAATTTTGAATTTGGATTATGGAGTTCCTGTTTTTTCGGATATGCACTACTACTTTCTAATTTTCGTAACTCTATCAGCAAATTTTCCATAGAATTTATCACAGTCTTATCCAATTTTTCTTGAATAAAAATTGGTAAGCCAATAACAATAAGGTCGATTTTTATATCAATAGGAAAATTCGTTTTTAAATTAAGCAATAAATTCTCCTTTCGTAATGCGTAATCAGCAAAACTACCACCCATATATTTAAAATTATATGCTTCACGAGTTGTTTTCCAGTTAACCTCTTGAAACATATCCAAGAAATTTTTCTCCCACTTTTCAAACGATGACTCTAAGCCTATCAATAGAGTTTGAGAATTAAACCAAATTTTTGCACTCCCCTCAAGAAAAAGCCTCAAAACTAAAACTTTATCCTCATCTTGTTCTACGTTACACCTTTTACATTCTTTTTTAAAAATATCTATCCAATGGGAAACTGAATAATTTTTACCATTAAAATTATCTAAAACGAAGTCATTTTTAATTTTTGATAAATTTAGACGTTTTTTTAAATTATGATTTTTTTCAGTATCAGTTTTTTCTGTTAATTTTGTTAAAATTTCTATCAAATTTTGATTAATTACACCTTGCGATTCTTGCTTCAAAATAATCTTTTCTAAATAATTTTCTCGGAAAATAACATTTTCTTCATCGTCAAAATATAAATTTACTAGATCCGGTGATAATTTAATTTTGATACTCCGCCACTGACCTCTGGTTTTAATAGATTTTATCAAATTCTTAACTTTAGAATGTGATATTAATTTTTCATGGTACTTCAAAGTTTGAAATTCTTCTGGTATCAGGTAAACGTTTTCATCATCTTCGGGTTGAATCCATTTAAATAAATGAACATTTGATTTGCTATTAGTAGGATCGACTTCTACTTCAAAGCACAGTTTGACAAATTTTTCTTTAATAGTATTTTCTAAATTCATTACAGCTTCACTTTCGATTTGTAAGATAGAAATTACGGGGTATAGGTGAAATTACCAAACCAGCCAGTTTCGATGTTTTCTGAAGAAAGTTTTATTTAACATTAACATGTTGATTACAATAAATTATGAAGTAAATTAAATCTAGGTATTTACCTGAAGAAAGAATCGAAAGACTTGCTGTGAATTGCGGAAATATTATTGACAAATTAATTTAATCAGTTTTTTTAAATAGTCGTAGTAACTATTTTACATATATATATAATTAAAATAAATTTACCACACCTTTGGAAACTTTTACAATCCTACCTGGAAAAACAAAAATTTAAAGCACGAGTCAACACTCTGATATTTATCATTTAAAATCTGGACTACCTCAAGAGAGTGTTTAAGGGCCCTCATGTACCTGTTCCATACCTCAGATTTACCCTGATCGAGACTTTCGCGGACGATACGGTGATCATAGCGACTCATACTGATGCTTCCACTGCCTCTCAGAATATTCAACCAAAACTGGATCTACTGAGCACGTAGGCGAACAGATGGAAAATCACGATAAATAAAGCCCAAATCAGTGCAGGTCACCTTCGCACTCAGAAAGGGAGTATGCCTTTCGATCACCCTAAATTCTGTTAAAATCCCCTCATCAGACAGTGTTAAGTACCTTGGGATCTATCTGGACCGAAGGCTTACCCCGCATTACCCAAAAAAGGAAAACGATGTGCAACAGGCTTAAGAACCTACACTGGCTTTTGGGAAGACGCTCCAAACTTTCCCATGAAAACAAAGTATTCTTGTATAAAGCAATAATAGTCCTATTCGGGACCTACGGAATTGAGTTATGAGGCTCTGCCAGCAAACCCATAGATAAGATATTAGAAATGGGCCAATCAAAACTGCTCATTAGAGAGCTGGCAGATGCTCCGTGGTACATGACCTATGAAGCCCTGCGTATAGACCTAACAATTATATCAGTAGCCAGTAAGAGACTCGTGCCACCAATTACTACGAAAAGCTCCACCAACGCCTGAACCTATTAATGTTACCAGCCCTGGAGCCTCAAAATAGTAGACGATTAAAGAAGAAGGTGCCCCATGACTTGGTTATGGTATAAAGAGATACTTCATTCGGAGTATTCTCTATCAATCCCGATACATCACTTGCCAGCGCTTTTTCCGTCACTTTTTAGAAAATATGGATATTGTGCAAATCAGGCACTTCTTCTACGAAAGGAACAGCGAGGAACCAAAAGAAAATAGAGGGCTAAAAAAATGCCCGCTATTGTTTCAGGATGCCTATGCCAGGAGAAATAAAATAGGAGATGTTGCCAAAAAGGAAGAATTAGAAATTGGAACATGCTTGGAACGAAATGGATAAATCTCAGAAACATAAAATAAAGAAAGTTAAAAGCGCAAGTTTGGGCTGGAGCATTGAAATAAGTATGGCGGTAATTTAAATGATGTAAGTAATTTCCAGACAACAGATTGGATAAAAGGACCACTGTCCTGATGGCCAATAAAAAGAAAAATATATTACGTAATCAAATGGCGTTTTTGGTCCAGCAAAAGAACACATTTTTTGTCATACTCGTTCTTTATGTTTTTCCGGTATGTTTGAATTTGATTTTTAACTTTGCTACTTCTCATGGTTAAAGATTACTCCATTACCTATTTGAAACGTGCGAATCAGTGAAAACAAATTTGTACATTCGAAATTTTTTTGAATGTTTAAATTTTGGTAATAATCAGCGAAAAAATTTTCGTAGACAAACCGCGCGAGAATAAAATATAAACCAGTCTTCTATCATTCGCAATACCCTTTGCAGTTTTCTGCAACAGTTTATCGAACGTAAAAATCTAGAATATTGATAAGCTAACAACGATATTATCTTCTTTATTCATCTTAATTGTTAACATTCTTTCACGAAGCCCTCCAGTCACTGTAGAGCTTATTAATTAAAAACGAATTTAAAAAAAAAAACATTTTATTTTCGTGTTTTTTGTTGTTAAGTCCAGGATATTTAAAAACGTTAAATTTAATAACGTTTGCTTTAAGTTACAAATAAGAAATTAACAAGAAACTGGGAATTTCATAAAATACGAAATTGGGACTCTTTCTTCAGTACACTTTGGAGGTCAAACCAATAAACAAGGAAAATTGGTGTAAGCTGTATATTTGTAGAAAATTTAATATGAAAATAGGAGGTGCAGCACCCTGGAAAACAATTAAAATGACGAAAATACTTATGGATTATTCTCTGACCAAAATACCTTCATAAAAATGTACCATTTTTTCACTTATATAGGTGTACGCTATACGCAGCTGTATGACTAATTGCCTATAATTTGCATGCAACTTCAAGCGAATTCTGTTAGGGGCACTAAACGTCAAAAAATGGCAGCCATGCTTTCATCTCGAGAATAAACTAAACAAGTTCTTAGTCAAATTAAACATTAGCTGTTTTAAAAATAAGCTTAAAAATTCAATTTTATTAATATCATTGGAAATATTCAATTTTATGGGACAAATATGATTTTTAAACGATTACAATTGGAAATTGACGTGTGTAAAGTGGCGCGCTCAATGTTCCGTCACACGTACTAAAAACGTACCGAGTAAATGTCCCTAATGAGAAAAAAATGGACATTGAAGATGATGTATTCCAGTGATAATTGCTCGGATTGTTTTAGTTAATCTAACGAAATATGTGTGCATGTGTTAAACTATAGTACGTTGACGGGTGCATGCTAATATTAAAATGTTATTAGGAAAAATGTGCGATGAATAGTTGAATGTGGTGTGCATTATCGAAATTTTCCTTACAAAGGGCAAACAACACTAGTGGACAACTACCCGAAAATTTGCTGGTGCGGGTGCTGAGTGACGGACCTGGTGCCGAAATTTGTCGTCGCCAACGACCAAACAGCATCCGCAAATAATGGAGCACACATCGTCTCCATACGATACAATACAGGTATGCATATTAAACTCCTGCCATTTCTAACCTATATATTTGCCGTTTATATTCTTCCTATTATAATTTTCAAATATACTATGAATCATTCATTTCGATTTTATACTTGAATCAGTTTCTTCAATGACGGTTTTTTTTTTTGCTCTTAAATTACAACAAGGTGAATCTTTCTTGGCCCCCCTCCATCTCTCACTCTCAAGATCCCATCGTAATAAGTATTGCTAATTTCTCTAAATACGAGGTCATATTTGTTCGTTGACGAGAACATTGTTTAGAAATTTTATTACCAATTGACATTTTTTCGCTTCTTGCATCAGTTAAACGCAAGAATTTGTAACAGGTTTGATATTGATTGCCATTTACCTAAAAGTTGTGTAAGATTTTCTGCTTTGGATATTACTTATGGGTGGTTTTGATGATGTGTGGGTTTCGAGGAGTGGTCACACGTGGGGGTTTTCCATCAAGAACATTCTAATAAAAGCAGGATAATTAATAAATGTAATAAGTTGATGTCTAAATAAGGTTTAATGTTAAAGTTCCTGCTTTTCCAAGATTTTCTTCTTCCAAGTCGTTCATGTGGCGAATTTTTTTGATAATGAGAACAAGGTGAAGGTGAAGGCAGTCGTTGACGACCAGCTGTATTGTTGTTTTTTTTTCACTCGAATTTTTCTGGTCCAGTGGAGGTGGCACTAAGATCAAAATTTCTCTTCGATCGAGTGAACATCCAAAAGTTGAAAACCTGTCTTATAGTACGAGAGCTAGGGACGACAAAAAAAAATTTTAGCTCGGTCAGTTTTTATTTATGTTATCTCTCGTACTATCCCGGACATCATACGGGCTGTCTGGCTGTCGGTAGGGATTGCGTTGATTAGTGCCCAACGCACCTGTACAGGTAGAATATGGAAATTTTCAGGAAAAAAGAAAAAGTTTCAGATAAAATTTGTAGAAAATAACATTTTACATAAAAAATGTCCAGTGACTAATTTTCGTAAAGTGGCTAGTTTGCCCGCTACAACCTTGGAAAGGCTGGCTCGACGTGACGTCATTTGAGTGGCCGACCGTTCAGAGATACAGCCGTTGTGCCGACATGTATACAATCAGCTTTACAAGCTTGTAGCGGGCAAACTAGCAACTTTACGAAAATTAGTTACTGGAAATTTTTTATTTAAAAAGTTATTTTCTATAAGTTTCATCTGAAACTTTTTCTTTTTTCCTGTACAGGTGCGTTGCGCACTAATAAACGCAACCCCTCCTGACAGCCAGACAGCCCAGCCAGTAGAATGTCCATGATAGTACGAGAGATAACATATATAAAAACTGGCCGACTAAAAAAATTTTTTTTTCGACGTCGCTAGCTGTCGTACTATCAGATCGAGCCAGCCTTTCCAAGCTTGTAGCGGGCAAACTAGCCACTAGACATTTTTTATGTAAAATGTTATTTTCTACAAATTTCATCTGAAACCTTTTCTTTTTTCTGAAAATTTCAATATTTTACCTTCTCATAGGTGCGATGCGCACTAATAAACGCAACCCCTACCGACAGCCCATGATGTCCGGGATAGTGTGAGAGATAACATATATAAAAACTGGCCGAGCAAAAAAAATTTTTTTTTGACGTCGCTAATCTCGTACTATTAGATCGAGCCAACCTTTCCAAGCTTGTAGCGGGCAAACTAGCCACTTTACGAAAATTAGTCACTCGATATTTTTTATGTAAAATGTTATTTTCTACAAATTTCATCTGAAACTTTTTCTTTTTTCCTAAAAATTTCAATATTTTACCTGTACAGGTGCGAGGCGCACTAATAAACGCAACCCCTCCCGACAGCCAGACAGCCCGTAGGATGTCCGGGATAGTACGAGAGATAACATATAAAACCTAGCCGACCAAAAATTCTTTTTTTTTCGACGTCGCTAGCTCTCGTACTATCAGATCGAGCCCGCCTTTCCAAGCTTGTAGCGGGCAAACTAGCAACTTTACGAAAATTAGTCACTGGACATTTTTTTATGTAAAATGTTATTTTCTACAAATTTCATCTGAAACTGTTTTTTTTTTCCTGAAAATTTCCATATTCTACCTGTACAGATGCGTTGCGCACTAATAAACGCATCCCCTACCGACAGCCAGACAGCCCGTATGATGTCCGAGATAGTACGAGCGATAACATATATAAGAACTGACCGACCTAAAATTCTCTCTCGAAAACGTTGCTAGCTCTTAGACTATTAAGTCTTGTCCATAATATCGAAGAGATTAATTTTCCATCTCCTCGACTGTAATTTCCACTTCCACTTGGTTGGAATTTCGATTTGCATATCGAACGAAAAAGGGAAACACGTTCTAAAATAGTTGAGAAAGTGTGTTGTTTGGTACAAGAGTCAAAGATTTGAAATACATGTGAAAAAAAAAATCTAATAGAAATATATAATGTATGTGGTGCACCTGTGATTGTGAATGCAACTTTTTTGGTTTGATCGTTGATTTATCGATAAAAAAATGGTTTTGATTTATAATAACAGTGCTGACGGACGACGTTTCTCTATGTGCTATGAGGAAAAGGTTCAAAACACAAATTTAATCGAGAATCTTTGGTCAGATGTTGGCGTTGTGGAACGTGATGTAAGATCCCCGAATACTTCTCAATTTTTCTACAGTTACATTTTCCTAATAACAATTTCCCCTTGTGGTAACCTCTTTAAAGATTAAATCTAAGTTTCATTTGATTTTTTTTCCCCTAGCTTCCCTTACAATTATCTCTTGGAAATTATTTCACGTGGGATGATTGATGGAGGTTCAAAAAAGGTGGCTTATAGAATTTCAAAGACAAGTTTTTATCTGAAAAAATTGTATTACAAGCCAATTTCATAACAAATGTGTTTATAATAAGCATAAATATTAACAAATCTGATATTAAAAAGGAATTTGCACAAAAAATCGCAAGGTCGCGTTTTCCAAAAATATTTCAAATAACGATGTCATAGCCATAATTTACTTGGTTTTTTTTTAAATGAATATTTATATTATAAAGTATTTTCTTTATGTATTTTTTCCCTCAAATTTCCCTCTTTTTAACACCATGTGGTAAAAGGTAAACAATTGGATGGGGAGGGTGGTCAAAAAAATTATTTAATTAGTATTAATTAAGTCATGCATACCTTTAATTATAGATTAATAAATTAATTAAATTAAATTCAGTATTTTTCTATTTGTATATTTTAGTTTTAAAAGGAAAATTTTCTTAGTTCAACTTAAATGGAGTCGCCACTTTATTGAAAGCGGATATTCAAATTAACTAGTAAAAAATATAATTTTCCCCCAAAAAATTTTGAGGGGCAAATTTCTTATTTTTAAAAATACTTTTTGAAATTTTTTCCCAAAATTTATTTATTTAAATATTTACTTTGAAAGGTCGGTATTTCCTTTGTAGTAACCGCGCGGTTTAAATTCAAATCGTTCATATACGGGGTGGTCAAAAATTCTCTAAACAGGACTAGAGGGAGCATTGCACCTCCCTGATCCAATTTTATGATATTAATATACAATAAGAGCTTTATAGTAATTAATTGGAGGAAAATCTTCAACAATTTTCCAGATCTATAACTTATCAAGTAACTCAAAATGTCTCTAAAAAGTTCTGTTAAGTTGGCACCATCAAATGGGATATTAAAAAGAAAATATTTCTTTCGGTTGTTCGGGAAAAATTTTCGTTTGTCCACCTTTTAGACCAGAGTCGATACGTTTTGAAAGCAAAACGGTTTATCTCGATTTCCGGAAAAACTAAAAGTCCTATGGAAAAAAGTTAAAGGGCAAAGTTGTAGGTAATCAAAAGATCTACAACTTTTGTATTTACATTTTTTTCACATAATCTCAAAATTTCTGTGAAAAATTCAAACAACCAGGTTTTTGGTTTTTTATTTTATACTTTTACAAAAATTTTTTTACACCACTTAGTGGCACTGTGGTTAGCGCAATTGCTCTCCCCACTTCATGCGTCAAGTGGTTCTGGGTTCCATTCCTGTTGAATCGTAGACTTAAGATTCTAGACCTAAGATATAATTGATCAACAGAAATTCTCTGGGTTTAGACAGTCGTGATAAAAAAAAAAATAACGAAATTTGGTGAAAACTTTTTGTCCCAAACACATTGTAATTCTTTTGATTAAAAAAAATTTTTTTTCTCCTTATTTTGATATTGAATATTTTAAATCAAAAAAATTACAGTCTGTTTGGGACATAAAAAGGTAAGTTTTCATAAAATTTTGTTTAAAAAATTTTTGTTTTTGTAAAAGTAAAAAATAAAAACCAAAAACTTGGTTATTTGATTTTTTCACAGAAATTTTGAAGTTATCTGAAAAAAGTCTTAATACAAAAGTTGTAGATCTTTTGATTACCTGCAACTTTGCTTTTTAACTTTTTTCTATAAGACTTTTAGTTTTGCCGGAAATTGAGATAAACCTTTTTTTTACCCTTAAAAACTTAGCCCCTTCCACTTCCCGACCACAGATCGCCCGTAAATTATACTTCCTTTCGTTTTTTTTATATTCTCTTCCTTTTCCAATGGGTTTAATCCTATTTTTAAATGACTCGATAATGGCTCCAACGATTTTTTTTTAACTTTCTATAGTTCTTAGACTCATTACTGGCTACAACTTTTATCTGAAACAACAGCGAGTTTCATAAATGAAAGTAAAAGAAAGTACTGTGACGCCTCGCAGCAGAAATTTTTATTCACTTTTCACCGTTTTCAAAGGCTTCAGCCCTGGTCTATGCGGTGAAAACTTATTTAAAAAAGATTTTTTTTTTTGATGAAGATGGCAGAGGTGCACATATGAATTTTCAAAAAGAGAATTAACCAATCGGTTGTCCGTGTTTTGTAGGAAAATTTTCATTTTCCAAAACTTTTTTTATTTCAACAAGAAAGTTTTGATATCTCATTTGGCGGTACCAACTTCAATGAGCTTTCCTTAAGAGAGTAATTCGGTTCTATTCTTTTATAAGCTTTCAAAACATTATAAAGAAAAATTGTACCCATCGTAAGTGGGAGAGAAGGGGGCAATTTCTAGGCCCCTCTATGGGGCGAATCTAAATTTTCCGCTTAGAAATTTCTGCTTCAAAATTCTGCATTACATTTTCTTAGTTCCCGTTAAATGGGGTCGCCACTGAATAAACGAAAAAAATATTCAAAATAACTTCCAAATAACGTATTTTTTCCTCTTGAAATTGTAATATTTACCTACATTAAATTATTCCCGTAATTATTTTTTTAAATTTTTTTTTTAAAACATTTATTCGTTGAATATTTATATACTTGTACTGTTTAAGCCAACCGCATGGTCAAATTCAAACAATTGACCTGAGTCAATTGTTTACTTTTTTTCACGTGGTATCGATTGGGGGATTTTTAAAATTATTTTTTTTGGGTAATTTTAATTATTGGAAACTTAATTTTTAGTCCAAACAACGTGCATCCGTCAAATGGCTTCTATCCAAAGCGTTCAACAACAATGTTCCCGAAAACTTACGGGAACCATTCTATCGGGATCACGAGGTAAAGCTTTTATTTTCTTCAGCCATATTGGAGCAATGTTCCACTTTCGGTGTCCTTTTTATTTGTGTTATTGCTATAAGTATTGCTGTAATAATCATTTAACGAGGTCTCATATAGCTTTGGTGGTCTACTTAATTCTTTAGTAACCCGAAATTTTCTCAGGTTCGAATAAAATTTCTCACTTCAATGTCATACTTGACCATGACTAAAAGTGGACATCTAAAGTGAAAGATTACTCAATAGAAAAGAATTCAAGGAATTCTGGTTGAATCGGAAGACGGAAACATTTCTCTGATTTTATAATGAATGTGTGATTTATTGCTTTTGTAGAACCAAGAGCATCTCAAGCCACAAATATCGGGAGCGCTGGCCAATGCCGAGCTCTACTGCTTGGCATTGGGTCACATTTACAGCGATCCCAACTACCATAATCTGAATCACTGGGCTATTTTACAAACCTTAGCCCGAAAGGGAGTTTATGATCAGGATAATCCCGAGACGGAGATTACCGAAACGATTTTGATACAAACGAATCCATTACGAATGGTATATTAAGAATGTTAATGTTTATGATTTAGAGATTATTTTTTTTTTTTTTTTTTGTATTGGTAGAATGCACACATGGCCGTTATTGAGGCTATAATGTGTTTGTATGCGAAAGAAGTGGCCAGTAGCGACCAAATAACCGCGGCTGTGCAACGTATTAGTCAAACGCCCGGAGCCCATGCTGGTGGAAGTGGAGTAGGAAAGAATAACGGCGTGAATGTGACGGAGCCGGAACAAGGTTTACTCGTTTGGGTGAACTGTGCTTGCGATGCGTTACAGAAGCGAATAGCCCAAGAACAGCAGCAGTCGTCGGCGCGGGACGCTCTCTCGAAAACGTTGTCGACGCCACTGACCAGCGTCAACGATTTGGCGAAAGGCGTCGCGCTCGCCGCCCTAGTCTCGTTCTACTGTCCCGACGACTTACCATGGCACGATATAATCGTCGCCGTCGTTCCCAGCGTTCCCGAGTCCTTACACAACGTCTCACTGGTGTTTAACTTCTGTCGAAATCATCTGCCCGCCAATGTGTTTCATATGATGCCCGAGGATATCACCTACATGCGAAGGTAACCGATTTAAGCAAGTCCCAAATTTTTTTTTTTTAATCTAATCTCCTTTCGTTCTTTTCTAGCGCAATGAAACAAAACTTAATTGTATTTTTAGCCGATATGTTTAATGTACTGGAAATTCATCCGGTTAAATGCGTCCGATATCCCGGCATGGATCGTCCATCTACCGGTTAGTAGACTTAAATCAACGATTGCTCTTTTCTCTTAACCAACTACTAAACTGCATTTTTTGATCCTTTTTTTTAATAATATTAAGAAAATGAAACCATTTTGAATTTTTGAAGTTATACTTCTTTAGGCGCGTTATGAAAAAATGATAAGAGTAACATTTTTAAATGCGCGGCCATCTTAAGACACAAAATTAACAGAATGAAGTTGGCCGCGTAATTTCATTTTTTGTTTTATTTATTTATTTACTTATTTATTTATATATATATATATATATATATATATATATATATATATATATATATATATATATATATATATATATATACAAATGACACCTATAATTAATAAATAAGTTATTACTTTTCTCGAATTTTGCAGTAGCTATTATACTATTTGGAGTTTAGTGATGAAAATGACGTCTGCATTCCATGCATACTCTTGGTCCTCTTGGTTATCAAGAAATCTGGGAAGAAAAGAAATTTCGCAATTTCTATGGAGCTTCGTTTTCATGGCAAGCATGAATTGTTAGCCAGAAAAATTATCCTGACAAATTTTATAAACGTCTTGCCGCTTTCCTTGGATTTAATTTTTATTGTAAACCATATAGTTTAAGAGCTAGCAACGTTTTCGAGAGAGAATTTTAGGTCGGCCAGTTTTTATATATGTTATCTCTCGCACTATCCCGGACATCGTACGGGCTGTCTGGCAGTCGGGAGGGGTTGCGTTTATTAGTGCGCATCGCACCTATGACGGGTAAAATATTGACATTTTCAGAAGAAAAGTTTCAGATAAAATTTGTAGAAAATAACATTTTACATGAAAAATGTCCAGTGACTAAAAATAAGGTGGCTAGTTTGCCCGCTACAAGCTTAGAAAGGCTGGCTCGATGTGACGTCATTTGAGTGGCCGACCGTTCAGAGATACAGCCATTGTGCTGACATGTGTATACAATGAGCTTTATAAGCTTGTAGCGGGCAACTTTACGAAAATTAGTCACTGGACATTTTTTATGTAAAATGTTATTTTCTACAAATTTCATCTGAAACTTTTTTTTGATGCGCACTAATAAACGCAACTCCTCCCCACAGCCAGACAGCTCATGATGTCCGGAATAGTGCGAGAGATAACATATATAAAAACCGGCTTAACCCTAAATTTCTTTTTTTTTTTTGACGTCGCTAGCTCTTGTACTAATAGTTTTTCACAGTATTTCAGCCATTAAATAGTAAACGTCATATTATTTTTAGGCTATTAGTACGGCGCTTTGTTCTTAGAGGCGTTAGTATCGGTCTATTTTATCATCATAGCGCCAGTTCGTAATGCTCAAATGCATTTTGGACATTGCCCCGTCATCTCTGGTCAACGCGCCGTACTAAAATTTAAAAAAACCGCACATCTCGTAAAAGTGTCCACTCCACGCATAAATTATATTCAGAAGTGATTTAAATTGAATATTTTGATTAATATTATTTACTATTCGTAAGTATTAGTGAAAAAAATTGTGCTTATATACTTTTTCAAGTGCTCCAATATAATTAAGGTTAACTATCCGTATGTATTATTTGTTGATATTAATTAAATTATTATTTTAATTAATTATATGCAAATAATAAAAACTAATTTTTAATGATACCAAAGAAGTATAACTTCTCACGCGCGTACATAAGTACACGCACCCATTTTTTTCCAATTATATTCAAAATGGTTTTTACTATTATTAAGTTAAGTTAAGCGTACACAATTAATTTTAAGCTTTTTACGTGCGCTTTTCTTGAATTTTCTGGGGGGTGTTTATTTTTTTCTTTGCTTTTTGCCTTTTGTTTCTTTTGGTCATTTTGTGTCCGATTGACCAAATGGTGGTGGTGGATTTGTCTTTGACTTTAGTAGTTGGTTTTGTCTTGGTCTTGTTGCTTTCAACAAGAAAATGTCCAAATTAATTACCGGTTTGTGGTTGTTTTTCTCTACTCTCTCTCTCTCTCTGTTGTTTTTTGATGATGGTGATTGGAAAAATGTAGCAAGCGCGGGTCGTAATAGTCAGGGTGTTGCACACAAACGCAATCTGCCACCAACAGTGGTTACGGCTATTCCTGACTTACGCAGTGGACTCGACACGCCACCCCCCGGGGGCCAAGCACAGTTTACAGGTAAAATTACTAAACTCGAACCACACACTCGCACAAACACACACACACACACTTACCTCCTCTATCATGATTTTAAAAAAATTTACGGGAATCTCTAATTCTTAACCGTGATTTGTCTAAATGTTTGAGCGTTTTCAAAAATTCACACAGGACGCTTCTATTTTTTTTTTTTTTAATAAAAGCTAAATTGTGTTGTTATTTATACAGGGTGTCCCAGCCTGACCGGCTATTATAAGTTTCAGGAGAACCTTAAATCTGAAAATTGGCATTATAGCCTCTAACTAGATTGGAGCTACTTTCCTAAAATATTTTTAGTTTTCTGACACTTCCGGTTATACCGGAAGTCGACACTTAAATCATTATTTCAAATAGATACCCTATTTGTTTTTACACATCTCGATTTAATAAATAATTCTGAGCATCTTTCAAAATAACAAGACCTCATTTAATCCTTAAGGTTTTCAAGAAAAAAGACTTATTGAAAATTTCGTAGCAAACGGACGTCTTGTAAAAAGTCCGTAACTCTCACATTAAATTGTGTTGGAAGCTCGACAAAGGCTCGTTGGAGAGCTCAAAGATGCAGTTACAATTGAGATTATTTAGAAAACATAAGTAGAATTGTGCAAAATATCAATTTTTTTAAATGGCACCACCTAATTGTATTTAACTTGTTTAGTTCTTTTTAAAATTCCCCACATTTTCATAGTTTATATCCCTATAGCCAAATGTAAGGGTTTTCGAGATATCGTTTAAGATAAGAAAATCCAACGTTACATCCGTAATTTATAACCGAATTTTATGCTGCATGCTGAACAGTATTTGGCCATGTTTTCAGGTAGGTTTTATTTTCTAACACTGTGTATGAAACATAGAGGGAGAACTTATAGACCAGAGTCAATAATTTTTGAACACAAAAATATTATAGTAGGATGAAAACCATTAGAAAAGAAAGAGAATATAACAAAAATTAAAGGAAAAATAAATTTTGGTCGATCTCAGGTGGGGAAGTGGAAAAGGGAGGTGTTTTTAAGGGTAGAAACGGTTTATCTCGATTTCCGACAAAACTACAAGGAAAAAATGGAAAAAAATTTTAATGGCAAAGTTGTAGGTAATAAAAAGCTCTACAACTTTTGCACTGTATTTGTACAATTGTATTATGTACAACTTTGAGCAATTTATTAAAATTTACACTTTAATTATTGCATTTTCTGAGAACATTTAATGTTGTAATGTATATATTTTTTGCACCAACAGAAAGTAGAGATTTCAACGAACAAAAAGCCCACCGACTTATTTAAAAAAGTAAATATTTTGACGTGAGAATTTTCGATTGAAAACTAAGGTGCTTTTTCAATATTAAGTCTAAATAAAGTGAAAAAATAAATATTTTAAATAAAAAAAAAATATAGTGTACTTGGGACATTAAAAGGAAAGATAAGAATCCAAAAACTTGGTTATTGGAATTTTTCACATAAATTTTGAGGTTATGTGAAAAAAGTGTTAGTACAAAAGTTGTTAATCTTCTTATAACCTATAACCATGCCATTTAAATTTTTTCCATAGAACTTGTAGTTTTGTCGGAAATCGACTTAAACCGTTTCTACCGTTAAAAACACCCTCCTTTTCCACTCCCCCACCTCAGATCGACCGAAATTTATTTTTCTTTTCATTTTTGTTATATTCTCTACCTTTTTTAATGGGTTTCATCCTACTATAATTTTTTTTCTCTTTTTACCATTTTCAAAGGCTCTGGTCTATTAAGGCTAACTTCATTCATTGTATCAAGCGATAACTTGTTGATGCCCATTTAAACTTAATAGGGAAATGACAATACAGATCATTAATTTTGCGTATCCAATTTTTATTTAAAAACTTACGATAGATAGCGACAAGTGTTGCAAATCCTTGGTTCATTCTCAACACTCGCAAGTGCACCATTCGCAAAAATAATTCGAAGGGTTTGGTACAGTGATCGCATTGTCGAAACAATAATTGTCATAAAATTATCTGAAATTCAAATAGGTAAAAATTAAAATTGGTAATGAAATTAAAAAATTTCTACAATAACTGTTCAAAATTATTGCTTTGGGTTCGACACATTGTTCAACCCGTTTGGGAATACCCTCCGTTGTAAGTTCGCCCTAAGATCTCTCTCTATGTTTTCTACAATGTTATTAAACAAAACCTACCTGAAAACATGGCCAACTACTGTTCGGCGTACAGCATAAAGCTCGGTTGTAAACCGAGTTTAAACCGGTTTGCTATAGGGAAATGAATTATGAAAATTTAGGTCATTTTAAGAAGAACTAAACAAGACAAATAAAGTTGGGTGGTGCCATTTAAAAAATTTGATATTTAGCACTTGTTACTTTACGATGCACTTTGAGATACTTAGTAACAAAAATTGTTTGCTTTTGATAGTCTCGAATGTAACGGCATCTTCGAACTCTCAAACGAGCCTATGTCGAGCGTTCTACACAATTTAATGTGGGAGTTACGAACCTATTTCAAGACATCCATTTGCTATGAAATTTTCAATTTTCTCGAAAACCTAAAGGGTTAAATGAGATCTTGTAATTATAAAAGATGCTCAAAATTATTAATTCAATCGAGATATGTAAAAACAAATAGGGCATGCCATTTGAAATAACGATTTTAGTGTCGACAACCGGAAGTGTTGGGAAACTAAAATTTTTTTAGGAAGGTAGCTCCAATCCAGTTAGGCTATAATCCCAATTTTTGAGATTTCTATTATTTCAGGTTCTCCGGAAACTTCTAATGACCGATCGTGCGGGGACACCCTGTATTCTTTTTATATCGCCAGTTATTAACTAAATTCATTTCTCTTCATAAATAATGTTAATTTTTTTCGTTTTTATAATAATATTTATTAATTCAGCCAATATGAGTGAGCGTGACTGTATGTTAACATTTTAAAATTCCTTGTTATATGGAAGAAATGTATTGCTTTAATAATTTCCATTTACGTTAATAATAGTAGATTTTAGGTGAGGTCACACACAGATAAACATAAATAATTTCTGTGATTTTTGTTAAGTATTGGGCTCTGTGTGTGGTACCTACTTTCAAATATTTTTTTTTTTTTTTTTAGTTGTTGTAATCATTGACATAGATTTGAACTAAAATCGTTTTATTTTTTAGTGCCCCGTGTAAATCCGTCGCACTCGACACCATTGAAGTCTCGACTGAATCAGTCGACGTCCGAGTTTAGTGAAGACAGTCTTTTTCAACGGCGCGACTCCGAGGAAAGTTTCGTGGTGCACCACAATCGTGGCATTCCAACGCTGAGCTCGGTCCTGTCGCAAGATGAACGTTTGATGCCCGCCCGTCTTCGGACGGCCAAAGAAAAACAAAACAACGACACAAAGGCGGATGAGCGTGGCGATATTCGGCCAACAGCCGCCGCCGGAAAGCCGAGCAATTGGGAAGAATCACGAAAAAACACCACGTTCTCCGGTCGACGTTCACGTCGCAACTCATTCTCGGAAGAGTCACAACTGACAATTGAAAATTTCGGCGGCTCTCAAGACCATTTAAATTTCATCGGTCGTAATCCGGATAAAGATTTCGGAAAGAAACCAACGACCACCTACATACCGGCCGAGACCGCCGTACCAACACGATCCAGTTTACAAGATGCACGTGGCTCGATTCAAATTTCCTACGAAGAATATTGCGACGAAAAGCAGGACAATGGTCGCGAGAAAAACGATGAGAAAAAATCACCGATGCATCAAAACAATTTAACTGGCGGCAACTCGAAACATGACGTCTCCGATCATCTCGATGGCGAAATTTACAACAACAAAATGGCGAGTTTTGCTGATTTGTCCAAGATGAAAATGGCGGAGCAAAAGAACAATATTCATATCGTGTATATGCAGCATGATCGAGACGAAAATAGTAGTAGTTTAATGCCATCGAAATCTAGTCTTGTGAATAAGAAATCGGATGCGACCAATGGCGGTGGTGAGAAGAAAACGACGACGTTTGCCGCGTTGCCGACCAACACAACCACGTGGCAACAACAAAGTAGTAACAATTACCAAGTGATGCACGAGGATAGTGGCGATAATTCGGGTGGTAGTGGTGGTGATGTGACACCCGGTTCGGGCAATCAAATGGCGTCACAACTGAATAACATTCGATTGAAGTTGGAGGAGAAACGACGCCATATCGAGAGTGAAAAACGACGTATGGAACTGATTATGAACAAGCAACGACAGAAAGTGGGTAAAGCGGCTTTTCTTCAAGCCGTCACTAAGGTTTGTAACTAACTCCCAAATCGGGATCATGTTCCACTTTAAATTTCACATAACACATAGTTCTTTAACCGACTAAAAGTTATGTTTTTAAAAAATCCAGAGGTTCATTTTATATTTAAAAAAAAGGCTCTTAGTAAAATACGTTGCTTATAGGACTTAAATTAACCTTTTTCCTGGGAAGATTTAAAAAAGATCCGCTAGGGGCAGCACCGGTGGCGGGGTACATGTTTTGAATTCTCTATTAACAACAACGTCAAACGTACGTCTTATTACTATCAGAATAAATATTAGAATAAATATTGTGATCAAAAAATTAAAAAAAAAAAATTGTCATGCCTACAAAACATTGTGCATTTGCTAATTAGGCTTTGAATTTTTTTTTTTTGTGATAAATGGAAAGATCATATATAAGTTTTATAGGAAAAATATTATTTATTTTTTCGCAATAATTCCAAATTTATATCAAAATAAAAATAAATTTTTAAATCCAGTACCGGAAACACGCCGAACAGTTGGGCCGAATAGTCAAAAATTCGGAAAACATTCAATATCTCGAGAACCGATTAACTTAGAAACCTAGGGCTGGTCTCATTCGACTCAGAGTAAAATAATACATCAACGTCAATTGTTTTTATTGAAATTTTGACGAAAATTAAATAACAAATGAGGAAATTAGAACTTTTTGGCAAGATAAAAATTTCTAAAATTTTCGAAATAGGGTTGTATTCAGCAAAACAAGTTGCAGCAGGTATTTTGAGTGTATATTTAAATTAAATAATGCTTACAAGTAAAAATTCAAGGAAGCTTAAAAAACTGGAGAATTTTGTAAATAATAAAACTAGGGATTGTGTTTTGACGTTGCCAGCCAATTGGGAACTGATAACTCAAACTAAAAGAATATATGTATGATGGCCAACAGATTTTAGACTGTGTAACTCAATTTGTCAGTTCTCAATTGTGTTAACAAGACAGCATAACAAACAGGGGCGAACTCTAATTCTTTGCGGTGTTATTATCGGATACGCAGATAAAAGCAGATGATTTTTGTTCTAATCTTCACTTTAACATGTCTAGTTTGAAAAGTGACCATCCATATCTCGGAGGAAGCCGGAGCGCTTTTTGTAATCATAGCTCTTCTAAATGACTATTAAACATTCGTAACTTGTAGCGTTGTGAAGTGCTCTAATTTTTTTTTGCTCAGTTTGAGTGATGTGTGGCTTAGTTGACCATCGTAGAGCAGGGAAAAAATTTTATAATTTTTTTCTGCCTCTTTTACAATTATATATTACGTATTTAGAGTAGTGTGTAATTTGGTCAAACTTCCATTATTCTGACATTGGGCCTAAATTAATGGCAATACCATTGAATCAGGTAAAAAAATTATGCTGTTCCAGATTCGGTATTTTATATTGTGTGAGAATCGCAAACTAGATAATTGAAATCAGCGCTTTTGAAAATCGAATTTTTTCCGCTCTGGCCCCACTGTGCGCCGACAGCTCCCGAACAAATCCGAGCGTGTGTGACGTCTTAATGGTAGTTTTCATACAATGTTTTGATCTATTTAATTCTGATGTCATGGTTAAATCGTTTTTAGCAGTAAATTTTCAATATAATTGACAAAAATCACATGTAATAGCCGTAAACGCTCTATTGTTATTAAATAGCTCTACCATTATGACGTCCAAATTATGGTGACCAATCGTGGCGCCTTTACATTCACCTGATTTTTTTTTAATTTTATCAATTTTTAATTGCTTATAATTAATTGAAAAATTTTTTTTTTCAAGTTTTGCATTAAATATCAATATTATTAATAATACAGTTTTAAAATACATAAAAAAAACATCATTTTTTTTCAAATTCTCAATTGTACGGTTGATAGTCGATTCAAGCAGGATGATGTAAAATTAAGCATAGTAACTTAATTTACTACATAATATTATAGCATAGCAAAAAGAACGAGGATTAGTTTGGGATGGATAATTTGCCCTGTTTGTAGTAGGAAAACTGCATGATGTTGAACTTGGTAGAGTTGGGTTGAGTAATTTAATGCGTTGCTGTTTATCCGCTAGACATTTACCACCATCAATTTCAACGAAAATTTTTTTTATCATTACCGTTTGCAATGCATTCTTCAATTCTCAAATATACAAAAAAAACAACTTAATTTATTTAAAGTAATAAAATTTTCAACAAAACAATGACATATACGAGAAAATTTATGAACCAACTTACCTTTCAACTTGGACATTTTTATTACCTGACACGGTTAAGCCACGATATGCAAGGCATCGTTTTAAATCCCGGACAAGATGATTTTGCAAATTTCAATTTTGCTCCAGGTACATCATCTTCCGTTAATTCCTTTATATTTCTATACGTTTGACGTTGTTGTCAATAGAGAATTCAAAATATATGTACCCCGCCAGCGGTGCTGCCCCTAGCGGATTTTTTTTAAATCTTTCCAGGAAAACGGCTAATTAATTCAAATTAATTTATATAAATTCACATTATATCCTTTGCTATGACGTCATTGTTTGTTTCCTTGGTAACGAAGCATTAAGCTTCCAGTCTACTTGGTATAAACAAAATTTAAAGTTGGCTGTGATTTGGTCGCCAGTGAAAACGTTTTTGGATTGCTCACTCGTCAATGCAACTATCACACTCTTTTTTCCTATAAAATTGGTTCAATTATTTCTCTCTCTACTTTTTCCTTATATATAGGCCATTATTTGACATTTTAAAATCGCCTGAAAGTTCTTTTTAATATAATAGTACGAGAGCTAGCGACGTCGAAAAAAAAAGAATTTTATGTCGGCCAGTTTTTATATATGTTATCTCTCGCACTATCCCGGACATCATACGGGCTGTCTGGCTGTCGGGAGGGGTTGCGTTTATTAGTGCGCATCGCACCTGTACAGGTAAAATATTGTAAAAGCTTGTAGCGGGCAAACTAGCCACTTTACGAAAATTAGTCACTCGATATTTTTTATGTAAAATGTTATTTTCTACAAATTTCATCTAAAACTTTTTCTTTTTTCTGAAAATTTCAATATTTTACCTGTCATAAGTGCAATGCGCACTAATAAACGCAACCCCTACCGACAGCCAGACAGCCCGTATAATATCCGAGATAATGCGAGAGATAACATATATAAAAACTGGCCGACCTAAAATTCTCTCTCGAAAACGTTGCTAGCTCTTAAACTATAAGGGACCCTTATTTTTGAGTTTTGCTCATAAAAATTTTCTTTTAAAACTATGCCCATTTAAATTTT
This sequence comes from Sisyra nigra, assembly GCA_958496155.1. Classification (NCBI taxonomy): domain Eukaryota; kingdom Metazoa; phylum Arthropoda; class Insecta; order Neuroptera; family Sisyridae; genus Sisyra; species Sisyra nigra. Next base: position 42,442,202 of record OY292317.1, read on the forward strand.
CGATGGTATGCTGAATTTTCTCCAATCTTTGCCTATTTAAAATTTTATATCTCCAGCTCTACGAATTAATTCGAACTAAATTCGAATTAATGTCGGGTTTTTTTATTCTGCACTTTGTTACTACAGTACTTACAGTTAGTTACTTACAATATTCTAGAGGCATGAAATTCAGTTAATTTTTGAAGTGTCATAAAAAACAGGCAATTCATATTATTACTACCCATTTTTTGTAAGTTATTTATTAACCTTACAAGAAAACAGAAACAAATCGAAAAACAAAAATAGTTAAACATTTCAAAAATTACCAGCTGATGAAGTGGTGAAAAAAGTTGCATACATTTTATAAACAATTGCAATTTAATTGTTTATACGCTTGTATCACCCTCTTATCCCAAATTGAATCGAATTTAAAAAAATGTCATTTTGTTCCTTATTCTATCATCTACAAAACCCAGTTTACGAAAAGTTGGGATCTCTCTTATTTTGGAATATATTAAATATTTTCGGGCGCAAGGTACCGAAACGCGCTCCGTGTGCGTCTAATTCCTAAGATCTCCAACGCTAGCACCTAAATTGCAATTGTTTATAAAGTTTATGCATTTTTTTTAAAAAAATACTTTGAAACCTTAAGTAACAAAGTGCAGAATAAAAAAAAACCGACATTAATCCGAATAGTAGAATTGGAGATATAAAAATTTTAATATGCAAAGATTGGAGAAAATTTAGCATATCATCGAAAATTTAAATAGGCATAGTTTCAAATAAAAATTTTTTTGAGCAAAACCCAAAATAGGGGTCCCTTATATTCACGCATAAAAGCTGTAAAAAAATTTCAGAAGATTCTAAAATGTTAAGTTCAAAGGGTCTAGCTCAATAGCCATAAGCAAAGTGCCCCAGGCGGTTTTTAAAAAATGCTTTCATGTGCTGATTCCTCTTCATGAAAAACTTATTGTCGCACAATTTTAACCCGTTACCCTCACTTGTATTGGAGTTATGGGGAAAACTACCCCAGACGTTAAAATGTTTTTTCTAGAAAACTATTGAAGATTTTTCCATGAAATTAAAACTGTACGTAGATATTGATAAAACGCATAATATATTTTTTTTTCAGAATTTTTGTAAATCTATAAATGATGAAAAATATTCTTTTTATTTTTTGAGGGTGGTTTTTTACATCAACCCTCGAAGTGACACCTTTTTTTAAAAATGCGATTAGTGCATTTATTATCCATCTTTCATTTCAAAAAAGTCATTTAAAAAAATTTTAACGTCTGGGGTAGTTTCCCCCGTAACTCCAATACAAGTGGGGGTAGCGGGTTAAAATTGTGCGACAATACGTTTTTCATGAAGAGGAATCAGCACATGGAAGCATTTTTCAAAAACCGACTGGGGCACTTTGCTTATGGCTATTGGGCTAACCCTTTGCTCAGATTATGTGCGGTTTGTAAAAGAACGACCCGAATATGGGGAAAAAATTAAAAGTTAATAAAAATAAATAGTTTTATTGAAAGTTTAAGTCAATCCCATATTACATAGAGATTCTTTGCATTTTTCAACTACGTATAATTGTAAAGAAAAACAATTTTCTCAAATTTCATCATGTAAATGGGTGTTAGATAACTTGGATATTTAAAGTGGAACTTATCCAAATCGATTTTCATATCTTTCTCAGGTGTAATCTTTTCTTGAAATTAACAAATTTTTTTCTGGTTGTGGTTTATTTCTCATATACAGGGTAAGGTGGCGTTGAAGTCTAACAATGATTTAGAAAATGAAAATGACGAGAGTCAAGCCTCGTCGTCGGTACCATCCGCATCGGCCACAGCGATTTCCACGGCGATCTCGTCGCTGACCGACAAGCCTCAGCGTCCTTTCTCGCTGAAGGTATACACTTCACAATTTTATACTCTCCACTCAATCTAATCTATTTTAAAAAAAAATTAATAATCTTATCTTGAACCAAAGTTAACATCATTTCACAATACTAATTATCTTAGTATCAATAATTTTAAGTTTAATTTTCGTTCTAATGACGGTATATTATTTTAAACTTGGGTGAGGTTTAGTCGATAAAATTGTCTTATTGTCACAGGAAATTGGTGATGATGTTCAGAATGTGCAACAGAAATGGTTCGATGCCAGTCGGGGTGAAGTTCCGTTTGTCGAGAGTCGAAAAACTCCCGATATTGAAAACATGGATTTGGAACAGTATCAACAATCATTGGCTGTGTAAGTAGATTGATAGGCAAATATTTATACAGTGATGTTTGGCGTGTTGCATATACACTAACATAATGTATTGCGTATAGTGTGCATGGGTTTGAATTTAATCGGCCTCTTTCTTTTCTCTTTTTCTAACCAATTAGGATGAACAGTAGCTTGCATGACATTCAAGCCGACATACAACGATTAGCTAGCCAACAAAGCCAAATTCAGCATCAAAATTTGCTCGTGCAACAACAGCAGATGCATCAACAGGCGACGGCACTCGCGCTCCAGCAACAGTTCGCCTCACAGCAAAACCTCTCCTCGCGCATTAACAGTGGCCATAGTGCAATGGGCGGCGGTGGGCCGCTAAATCAGATGCATCACATGTTCAGCTCGGCCTCGCACATTCCGCATCAGCTCGTGCAGAATTCACAACAGCCGGCCGAGTTGACGCAGTTCTATTTGCACGAGCAAAATCAAACGCCGCCGGTGCCGCCGCAACGACGCACCTGGGGCTCGGTGGCGGCTGCGAACAACACATCTCCGGCCGTCACTCGGACATTCTCAACGCCACAACAACCCACCTCTGGCTGGTCCACCAACAAACAAACGTACTCACAACAATATTTAAATGACGTAGCCAATAGGTAAAACTTTACTAACACAAGCCTTTAATTTGCCAATCACATTTTTGATTTGCTTTATTTGCTTTTTTATTTAAGACCTTTTTGATATTTGATATAAACAAGTCAATGATAACTATAAATGCTATGAGCTTTTAGCTGTATGCAGTATCCAAAAAACCGCGACGTTATAATAAAGAAAATTGAGCCATTCTCTTTGAAAGTGATAAAAGTCGAATTTTGGGCAAAAATTTATTTGCAATTTTATAACAGTCCCATTTACTATGTTAATGCAATTCAAATCAATACCTTTAAAATTTGCATTTAATTTAAATAGAACTTAAATTCTTTCAAAAAAGTGATAGACCAGAGCTTAAGTCTTTAAAAATGGTAAAAAGTGAAAAAAAAATTATAGTAGGATGAAACCTATTAGAAAAGGAAGCGAAAAATGAAAGGAAAAATAAATTACGGTCGATCTGAGGTGGGGGAGTGAAAAAGAGGGAGTGGTTTAAGGGTAGAAACGGTTTACCTAGATTTCCGACAAAACTACAAGTCCTATATAAAAAGTTAAATGGAAAAGTTGTAGGTAATAAGAAGATCTACAACTTTTTTCGCATAACCTAAAAAATCCCAAGTTTTTGGTTTTTATTTTTATCTTGTACAAAAAAAAATTATTTTTTTCATGAAATTTGGTAAAAACTTACCTTTTAAAGGGGTTTTCTAGTCTAGAGGCCCGAATTTCGAGCGTTTTTTGGCATTAGATAAAAAAAGCATTTGATATTTTTACTTTGAAATTTTTTTAACATTTGTTTTTTTATATTCAGAGAGTACACAAAATTAATTTAAAAAAAAATTTCATTGTGTTCTGCGTCCTTGAAGTAGAGGGGGGGGGGGGAAAAGGCCGTGTCCTCGTCGCCATGATTTCTACCCTTGTGGTCATCTGAAAAATAAAACAATGATGGATTTTTGATGAGCACGAATGTCGCTATCGCATGAACTTGCAAAACTGAAAAAAAAATTTTTATAAAATGGCGGCTACTCAAAAATAAAGGTCGATTTTCACTCATTTTTTAACTTTGTCGAATTTTTAAAAAATATTACAAATTTCAAATTTTCATTTTTTGTTGGTTCATCATCGATAGAGAGATATATAAAGAATATTCAATGCCAAACAATGGTAGTTAATACATACTTACATTTTTTAATTAGCGATTTCTGGTCAAAAAAATATTGAAAATTTTGAAAAATCATATTCTAAAAGGTTTAAACTTTGAGAATATGAAAGAAAAGAAAAATCGATTTTTTTCAAATTTCTAGATTAGAATACCGCCCCCTTCTCCCCTTAATGTCCCAAACATACTGTAATTCTTGTGATTTAGAATATTAATTTTTTCACCTTATTTTGACTTAATATTGAAAGTACACTCTAATTTTCAATTGAAAATTCTCCCGTCAAAATATCCGTGACATTTTTGTTTGTTGAAACCTCTACTTTCTGATGGTGCAAAAAATATATACATTACAATGCTAAATGTTCCCAGAAAATGCAATAATTAAAGTTTAAAGTTTAATAAATTGCTCAAAGTTGTATTTTTACAGTTGTATTATGTGCATTTTCTGGGAACATTATAATGTATATTTTTTTTGCACCATCAGAAAGTAGAGATTTCAACGAACAAAAAACTCACCGACTTTTTTTAAAAAAGTGGATATTTTGACGCAAAAATTTTCGATTGAAATTAAAGGTGCTTTTAAAGTATTAAGTCAAAAGAAGGTCAAAATAAATATTTTAAAACCCACTTGATGGCGCAGTGGTTAGAGCAACTGCTCTCTCTCTGCTATAGATATAAGATTAAAAATTAAGATTCAAGACCTACAGTATATTTCTGTGTGTAAGACAGTCGTGATATGACCCTAGATGTTAAAGCGACTATAAACACCCAAAAAAAAAAACTATTTTAAATCAAAAATAGTATATAGTATTTGGGTCATTACAAGGTAAGTTATTACCAAATTTCTTTATACATTTTTTTTTTGTAAAAGATTAAAATCTCAAAACTTGGTTATTGGAATTTTTCACATAAATTTTGAGGTTATGCAAAAAAAAATGTTAGCACAAAAATTGTAGATATTCTTATTATCTACAACTTTGTTGTTTAACTTTTTTCCATAGGACTTGTATTTTTCTCGGAAAACGAGATAAACCGTTACTAACCTTAAACCCCTACCATTTTTGTTATATTCTCTTCATTTTCTAATGGATTTCATCTTACTGTAATTTTTTTGGGTTCCAAAATTATCGACCCTGGTCTATGATGTAAAGCTCATTTTAAAAATATATTATTAATAATTTTGCTTATCAAGATTGCATGTTTTATATTATGGATGCAAGTTTGCGATAGTACATTTTCCAAGGCTTGCTGAATCTCTTGGATTGATTAAAAAATGACTTTTTGTCAAATCGAATCAAATTATTGGAGTTTAATCAAATCGCTTAGTAGTATATAATAATTATTCATTCGTGAAAATGTTAGAAACGATTTTTATAAATTTCTTTCAAATTTTCTGTTCTTTTTTGTTAAAGTATTAACTGCGTGTGCTGTAAATGTGAATTGTAATTTTTTGTGTTTGTTTTTGTAGATATCAAAACGGAGATCAAAACACAAATAATCATTTAAGTTATGTGGTGAGTCCATCGTCGATTTCACCTCAACATCGAGGAGTTCATCGCCAAATCTCGCATATGCTTTCATCGTCCCCACCACCATATGGTGGGGGAGGCGACGGACGCAATGTAGGACCCGTAAATCTTAAACAAATGCAACACCAAGACCGCACGTTGACGCGAAGTTCGAGTATGATTCATGCGCCGGTACCGGTGCCCGACGACATGGAGCCCCAAAACATTTCCTTCATCGGCAACTCGATGACACCAAGTTCAGGTGTGGACGACACGCAAATGTTGTCACACGGCTTGAACAAGCTGAATATCACATCGGGAAGCCGCACATATCGAATCCCGTCACCCACGCGACCCTCGATCAATCGAAACTCGTTTCAAATGCCAAACGCCACCGAGCCCGAAATTAGTCACACTCCGAATCGAAACGCAAATGAATCAACGAGTGAAAACGAAAAAGGTTTTTATATATCGTTTGACAATGAACAACCGAAGCGGCCGAAGCCTCCGTTGCGGTTGAAACGTGGCTCGCCCAAAAAAGAGCGATCGAATTTAGGAGACGACGAGACTGTGACTAGTCGCCGTGTAGCGCCGGTCGACACAAGCAAACCACAATCGGCGCCGCCGGTCGCACCACCACGAGCGCATTCGAATCTCCACGACCAACACATTCCACGTACAAGTTCGGCGTCGCCAATCACTCCAGGTCCACCAGCCGCTGCCATCATCATCGGCAACGAGCCCGACCCCGTAAGCCACTCGAATTAACTCGATTTTTATTTTTTGTTTTATTATTTTTAAAGTGAAACTTTTTATATATCATCTCAAATTTGTTGGCCTGTCTTTAGCATGTTGCTAAATGTAACACATTCTCGGCAGGGAATCGGCAAGTGTTCGGCAGAGCTCATATACACATTGTTAGCTATATACCATTTCGTTTTCCCAGGCCTGTTGCGCGAGCTATTACTGAATGTAATGAACTATTTTCTTCTCCATGACAATGTTTTATTATATTTTAAGTTGTCATTATAGTAGGGGAGCCCACGATGCTAAATCGGAATTTACTCGAGCGTCATCGAGACCTATTGGGTTGCGAAGCTTAGATGATAAAAAGAAAAAAAAATGTCATATAATATATACCTTATCAGCGGTGGGGGGAGCGGCTATAGATTTTCAAAAATGCAAATAAAAAAACTGTTATATGGGCATACTCGAGTGCGTCAGATATTGATAGCATCCATGTCCTACGTATTTTTAAAAATGTACATATGTTAATCTGATTGTTTCCATGATGGGGGTGGTCGTACGTAAAGGTTGAAAATGAAGAAAAAAAATTTAATAGAGCGCGTCAGATTTACTAAGATTATGTTAAATGAACCTAAGACAAACCTCTGACGATTTGAATGTGACGCAAACGCGCTGCCATTATTAGAATGTGCAAAAAAAATCGCCATTTTGAAATACTCAAGCGCGTCAGATTAAGATATATTTGGTTCATCTTTATGCCTTAGACATGCTGTCTCATAATCTGACGAATATCAGGAGGGATTCACCTAATCTGAAAATAATTCAAAAAATTTTTTTTGTACCAATGCATACAGCCTATATTCGAATTTTCCCAGGAAAAAGTTTCAAATAAAAGTTGTAGCCACTAATGAGTCTAAGGACTATAAAGTTTAAAGAAAATCGTTGGAGCCGTTTTCGAAAAAAAATTAAAAAAGCTCATCAACTCCTAGAATCAAGTGGAGCTTTCGGTTCACCGATTTCAACCAAAAGCTAAGCGGCACAATTAGTTATAATATGGAAGTCAAATTTCAAGTTTGATGAAATTTGGATAAAGCTTTCGATACGATAGCTGTTTTCGAAAAAAATTTGAAAAAGCTCAAAAACTCCTAGAATATAATAGAGCTTTTGGTTAACCGATTTTGGCCAAAAGCTTCGCGGCACATCTAGGTGTAATATGGAGGCTGAATGCCAAGTTTGGTGAAATTCGGGTGAAGCTTTCGATACGATATGGCTGTCACACATGTCTGTGTGTGAGTGTGTGACAGTCATATCGTATCGAAAGCTTCATCTGAATTTCACCAAACTTGGCATTTAAAGAAAATCGTTGGAGCTGTTTTGGAATTGTTATGGAGTTTTTGGGAATTTTTGAGCTTTTTTTAAATTTTTTTCGAAAACAGCTCCAACGATTTTCTTTAAACTTACTATGGTTCATAGACACATTAATGGCTACAACTTTTATTTGAAACTTTTTCCTGGGAAAATTCAAATATATGTATCACACAGTTGCACGCATTAAACTTTATCGATGATTTTTTTTTACTTCGACTTGTGGAAATCGTCAGATTATATATTTTTCGTAATCCTTGATTTATTCCCTTCAAAATAAAAATAAAAATTAGTCACACTCGAGAATGTCAAGATGACGTTTTTTTTTTACAACTTTGTACCCCTCCCCCTTCTTTACGTCACTCTCAAATTGTCAGATTAGTGGGAATATACACGTTTTAGCATGTAACTAACTCACCCTATCTTAATCTGACGCGCTCGAGAATTTCAGATGATCAATTTTTTTTTACTAATCTGTTCCTTGATCCTTGACGGGCGGCCATATATATGGGGCTAATATTTGGTGGAAGTACTTAACTGGGTACAAGGTATCACCCTGTATATTAATCTGCCACGCTTTACTAAATCCCGAAATCCCCGCTTGGGCTCCCCAGCTATTAATTGTCAATCATATTTGTATTGGTCTTTGTATTTTGATCAGTGTATTGATATAAATGTTATTGTTCACTTGATCATGATAGACAAAGATACAGCTAGTGAGAATAGTGCGAAAATATCTGACGGTGATGTTACAATAGATAACAACAGGCAGATGATCGATTTGACAATAATCAACAAATTCAATAATGAAAATAACATTCAAGTATTAACATCAATAATGGAAATTCAAAAATAGTTGCAACGGTACGCGTCAAGTCAGACAGTGAATTCGTGCCAAATCCCTTTCTTTCTATTCTATTTTCATACCCTAAATCGAATAATTTTCCGAAAATTTTCAGTTACTTAAGTGCCTAAAATTCGAAAAAAAGTTTCACTTGCATCGTGGTTTCGTAAAACCACACAATAATTTTTTTTTTTTTTTTAGAATTCATTGGATGAAATGGAAAAGAAAAAGGAACGTATACTAATGCTATCATTACAGAGACGACAGCAACAAGAAGAAATGAAAGCCCGTAAAGAGGCCGAGGCGCATGCAAGACGGGAACACGAAAAAATGAAACAGGAAGATCGACTTCGGAAAAAAGAAGAGCAAGCACAGCGACGGGCTGCAATTCTTGAACAATATAAATTAAAGAAAGCCATTGAAGAAGCGGAACGAGAAGTAATTTCATTTAACAATGTAATGCAAAGGGATGATTGATTGAAATGGTTAATGTGTTTAAGGGTAAAGTATTGGATAAGTCTGAGTATATGGCAGTGGCTGCAAAACCTATTCCAAAAATGCGTGCCAAAACGACGGGACGACCGCGTCCGAAAACAATTCACGTGGACACGGGCAGTGTGGAAATGGCCGAGGGAATTTTGACATCGAGTCGCGGAAAGAAAGGATCCTCATCAAATCTTAGTATGTGTCGTTTTAAATGAGTCTTGCATGAGCATAAAATATGCACCCCCAATGCACATTAGAATTGAATGCATGAAAAACATTTGCATATTGATTAATATGTGCTTATTTTCGGATATGAAATTTTCCTTTTTTTTTATTTTATTGCAATTTTCGTAGTTGCAGTGTTGGTTTGATTGTTTTATTTTTAGCTAACACAAACACATACAGTCCGTCGAATTCGTCGATGCGGCGAGATTATTATCGAGGCTCGCATGATAGTCTCTCGACAGTGGGCACGGGAACGCCCGGCGTCGCCTCCGGTAGCATGATTAGATCGCGCTCACTTTACGCAACAGGTAAATGTGCTAATCATTGTGACTTTTATGTTATTTGCAAGTGTGTCTTGTGATTAATTGCATGATTTCATGTTAAAACCAGAAGTGTAGCTAATGGCTTAGGATAGGAGGATCCCGTAAAATGATTCAACGAGCTAAAGATTGTTAGAGTAAAGCGTTACATCAAAGCATTTCATGTACGATATGCATGAATGCTATAATTTATTATTTATTTTTACTAGCTGGTACTCGCCCGCTTCTCTGAGCATAGATAGTTTAAACTGATTGATTAATAGAAACCGGTATAGCAAAATATGTCAAAGTAAGTTTAGCTATTTTGGCATAGAAAGTTATTCCTCAGAAATCGTAAATATCTTCGTACGGGAACCGTACATATTTTCTGGATATAAAGTATACTATAAGTTAAACCGGATTATAATGTATATCTATGCCAAATTTCATCCAGATCCATTCAGTACTTTTTGAGTACTTTACATATTAGTAAGATTATGTATGTACATAAGCTTTATTATTTTGTGGATTTTGACTGTATTACAGTTGTGTATTTTGTTTGCCTATCCTACAGCAATTATCTTAATTATTCTTAATCATTGCCTACTAACATGGATGCATTATATTAGCTATTTAAAAGTTATATTATATATTAGCTGATACCCGCCCGCTTCGCTGGACATAGCTAAATTAAACTGAGTGATTAATAGAAACCATCATAGCAAAATATGTACAAGTAAGTTTAACTATGTTGACATAGAAAGTTATTCCTCAGGAATCGTAAATTTTCTAGAGAGATATTTTCGCTTTTTTACCTGCCTAGAAATCTCACTATTTGCACTAATTATTACTCGTAATTTACGTTTGTTATACCTACTTTAAACTCCCTATGGCTTTTAATTTGGGTATATAAATTATTTTTTTTTGTTATAATTCAACCTTATGTAAACTATTCAACTCTCTCAACCAAACTCCTCCTAATCGGGATCACTTACGTCGAACTGTATGCCTTGGTTACTTATTTTTACGAGTGTCATTTTGGAACTTGGATATTTTTTGTTAGGAATGAAATCATATTCACTGCAGAGAATTTCCTGATTGCTCCAATTTTTACCGTTAATCAATCGAACAATGGATTAGTAAAGTTCCTCTCTCGATAATTTGAACGTTTACTGAGCTGAACTATAGATAAGCCATATTTTATAATTAACTTTCTTTAAATTAACTATGAATTTATGGTTTCATAGGAATTCAACTTATTGAGAGTTCACTGGATTTAAAGTTCAATTATGGAATTTAAAATTTTTATGATTTAGAATATGTATACTTGGCAAAAGTTGTGTAAAACGGTACAACTTGTAAGAAATTTAGCGAGTTAAAGAAAGACTAACTGTGTATTACAAAAGTTTTCAATTTTTAATTGTCATTCAATAGTCATTTTTGCAACTCCTTTTTAATTCAATTTTGATTCAAAAAAGTTGATCAAAAGGATTTTCAATTCTTAATTTTTTTTTCCTCAACTGATTTCGTATAATGATAAATTTTTTCGGTCAAATTATTGATTTTTTTTTTTTTTTGTTCTTGCCCATGTAAAACATTTACTGTTTTACTGTTTAAGTAACAATCACCAATTAAATAATAAAAAACAAAACTTAAGTTCATAAATGAATAATTTTTTTTTATAACGGAAAGAAAATTTTAGGTACCAACAACGCCATGATTATCCACATTTTATTTTCTTCTGTCTGAATTATTATCTTGCTAAGCTTTATGCGTATGAAGCAGAGAGAAGGTTGAGAGAGCCAAATCGCACGAATACACGTGCTGTCCCCTACTCCGACTACTAGTCATTTCTTAATTATTCGTTTGCACATTTCTCCACTGTTAGTGGAGAGAAAGGAACAAACGAGTGACCAATGAATAGTTCCAAATTTCGTAGTCAGAGTAGGGGGCAGCACGTATTCGTATGATCTGGCTCTCTCGATTTTCTCTCTGTACAAAACCACGGTTAGCTAAATAAGGAGAAAGTTAATTTTCAGTTTAGAAATCCATCGACAATTGTTATAGTTTAAATGGAACCTATAAAAATAATCAATAAATACTTAGAAATAAGAAAAATTTTTATAACTTGGGTGGGTGTTCGTTTTTTCGAGAAATAGCTGCACTTCTGTATTTAAAATATAACGAGTTTTATGGATGGTTAAATTTTAGTATTATTAATATTTTTGTTTTGTTTTTAGGCTCTCCAGATGATGGTCGTGGTTCGTCACCAAGTTGTAGTGGAAACCAAACATTGGGACGTCGCTCTTCCTATAAGACGTCGCGAGGTTTGTACATTACAGGCATATCGCATGCATTGTGTGATTTTTTTTTTAATTATTATATTTCCATTTAAGTAGAAAGTAGTTTTAATTTTTAAAAATATTATTTGATTTTTTTTTTATATTACGTGTTGTCGTCGTGGCTGATGATTTACTTACTTGTGACAAAAAAAAAAAAACAAACACACAATCTTTGATCTGATATTTACAGACAATGTCCACGAGACTGGACAAATGGGTGGCCGATCAAAGTTTGCCCCCACCACTAATCAGAACTTAAGAGTCGGCGGTGGCCGTAAATCAAATTCTATGATGAATTTGTGTGGTAAGGCGCCTTTCTACACTATATCTCTCTCATCAATGTCCTGGGTTTTTTTTTTATTGGCAACTCATCCTGGGAAACGGGTTCACGTCGTTGGTCTTTTTTGATTGATTTCATTTATTTTGGTTTTGTTTAATGGGTAATGGTGATGGTGGTGGTGGTCAGGCTTTTGTACATTATTTTGTTATTTTATTTATTTATTTATTTTTTTCAGTTCTCTCAAGGATATTTTAATAATTTTGTTATTTTATGTTCTAACAATTTATTATTAATATTTTTTTTAAGAAAAAACACCAACATTTTTTTTTCACATTTTTTTTTTAAATCCTAACTGATTAACATGGATTAGTGTGGGTTTTTTTTTTGTTGAGTCATCAGATGAACTAATTGAATTGAAATTTTTAGGATCCAGTAGTGATCAAGATAGTTTGATGTATCGATATGGGGCTGATACAGATTCGGGATTGGGTCGTGCGACGCCGCCACGACGTGCCCCCTCGCCGGGAATGCCTCCCAGTCGTCATTTACCGTCTCCGTCCGGACCTGGAAGTTTGCCTCCAGGACTCGTTATAAATAAGCGGCGTCAAATGTACGACGATGGATGCAGTGATATCAGTTCAACGCCCAGCTCGATGATGGACTATTCCGGACCGCGTCTATACAAACAACCGGCGACCAAATCGAATCGGGGCATTATGTTAAACGCGGTCGAATATTGCGTGTTTCCCGGCGTCGTCAACAAAGAATCAAAGCGACGTGTTCTCGAGGAAATCGCGCGTTCCGAAAGCAAACACTTTTTGATTTTATTCCGTGACGCCGGCTGTCAGTTTCGGGCGCTTTATTCCTACTGTCCCGAACGGGAAGAAGTTCTTAAATTATATGGCACCGGACCGAAACAAGTCAACGATCGAATGTTTGATAAGTTCTTCAAGTATTTATCCATGTTTTATTTTTATTTTTTTTTTTTTTAATTATTTTTTTTTCTAGATACAATTCCGGAGGAAAATGTTTCTCGCAAATTCACACCAAACATCTCACCGTTACCATTGATGCCTTTACCATTCATAACGCTTTGTGGCAAGGAAAAAAAGTCAATTTACCAAACAAAAAGGATATGACTCTCGTTATTTAGTGAAAACATCACATTTTATTAACCAAGAACGAGATGAGATTGAAAAAAAAAATAATCGTGACGAACGTTTTATCATGTCGGGAGTTTGCCTGCAATTCCTTCAAGTCATATTTATTAAGCAAAACGCTTTGGAAAGGAAAATCCCAAAGGTTTTGTCACAATTATTTTTTTTTAAATGTTATGAGTATTGAATGGTTTTGCACAGATTTTTGATGCTCTCTATCAACATTTATTTCATTTTTTTTTTAAAGTTACTAACGAATAATTTTAATAACAATAAATTTAATTTTTTGAAATTCCATTCAATTGGCGCGCGATTCAAAAAAACATCGAATAGTATTTTTTTTTTCGTTACGAGTCGAGTATTTTTAAAAAAAGGTGCTTTTTTAATAAAGAAATAATTTTTAAAAAAAAATAATTAATCGCCACTAAATATTTAATAAAAAATATATATATTGCATTATTATAATTAATTGTATCAACATTGAAATGTTTAAAACAATTCTAGTAAATAATTTTTGTTACGTTGTCTCGGGTTGTAAAAAGGACCATAGATGGAAAAAGTCAAACTCGAATCTTCTGTATTTAATCAATGTAATTGCAAATGATTTGGAGACATTTGTGTGAAGAAAATGAGAAAAACATTTTATATATATTTCATGTTTGAAAATTTATTATCTATTTGAAAGAGATATTAGTGCTTTATATATACCCAAAATATTGATGAAAAATAATACTAATGCAAATGTGGGATTTGTTTTCTATTATATTATTGAATTTTTTTTCTTTTTATTTTGATGAAAATCGTTGTCTAAACATAAAAAAAAATTTTATACATAACTGTAAAACTTATTGAAAAGCGTCACTATATTTCATTCCTTTTTAATCGACTGTTACATTTGTAAAGATTTTTTTTTTTTTAGTTAGAATCCAAATGATAAAAAGGATTAAAGAGATGTGTGCTAAAATATTTGTAATAAGCTTGTTTCTTATCAGCTGCCTTTTTTTACATTAATTCTTTCGTTTGAACGTTTCGTTCCATACTTTCCTCTATGTGTACATATTTTTTTTATTATTTTGTAATTATAATAATTTATAACTCATCGATTTGTTTGAATACCATTTAATTTTGATTAATATTATTAATAAAAACAATAATAATTTGAAATTTTTAAGGAAGTTAATTTAAAATCCCGTTTCCTTAAATCCTTTGGATTCTTTGATTTTTCCTCAAAGAGAAAATTTATTTAATAAACAATCCATAGTGTAGATTAATTTAAATAGGTTCGAGTCTTTGCTTCGGAACTCATTCGGGTAAACCCGTCGGTTATGTCGTTGCACTTGACATATCATAGCACTAATTTAATTTTTTTCATAATTTAATTAAGTTTTTAATTTTTATTTTAGCAAACAATGTCCCATCAAACCGGAATACGAGGTTCGTAACATTTTCCTACTTGTCCAATTTATTTATTTCGAGAAATTATTTTCCAGCCAATGACAGTCTGAAAAAGTTCTTTGGAAAATGTCGAGATGGAAAAGTTCGAGTTGGAAAAATTTCAATTGAAAACGGTAATAATTGACGGCCAATAATCTTTAATTGGCTAACATTTTTTTTTTAATTTTTAGAGGAACTAACTTTGTCAGTGGAACGAGAAGTGAAAAATTCGTGGGACAAGGATTTTGATAAACTGATCCCTCCATTGATCGAAGAAACGCAGCCCTGTTATATCATCTATAGATTGGACACAAAAAATGCATCGGGATACGACTGGTTGTTCATCAGTTGGATTCCAGACACGGCCAGTGTTCGCCAAAAGATGCTCTATGCTTCAACCAAAGCGACTCTAAAACAGGAATTTGGCACGGCCTATATTAAAGAAGAAATTCATGGAACTGTTTTGGTATTTCTTGTCGTATATTTGATCAAAATACATTTTTGATTGTGATTTTTTAAAAGGATGACGTCACATACAATGGATATTTAAAATATAAGTCCGCAATTAAGGCTCCAGCTCCATTAACAGCTCGCGAGGAAGAAATTCAAGAACTTAGAAAATCAGAATTGAGTTCCTGTACTGATTATAGTATTGATAGTCGTCAACAAACTTTAAGTGGGGTCGCTTTTCCAATTACGGAATCGGTCAAACAAGCAATCGGCGATATGCTGAGAGGCTCTTACGACTATCTACAATTTAAGATTGGTAAATATTAATTTGGTTATATTTTAGATTTATGCAAAACATAAGTAACGTTAAATGCCATGATAATCTATTAATCTTTCAAGTATCGGGGGTGATAAAATTTTCCTCAAACTGACTTTTTAGAATTTATCCTTTGTTACCATAAAGACCAATTATTTTAATTTGATTTTTTTACGTCTTTTATGGCTCAATTAATGATTTAAATGTTCTTACTATGTACAGCTGTGCTAACATAATGTTGGAGGATAGGCAATTCCTTATACACCAATGCATAAAAGTCATGCATAACCCCTTTATAAAAAGTCTGAAAACATGGAGGCAACGACTTTTGAAATGAGATTAAACCTGATCAATTTTACATTCTGCATCCCCCCCCCAAAAAAACAAAAACTTCTTAGTATGTATTTACATATAATCCCAATACTGATCATATTTCATATACTTACAAATAGCATAGAAGTTGTATAGAGAAAAATTTTTTTGTAGACATTGACGAGGAAAAAATTAGGCTTGAAGCTTTCTTCGATTGAATTATTAGAATTTATCCTTTGTTAACATAAGGACCAATTATTTTAATTTGATTTTTGAAGTTATTCTTCTTTAGGCGCGTTGTGAAAAAATGATGAGAGTGAAATTCTTAGATGGGCGGCCATCACTCGGTTTCTTGTCGCGCGTAATTTGAATTTTTGTTTTATTTATTTATTTATTTTTATATTTAAATTAAAAATAATTATATGTATATCTATAATATATATCCATGCATATTCTTGGTTAGCACGAAATCTGGGATTCTGAAATGATTCAACCATCTTAGAAGTTAGAATAATAATTTAGTAAAACAAGAGAAGAATAAGATTAAGACATTTACTTTGAAAAGTAGCTACTTACTTTATTTCGCAATTTCTATGGAGCTTCGCTTTCATGGCTTGCATGAATTGTTAACCAGAAAAATGATCCTGACAAATTTTATAAACGTTTGGCAGCTTCCTTTGGATATTATTTATTGATATAAATTAAAATATTATTCTCTTAATTTTATTTTTAATAATTATATCTTTAAATATATATAATTATTATTATTATTAAATATTAATTTACAATTTTTTAAAATTCATTATTTGAATGCAATCAATAAAAACTAATATTAATGATGCCAAAGAAGTATAACTTCTCACGCCCGTACATAAGTACACGCAACCATTTTTTTTACGTCTTTATGTCTCAATGAATCAATCGTTGATACTATGTATAGATTTCCACTCAACCCACTTACATTCAATACAAATAGTTACTTATATAATGTTGGAGGTTAGGCAATTACTTATACATCAATGCATACTCATCATTCATAACCCCTTAATAAAAAGTGAAAACATGGAAGCAACGATTTTTCCTAAAAATGAAACTAAACTTGATCAAATTCGCATTCTCCCCCCCCAAACTTCTTAGTATGTATTTACATATAATCCCAATACTGTTCATATCTCATAGACTTACAAATAGTATAGAAAACAATTTTTTTGTAGACATTGACGAGGAAAAAATCGACTTGGTCAAAGCCGAAAATATTTCATTAGAAAACTTGCCATCGAAAGTTCCCGAGGACTGTGCCCGTTATCATATATACCGTTTCAAGCATACGCATGAAGGAGATTATCTTGAAAATATCGGTAAAAAATATTTAAAAAAAAAACTCAAAACATAATTTGTTTATAATATAATTTATTTTAGTTTTTATTTATTCAATGCCTGGTTATAATTGCTCAATCAAAGAACGAATGCTGTACTCGAGTTGTAAAGGTCCACTATTGACGCAGCTCGAAAATCTAGGATTAGAAATCGTTAAGAAAGTATGCCATCAAAATTTGAAAAAAAAAATTTTCTTATTTTTTTTTCAATTTTAGTTGGAAATTGATGCTGGGTCGGAATTGACTGAGGATTATCTCCAAGAGGAGATACATCCAAAAAAGAATTTACACCGACCGAAATTCGCCAAGCCAAAAGGTCCACCAAATCGGGGCGCAAAACGTCTTACAAAGACTCAAGCCACGAATTAAGCTCGTGAAAAAAAAGTATTATTTAAAAAAAATTGCATTATATCGATTTTTTATTATATTTAAGAGTTGCTTTTGAACAAGTAAATTGTATCACAAATTATTCTAAAAAATTGACTATTAAGGGCTGTCTTCGACCTTTGGAGTCCTTTCGATTTGTTCCAGAGCCTTGGTGGGATCGACTTCACCCACGACTTGGTTGTGTCGCATAAGGAGTTCAGGCTCGTCTTGGTTTCGGTGTTGTTTGTAAACTTGACGGATTGCGTTGTCGCGTTCCGATTTCCATTGGTATTGCCAGTAACGGACTTCTTCCATTGAAATACCGGTTGTTTTCATAATTCCGTAGGTGACGGCTCCTGCCACAGAACCCATCACAGCTCCGACTAGACCCCCAACTAACATTCCTCGAGGCCCTAAATTCCATTTATAAGTGGTTCCAGTGACGGCTCCAGCCGTTGTATATTCTAGAATTCCTGATTTTCCTCGATACACAGCCATCGCAGTCGAAACGCCACTTAAAAAAATATTGAAAATAAAGTCGATAAAATTTTGATAGTTAACTGAAGACTTACACAAAGGAAAAGGTGAAAAGCCCAAGTCTCCAACCCCATTGCAACGCACCACGACCAAAAGCCACTGTTACAGCATCTTGTAGTTTTTTCTTAAAAAAAAAATTTTTAATAGTTCTCCATTGATAACAATAAAATCCAAACCTTTGCATCCATGTGATTAACGAAAGCTGTTGCCTGGTTATTCTCCATGAAGTTCATGTAGGCAACGCGGCTTCGAATAAAGCCACCGTAACATGCCCCAATAAACAACCCCATAAAGCCGGCTTGAATTGTTGAATTCAACTCGGGGCTAGTTCTGTGAAATTCACTGAAATTAAAGAAAGCAATTCCATTGAAGTTAACCAATTATTATTTTTAATTTTTCAACAAATACAAACTCGATGCTAAACATCAAATAGAGACGATCCCAACCGGTTTCATTATCAGTGTTGCGATTGAAAAACTCCTGAGCGGTTTTATTTGTAGCTCTAACATGGTCGTAATTTTCTTTCAAATCGAAAGGAAACATTTGAATTATTTGTTAACAATTAATAACTCCAATAATTATATACAGAGGTTATGTAAGTAATAATGTTAATTTAAATGTATTTATAACACATAATTATTATTTAAAATTACTGCTTATACAAAATTATGAAAACGTTTCAATTTTAATGTAAAAATTTAATAAATACGTGATTTCTTCTTTTAAAAATTATTTTTGACATGAGCCTTTTCAATATTAAAACCAAATTAAATTGCACAGTTCAACCATTTTGCGTTAGATGTAGCTAGTTAAAATAACGTTGCTATTCCAACGATTTTTTCAATGCAAACTTTTTTTCTCGTGGATTTTGTTCAAACTTCACCTTAAGTGGATTACAATTGTCTGTAAAAATATTTTAAATTATGTAGAATTACGACTTTGTATTTAAAACCCGCTAATTGTGTGGCAATTTCATACTTATTTGTTGGGTATAGGCAACCAGTGCTTTTGATATGTATATAATTGTTGCCTAGAAAATAGTTTTTGGAGTTTGTACACCTGTCCAATTTGCTTTCAAAGGAATCGTAAAATACTTAAAATGACAAAATATATGTATAAGATTTTTATTTTCAATATATTTATATTCAATTTAATTGATTTTTTCCTTCATAACTTTCAGTCTGATTTCATTTTGAAAAAATTGTTAATTTTCAATTAACTCCTTTGTATAATACAAAGTAATGATAATTCAGTGATAATAATTCAATTCATAAAAGTACGCAATTTTTCATTAATTAGGTGTTCTTTATGACGTTATCACGTAAAACTATCGTCCGTTAACCGAGTTTACAGACAACAAATTTTTTTATTTCACAATTTCATTGTAGAATTTAAAATATATTAATTTATAATTTAAAAATAATTTATTATAAAAAAAATGTGTTCATAAGTTGGTTACTTTAACAAACTTAATTTTTTTAAATTTTTAAATATATAATATGATAAAATAAAACTTAAATATTAATGCTTTATTATTTATTGTTATTTATATCATTATCCTTCCATTTCTTCCGGAAAATATTTTCAGATTAAAAATTGAAGTTAATAAGAAAAGAGAAAAAAAGATTTTCAATTATTGTTACGATGATGTTGGTTGTAAAAAAACAACATCAAGAAAATATAAAGTAAAATCGAAAATTTCGAATATCTTGAAAAGGAAATAATATTTTAAAAATCGGCGACGATAACTTTTCCGATCTTACTCTGGACTTTACTTTAATCAACCTGGATTAGTCCTGATTTTCAAGGATCTTAAACGAAAAGTGAACAAACTGTGTCAGGATTTTGTAAAAGTCTTCTTCTCAATTTAAAGTTTGTTGATAAAAGTTGACCTGGGAGAAAACTTTTTCCCCACTTTCTTGAAGGATTTTAGAAAAGTTTTTATTGAATTGCTGTATTATTTAATTTTTTGAACATAATTGACTTTTTTAAAATAATTATTTTAGAAGCGTTTTTAATTGATAAAATTTTTTTGTATGATTTGAATAAATTTTCGTTTATCTTTCGAAAATTACAATTCATATCAATGAAATTAATAAAAATTTCTTTTTGGTAACAAATTTCGCTATGATTCTTAGAACGTCTTGTTTATAGTTAGATTGGGAAACCGAGGTTTTCCTTTCTTGAATGCTTTTCGATCAGAATTTTTGTAGGAAATTTTCGAAAGGCTTAACGATATGGTATCGATGCAATAAGAGAAATGTTGAACTTATTTAGAATCCAAATTTTTCTTATTGTCCTTCGACTTTTTTTACTATTTTTTCCAGTTTAATTTTGAGATTATAATTCATATTTCTTTTAAATAAATGGAGGCAAAATATTTGAACTCTACGTTAAAAGTTATGCAATTTTATTTAAGAAATTATGCCATGAAAAATTTAAATTGGTTACATTTTCTATCTTTTTTTTGCCTTGCTATACATTTTTTATTATTATTATTGTAAAGCTCCTATTGAGCTTCTTATCAAAAGAATTTTTTTTTCTATTCGCCGCCATTGATTTTTCACTCCCTGAGTTTTTATATAAAATTAATTTTTTAGGCTTAATAGCAAAATATATTGTTTAAAATGTAGGATAGTATTTTCAATTTTTTAATGACTAAACGTATTTACAAGACAAAATGTACCTGTAAATTTCAGGTGATAAAATGGAAATTAACCTTAAGATTTGATTACAATTTCATTACTTATGTATTATTTCAAAAAAATAAAAAACGTTTTATTGAAAATTATTTTTCTTTTATTTAATCATAAAATTTTCCCATATTGTACCTGGATTACTTGTTGGATATATTCATACATCATGGATTGTTCCGAATACCTTTTAAATTAGAATAAATTGTACTGATTAAAAACATCATATTTTAATATTAATTATATTATAATTGTTTATTATTATAATTATACAAAGTAATTATTTTCTTAATATTAAATATTAACTTGTATTAAATTTAATAAATATTTAATCTGTTGAAATATTTCTTTTTATTTCTAGAACTATCCCTATTGTTTTTCAGATATTTCTTCTTTTCGATCTTCGTAATTTTTGGTCTTCAGAAAAATGTATTTATCGCTCAGCACAGACAATAACAATATTATACAGTATAACTGTTATGTGGGTTAAGAGTTAAAAATTTTCAAAATTAAAATCACGAATATATCGGGGAAGACAAAAAAATTGGAAAATCGGCAACGACAACTTTTCCGATCTTACTCTGGACTATCGATATTCCGAGTTTCATCGCGAAAATCATTCTAGAAGTCTCGACGAAACTTTTTCTTGGCGCAAGTTTGGACTTGTAGTAACTCATTGGGAGATACGATTTATATATGAATAAAGGAAATTTATTTTATATAGAAGTTTCAACGAAAGATTTTCAGTTCTCTTGTAGCTACGTGGGATTTCCAGCAGGTCGGCATGCAGAAGGTCTTCGGTTCGATTCCAGCTCTCTCGGCTTTGTGTTTTTTTCCTTTCTATTTCCCTTGATAGAATTTCTCCCTATTCGATACCGTGCTTTGACTTTTCAGCATTGATCGATCGTTTATCTTTCGTCATTCGAGGCTTAATCGATAAGTTTCGAAGGACGTGTGGATGAACGATTGATGACGTCGGCGATTTCTTTTATTTATTTTCTTTATACGCAAATTAATTGTTATTTTAAATTTTGGAAAATTTAAATCGGAAAATTCTATTGTGAATTTTCATATTTTCCAAAATAGTAAAGCTGGGCGTAAATCGTACTCGAATTTCCATGCGATTCCCAAAATTTGATTAGGCATATTTCATTTTTTTGTTGCAAAATCCACCAAAATCTGAAAAACTGTTATATAAGTGACTAAAATTGGCAATATTCGTGTTTTTTGCAACTTTAACGTTGAATATCTCGTTAGATATCAATCGTACGTTACCGAAAATTGATTCATTAGAATCAGCGTGGAAAACTCTATCGATCGGTACCAAGAACGTCTCGGAAAAGCTCAAGGGAAAGGTTTTAATTTTTAATTTTTATGATTTTTCGAAACGACGTCCAGATACCCGCTGATTTTGATGCGGTCGCCGCAGAAAAACGTTGACACTTTT